>CM037855.1:170932297-171299640 GCA_021234595.1 Delia radicum | reverse complement strand
AAATTGTAAAGGAAGCAAGTAAATGAAAGTGCCTTGAGTGATACAAACAAAGTAACTTAGTGTGCGCTTAACTAGTCTATAATGTTCATCATGTGTATGTGGATTTATATTAATATTTTCATATATCACTAATCACTGGGGTTATTTAATACTGCCATTTAAATTCTTTATGGTTCTTTTTTTAACAAAAAGCTTTATTGAAATTCATTGATTTTTATTTACTTTAGTTGGCGGGTGTTGACATATGTTAAAGCAAGTAAGGTAGTATTATATTTCATATGAGTTTTATTTTTTTTTTTTTTTATATTGTTCAATTTAAGTTGACGATTATAAAATTTAATACTTTAAGTGTAAATTTTTCAATAAAAACAAATTTTTCAACAAGGAATTCCAGGAATTAAACATTTAAATACTGATAATTTGTCAAATAATTTTGGAATAAATATTTTTTTTTTAACACAGAAAAAAATATTTCCTTACTTTTTTTCAATTAAATTTGTTTGTTGAAAATTTCAAAAGCTGTTCAATTAAAAATTAATTGAATCCATTAAATATTGCTCAAATTCTTAACTTATTTGACATTTTTTTATATTATCGTTCGGCTTAACTATATTTGGCAATAATGTGGCTAACAGTCCACTGAACAAATTCTTTCCAACATTTTATGCAAAAAAAATATTTTTTTCCTGGAGTTTTTTTAAAAAAAACATAGGAAAAAAATATGTTTTTTTCACTTTTTCCAGTATTACTTACAGGGAATGTTACACTTTTGCTAACAATATTAGGCAAAAGTGTAGCCAAGGTAACGCCGAACAACTCTTCTGAACATACCAACACAATCTGAACGTGTTTAGGCACTCTAAATAGCTCATAAAGACCAACGTATACATTAAAATGTGTGTTTTTGGCTAGACTATAACTTTTTATTTTTAACATTTTTTGTGTCAGGAGTTAGTTCAAAGTCCTGCATGTAGGCCCAGAGGATTTTTAAAATGCTATTTGGCCCGCCCCTTTTTATGGACGTGGATATAAGAATGAATTCAAATAATAATTAAATTGTATTACTTAAAGTGCAAAAAGCATAATAAATGATGTTGTAAATATTTGACGCGTGGGGAAGGTGCCCCCCAACATAACTCACCGACTACCAAAAAACCCCCCACACCTCTGAAAACTCCCTGCAACTTTTTTTTAATTTTTTTTTACAAATTTATGGTATAAGGATTCGACACAGCCGAGTTAAAGTTGTTTTTTACTTTAATTGTTATTGTTACATTTCTTGTGCTGCTGATTTCAATATTTTTTAAGTTTTATCGTTCCTGCGATCGCGAACAATAGCATTACAATTTGCGTTTTCCTTAACTATGCAACATGTATCAATTAAAGTTTTGGAATCAGGTATAATTTTTTTAGAGGGGGGCGATATTTTTTTACCCTAGATAAATTTTTAAATTACAGTTTTATCTCGAAAATTCATTCAAAACCTTCAGTAATCAGAATAACACGTGTGCAAAAAGTTAAAGAAAAACAAATAATAAATATATTTATACTTAAATTTTAAAAAAAAATATTGTTATTGAGGTAGTTGATACCTTACCGCCCCCTAATTTCAGTTTGGGGTTCGTCCTTTAGTGAAAGCATTGTGGGTTGTCATGGTGTAATGGTTAGCGCGTTGGACTGTTACACAGATGGTCCCGGGTTCGATTCCCGGTGACGACAACATCAATTTAGAAAATTAATATGTATGAGTTTTCTATCACTTAAATGTATCGCTGCGCCCACCTTCGGTGTTCCCCATAGCACTTAACCCCACCGAAGTAAAATAATGAATCAGGGCTATGAAACAAAAATCTTCAATAAATTGGCCAACTCTACATCAGGTGGCTAGCAACAACTGTTCTAAGACTTATCTACTCGCGCAATTACAGTGTTGCCATGTTTGAAGCCCTTCATCTTTCACCACCTTTCATCTCTCCACTATCCCCTTTCCAAAGAAAGCAACACATTAATTAATAGGAAGAATTTCCTGAGTGTTGCTTCTCTTTAAAAAAAAAAAAAAAAAAAAAAAAAATAGCAATATTTTGTAATTTTTTGATTTGCAGTTTTCAAAAATAATAATACTAAACGTTAGCATACTGTGAGGACACACAAATGCTTTTGAAACATATGGAAATTGCATACGACCACCTTAAGTGTTAAAGATAGATGGTAGGTATGTTCTGTGAAAATGTTGTGGTGGAAAAAACATTGATGGTCGGCTATACATTTGACTCGTCTAGGAGCACCATTGTGACAGAGCGGAAATTAGGGAGCGAAAATTAATGGGGGTCAGTCTTACATTTTATCCATCTAGAGGCAACTACGGGGCTTTTTGTGGATTTTTTTAGTCAAAAAAGACAATTTTTAAGGTGCAGAGTGGTCTTTATGAGCTGTTAAGAGTGCCTAAACACGTTCAGATTGTATTGGTGTATTCAGAAGAGTTGTTCAGCTTAACCTTGGCTACACTTTTGCCAAATATTGTTATGAAAATTTAACAGGGCCTGTAACTTATACTGAAAAAAGTGAGAAACCCATATTTTTTCCTATGTTTTTTTCAAAAAAACTCCAGGAAAAAATATTTTTTTGGCATAATATGTTTGAAAGAGTTTGTTCAGTGGACTATTAGCCACATTATTGCAAAATATAGATAAGCCGTAGCACCAAGTCTTATTAAGATTTTGGGCAAAAAACTGAGGATACCATATTTTGAGGGTCATACTGCTTTTCAGAAACTTTGGAGGCCCATAAAAGGAATTGGTCACCAATCTGGACAAACCGAGTATAGGGTTTTACTACCTTTTAGTAGTACAATAGAAACCTATATAGTCAAGTTCTTGTGTTTTTTTCACTGTTGCACAGTGTTTTTTATTAAAAAAAAAAATTATGTTTTTTTTTGACCTTTAATTGTGCAATGAAAATGAAAATACCACACCAAAAAAAAATAAAAAGTTTTTCATATAGAGCAAATTAACAATATACAATACTTTGTTCAATTGACACATAAATTAACCACTGACGAGTCCCAGGAGGGGGACGAAACTGCGGCAGTCTGGTGTATCCCTTGTGTCCGTAAAATTTTTCCATAAAAATGTTTTCTTCTTTTTCTTCCTGTAAAGAGACTAACTAAAATAATATTCTACAGTAATTAATTAAAAATTAATTATGATTGTCATTATCTGACGGTTGCAAAACACTTTCTAACATGAAAATTATTCAAGTTCGAGGCCATACGCTATATTTCTTTATTAGTATATTGTCCTAACAATCTATAGAGTTTTTGTTTTCAAATTTATTAACTGACCACTTTCAGGAATGTGTTGATAGATCTATTTCGGGAATTTTCTAGGTTCCCATTATCAGACCATGTTTTGAAAGAAGTGACAATTACATGCAAAACATTTAAATTGTGTAAAAATTGCATGACGCCAATTAATTTGCCTCCAAATTGGTTAATATCGCTTATAGGTAAAAAAAATTGATTTTTACACTTTAAACAACAAGTATTACATGTATCAACATTTATTTGTTGTTAATTTGTTGTTGAAATAGTACTCAAAAGTTTCGCAATTTTTGGCTTTCGATTATTACAAATTGTAATAATTGTTCCCTGAAGAACTCACCCAATGTGGAGACGAAATATTGGAAATAAATAATTATAATTAATAAATAAATGATCTTAAGCTCTTTTAAAATAAGAAGAATTATATAAAATTTAATGAAAAAATTTTATGAGAAATTTCATTATATTAATGAAATTGTATATAATGAAATTCTATATTGAATCTATGAAAAAATCCTATGAAATTGTTTTATTAATATCATAAAGGATAATTATTTTAGTGTGGCGTTCTTCTCTCATAATTTTTCTTTTATATAGATAAAATATGCTATATCTCGGAAACTAAGCGAGATAGAGCAAAATGGACAAAAAATCGAAACTCCGTACATATTAAGTAGTATTTATAAACCACCTATACTCCCGGAAATAAATATTGACCAGCCTCAGGTAAGATCCGGAAAAACCTCTTTAGAAGAAGTTTTATGTTAATTCAGCTTTAAAATTCTGTCGATTTAGCTGGATTATTAGTTACTTGAACAATAAAAGTCAACCAAAATTTAGTTCTTCTAAAATTTAGGTCACCTAAATTTAGCAGGTCACCTAAATTTATTCTCAACTTCATTGAAAATTCTGCTGGCGCAAATTCAGGTGCTATTTTCCGTTGTCGTAGGTTAATTTTCAATTATTTGTACGTGCTATTTTTTATAGCGTGCTTCAACAACAAAACCAAAGTTCGATAATAAGTCAGTTACACCTGCTGTAAACTTTACTGCAGTTGGTGCACTGAATAAGACATGTCCGAATTATTTCCAAAAAATTTGTGATATCGTTCATTTACTTCAAGAACGTCATAACACAAAAAACATGATTTTTGAGTTAATGACGCAGAAATATTCGTTATACCACGTATCATATTGTATAAAAAAGTCGTAGTGATATCTTGTATACTCACCTCTTGAGAGAAATTATGTCGTTATTTTTTTCTTCAACGTGGCAGTAAATTGAAAACTTTAAACTCGTTTTCTACAAAATCAAAATTTTTGAGTTATGACGTTATTGTAGTAAATGAGCGATATATATCAATATGCGTTACTGGGATCGAAGAACAACAAAGTATATAAGTTAATGAGCAATTCAGGAATGTGCATCCGTCTGAACGTCGGCTTTTCTCTTCCATATGGCTATTAGAAACCCAATAGAGCATAATTTATCTAGTATATTACTGAGTGTTAATTAATTTTTAATTAATAGCAAAAATATATCTGTTGAATCTTAAAATGTTTGGTTACATTTCAGCTAAATTTTATTAATGGAAAGTAACAAATTAATGTGCTAAAATCCGCAAATAATTATCTAAATATTGCTACACAAAAATATCAAAAAAAAATGTGAAATTTTCAAAGTTTCTTTCGCAATTTTTTTTTTACGACAATAAAAATTTACACTGCTGAAATTTTTTTTAGCAACATTGTTGCTGATGTTAAAGTATTTTTTTGGTATACCTATATTGGCTACAAACATTAAGCCAAAAGTCTTTACTGATTTCAACAGAGTAAATTGGTATTTGCAATTTAATAAAATTCTCGTTGAATATAACAATAATTTTGTAAATCTAACAGTTTTAGGTTTGCTGTTATTTTTACTAACATTTAGCAAACAATCTGCTAATTTTTAGCAAATTTATCTGCAACGTCATTTTAAATTTATTTTTATAATTACTTAAAATATTTGATAGTTTTAGCTATACAGATTTAAATATTAGAAAACTGGTTTGATATAATTTTTATTAAAAATAGAAATTATGTTTTTCGACTTTAAATTGTGCAACGAAAATGAAAATTATTCAAGTTCGAGGACATATTCTATATTTCTTTATTAGGATATTGTCCTAACAAATAATCTATAGAGTGTTTTTGTTTTCAAATTTATTATTTGAACCTTTCAGGAATGTGTTGATAGATCTATTTGGGGAATTTTCTAGGTGCCCATCATCAGAACACGTTTTGAAAGAGGTGACAATCCCATGCCAAACATCAAACATTCATATAAACTAGTTTTCTCACTATATGAGAACTAAGATATGAGCTCGAAGTTAAAGATTATCACCATTGATCAAAAATTAAATTGAAAACTTGTTTTTGTGAAATAGATCTATCAACACATTCCAGAAAATATTAATTAATAAATTTGAAAACAAAAACTCTATAGATTATTTGTTAGGACAATATCCTAATAATGAAATATAGAGTATGGCCTCGAACTTGAATGATTTTCATTTTCATTATTAGTAAACTGTTTTGTTAATATCAGCAAAAAACATTAGTAAAAACAATTTAAATTTGAAAAAAGAAAAACAGAAAATTTTTTCCTAAAAAACCATTTTGTACTAAAATTTAGTACAAAAACTCCAAAATGGAACAAAAAAATGTTTCTACTAACTTTTATATCTGAGTATAATAGAAACTTGTAATACAACATTTAAATAAAGTTAATTAAACATTTAAACTTACCTAGTCAGCATATTGGCTCGATTAACAGCTACCTCAGCTTCAATACGAAACCGATCTTGAGCATAACGATCGACCACGCCCTCGCCCAAATTCAACGATGTACCGGCTTCACAATTTGAGCCCAACGAATGTTGAGTTTCAACAATTTGCAAAAATTTCGTAACAACATCACGGCCGCGCATTAAATTACGACGATTACTACGCGATATTTCATCCCAATCATAAATTTCATCCGAATTGGCCGCATCAACAACACCCTCTAAAAATTTATTTGACTCATCATCAGCCTCAACATCTAAACTGATAGCATCTGACTCGGAATCTAACTCTAAATCTGAATCACTTAAGGGAAAACCATTGGCATGATCATTCTCTACAACAGCATCATCCATGGTTAGATCTTTAGACGAAGAAAAATCCTCATCATTTAACTCATCGGAAGAATCATTCAAATTTATTTCATCTGTTGCATACAAAGAAGATTGATGATGATCAAAACTTATGCCAGCCCAACTAGTGCTGGCATATAGTAAAGGTTCTAGAGAATGATTTTCCGATTGAATCAAAGAGTTATAGGGTGGCTCGGTAGAGGAGAAATCCAATATATCTTCTGATAAATTGCCTGGATAACGTTTTGAGTTAAGAAAAGGATTTTGATATCTATGGCTAACATTTTTTGATTTTTTCTATGATATCATAAGGTATATCATTATCTAATTTTAATATTGGAGACATTTTGACTGGTTTTAGATTGACTGCTTCTAAAGATTTACTTAAAACACCTTCCATAATGTCATCATCAAAATCTTTTAGTAATTCCGAAGAAACGTTTTTAATGTTGTTCTGAAAGTTATCTTCATGAAAAATTGAATTTATGGTAGTAACATATAAATCATCATCATCTTCATCATTCTGATATAATACATCAGACAATTCATCATCATTGTCCTTTAACAATTCTGATATATCTGTATCAGTCATACTCTCATTTGTATCATCATTATCATTATTTGTATCCATATCATCATCATCATCAGCATCATCATCATCATTTAGAATACCCTCATTTTCTAAATGTTTAGTATCAGCAACAATTGTATGTTGTTCGTGCTGCTGTTGTTGAACAATCCCTTCTTGGGGAGTTGTCGTAACAATCAATTGAATTTGATGCTGTTGTTGTTGCTCTGCTTCCAATAAACTACGATGATGATTTTTGGTCAAATGACCACCATTAGTATTGAATTTTTCAATATTCAATTGTCGCAAACTTTCCACAATTTTCTTTTTATGCAATTTGCGAATTTTATGTGTTACAGCTTTAACACTGGATGTTGCTAAGGGTTTTGGAGGCGGTGCTATTGTGGAAGGTGTTAAATAATGTGTGGCAATTGTGGGTTTGAATATAGAATTTATAATATGAGAGCCACTGTTGCTCATACTGCTGTCACTATTCTGGGCTATAATCAAATCATTTGCAATACGCAAATGTTTTGTTGCATTGTTAACAGCTTCATTGTCAGTTGCAATAGTATCAGAAACAACATCATTCAATATATGAAACTTTTGTGATAGATTTTTCATTTCTTTTTTAGTTTCCAATGATAGTTGTTCATTAATTGCTACAGCAATATTATCATCGATAGGGTTTTCTTGTTGCTGTTGTTCTAAATTTTCATGATTTTTATTAAATTTTACTTTTTGTAAATGTTGCTGGTGTCCTTGTTGCTGTTGCTGCTCTTTTTCAGTTGAATGACGTTGTTTAGAACGTTCATGTCGTATATTTAGTACATCAGTTGCCACCACACCTGACACCATATTATGTAAATTTATACCTGTCACAGATTTGTCTAAAGTAGGTTTGTTATACAAAGTTGCTACTAACTGACCATCATGATTTTGCGTTAGCTGTTGTGTTTGTATTTCAATTGGGTTAATACAAAAAATTAGCATAATTGTTGCTAAATTTTCTATAGTTAAACTCATTGTGTGTTATTTAACAAAACCAAAAAAAAAAGCAAAACTAAATATAGAAATATCCAACAGAAAAAAAATATAAATTGTTTTATAATGAAGTTATATCCGTCGCCGTTTTATTTCCGTTTATAGTTTTTGTTGAATTTTTTTTTTTTTTAGTTAGCAACTACCTTTGAATTTTTAAACGTTTTAATTTAACAATAGTCTCATAGTTTTGATTAAATAATAGTTTTATAAAATTCGTTGCTTTTTTGTTGCTATAGCAATTTTTGTAAATCATTACTAACATTTCGCCACATTGGTTTTAAAATAATTTCTAAGTGGTGGAAATTTTTTTATAAATTACACATGATTTAGTTTAATTCAGAGTAGACCACCACAGAACAAAAAAAAAAATGGCCTGTAAAGAAACAAAAATTAAATAAAATTAGTTAAATATGTTTATAAATGGATATAGAGTATGAGTAATATTTACATAAAATATGTTTGAAACACAAAATTTTTTAAAAAAATTGTATTAGTTTTACTGGAAGGTGTTCGTTTACACAAATACTCAGTAAAAAATAATGAAAAGAAACAGTAAAGGGACCGTTTGATGCCAAAGACCTTACAAGTTTTCATTGGATATAATTTTAGCATGCAAAAACTTTTAAGCAGAAAAAACAAGATTGAAAAAATATGTTTGTATTTTTAGTAAACAAATATTAAATTAAACTATAATTATTTATGGATTTAAAGTGAAAAATATTAAAGAATTCAGTTTACTTTTATCTTCTCCGTAATGACCAGTTGATTTTTTTTGTTCAGGAATTGCAGTCAATACCGCTAAGATACCGTTATCGGTTCAAAACCTTTTCAACTGACTATCGTTAGCCCTAAATATCGTTACCGAAATAATTGAAATAAAGTTATCCGTAAAATACCATTACCAAAATAAATATAATGAAATATCGTTATCGCTAAAATACCGTTACCGAAATAATTGAAATAGCGTTATCCTTAAAATACCATTAACAAAATAATCCTACAAATCAGAAGAAATAATCGCTGTAAATACGCTTAGATATATACGAGAGCGGACTTTCCGTGACTTTTCGAACTTCCCTCATACACTCAAAAAAATAAGTTAAAAGAAAAGTTAGTAAAACATCTTGTAAATAAGGTATACTATTTTTTAGCAAATTTGTTGCTAAAATTAAGTTTTAAACTAACATTTTAGTTATACATATTCAGCACTTAACTGTTTTGAACTAATATTTTACTAATATTTTACTAATGTTTTACTAATTTATTTTGCTAAAAAAAATGTGTTGATTAGCACATCAATAGTGTGAACGGCAACCAGTCTGAAAGATATACTCAGAATGAATTAGATGTCGCGGCATGTCACGATGTAGTAGTGAAAATGAAAATTATACTATAAAGTACAACTCTAGTAAGACATAATATAAAAAAATCAACCATGGAAGATTTTTGTATCTGTTTTTCATACATAAAACAAAATTTTGGATTAAAACAACTTAAATTTTGCGTCGTCACCGGCTTGTGGTAGTAATTGTCATTAATTAAAATAAAAGACAAACTAATATATTTAAATTTAATGAAGATTAAATGTGTATTTGTAAACTAAATGTTTATATATATTAATAATCTTGTGTGGTCAAATTGCAAACAAATATGCAATAGGTAGACAGACTAAAGCGAAAGACAAAGACATACATCTTATGTAGATTTTTTTGTTTCCTTTCTCTTATTGCAATAAAGAGTTGTATATGTTATATTTAGTTATTTTTTCGATTCGATTCTATAATTCTCTGCTGATTTGCGTTTCTTTAAAAGATAGCATCATTTAGACAATAATTGATGTAAGTAGTTCAAAGATAATTTCGTTTATGTTATATATAATTATTTATACTATGGGGACTCTGCACCATCTCTGCACACAAACTTTTATTGTGGTCGCACAAGTAAAAATTACGCTGAACGTTCTGGACGGCCAATTTAGGTCAATACACCCGAAAATGTCAAAAAAATCCACGATATGGTGTTGGCCGATCGAAGAGTAAAAGTACGTGAGATTGTTGATGCAATAGGCATTTCATATGGCAGTGTGGTTTCGATTTTAAATTATCAGTTTTGTTTAAAAAAGCTGTCTGCAAGATGGGTGCCGTAACTGTGGATGAAACATGGATCCATTACAACACTCCAAATTAAGTTTGTCGCCCAATAATGTGATGGCAACAGTTTTTTGGGATGCACGCGGGATAATCCACATCGATTACCTTCAAAATGGAAAAAGAATAATCGGCGAATATTATGCCAACTTATTGGACCGATTTAACGTCGATTTCAAAAAAAAAAGCACCCGGGTGCACAAGTGTGTGGTCTCAATGGCAAAATTCAATTAATAGAGCTACGAATTGGTATCTCATCCGTCATATTCTCCGGATTTGGCGCCCAGTGACTATTTCCTATTTCCAAACCTAAAGAAATGGCTCGATGAAAAGAGATTTAGCTCCAACGATGAATTTATTGATCAAACAAATGCCTATTTTATGGACCTCCAAAAATCCTATTTTTTGGAAGGGATACAAAAATTGGAGAAAAGTTGGACTAAGTGTATTGAGCTGAGAGGAGATTATGTTGATAAATATTTTTTTTTTTTCCAAAAAAACTGTGTTTCATTCAAAAAGTCACGGACTTATTGATATAATAATATAATCACAGACTTATTGATGCGCCCTCGTAGTTTTTTGAAATACAGATCTTTGAACCACGGCTTTTGAAAAAAATTAGTTTTTCCGTCAAGATGTGAATTATTTTGGCGCATCAGCAAAAAGACTATTCAAGTTTTTTTTTTTTTTTTTATTTATTAAGAATTAACTTACAATTTAAATTATAAGGTAATTTAAAAAAAGAGCAATAGCAACTAGGGCCTTCAGCTCAAAAGTGTAAAACATAATAGTGGTGTTATTTTATATAGTTAAACAAGTTTTGTAACAGAGTAATATTGACTTAAATATTTGTAGTTAAAGTAGATTAGTATGATTTGTGTAGTTAAATGCAATTGTATATATTAATTGATTTTAGATAATTACTATTGTTGAAATATTTTCATCTGTTGGATCAGCAAGTAGTTCCAGGGGGTCTCTATTGTTAAACCATCTAGATCTTTGACTGTTGAACAGTGGGCAATCGCATAGGAGATGAGACGGGTCGGTGGGGTAATTTAAGTTACAGTTGCAGGGTAATTTGATTGTAAGTTTTAGAATGCAGCCATGTGTGACTTTGGTATGTCCGATTCGGAGTCGTATGATTTTTATTAAGTCTATCCTTTTTGTGTTTATATTTTTGTTGATGTTTGTAGTTAAGATCCCAAAATTGTTAGTGTTTACTTTTTTGTACCATAAGATGTTCTTTGGTAGGTCGTATCTTTATTTTTGTGATGTGTTTTTATATATTTAGATATATCTTTGGGGTTGAGATTTTCTGTAGTTATAAGCGGTGCCTTTAAAGAGTATTTAGCTGTAGTGTCAGCATACTCGTTTCCAATGATATTGCAATGGCTAGGGATCCAAATTAATTTAATGTCAGGGTATCTTCTGATTATAGTATTTCTAATTTTTGAAGTATATATGTTATCGTTTGAGATATTTAGTACAGATTTAAGAGAAGATAGAGAGTCGCTGCAGACAGCATATCTGCCCTTTTTATTTCCAATATATTCCATAGCTTTGGTAATGGCTATTAATTCTGCAGACAGTATAGAGCTGTGTTGTGGCAGGTGACCGACACTAATGGTTTTATTTTCTGTTGTTAAACTGAATCCAATATTGATTCCGTTTTTTGACCCATCGGTATATAGGATTTTGTAATTTATTAATTGTTCTTGTATGTCCTTAAAAAGGGTAAGGAATTGTTGAGGATTATGGTCGTTTTTATTAAATTTGTGTAATGAAATGTCTATGCTGTTTTTGTCAAGGGTCCAAGGAGGGAATTTTCCATCTCTAAATGATTGTGATGTAATCGGAATATTTAATTCATCGCAGGTATGTTTCATTTTGTTGATTGTTGACGGAATTCTGGCAGTTTTTGTTGATTTCTTTATTTTTACTAATAATTTGTTTAGAGGGGTTGTTTTGTCATAGAAGCATTTATATAATTGTGTTGTTAGGGTGTCCCTTTGAATTTCAAGGGGAATAATGTTAGCCTCGGCGTAAAGGTTACTTATACGGGAGGTGCGAAATGCCCCAAGTGAGCATCTGATGGCTGTGTTAATTTGTTTATTGATTTTTCCAATAACTGATTTAGGGGCATAACCATAAATGGGCAGGCCGTAATTGACTTTTGATAGAATAAGCGCTTTCGTTATTTGAATTAATATAGAGGTGTTACAGTTGAATTTAGGGCTGGAAAGGCATTTGATAATGTTAAGTTGGTTTTGTAGGGATTGAACTAAATTGTCAATATGTTCATTCCATTTGTATCTTTTGTTGATATATAAGCCTAGTAGTCTAATATTTGAAGATTCAGTAAGTTGTATTTGGTTGGATAAGATTTCACATCTGCAGAGCTTTTGCGGCATACATGAATGTATTTGCATTTTGTTGGTGAGAGTACTGCACCGGAGTATTTTGTCCAGTCAAGTATGTCTTTAAAAAGACCATTAAGGTTAATAATAGGATTTTTGTTTTTGTTGGACTTTACAATTAGATTAAAATCGTCAGCGTAAGACGTGAAATCAATATTCCGATGAATTGATATAACTTGGCATAGTTTATTGTAGGCTATTAAAAATAGTATTACGGAAAGTGGAGATCCTTGTGGGATGCCATTGTAGAGAGGAAAGGCACTGGAATAGTGTGATCCGACTCTAACTTTAAATTTGCGGTTCTTCATAAAATTGGTAATATAATTTAGTACTTTTGGTCCTATTTTCCATGAAGTTAGTTGGTCAATTATTGTGTGTAATCCTATTCTATCAAACGCTTTTTGGAAATCTAGTGATACTATTGTTATATGTTTCCGCAAAGAAAGCGAGTCTGCAATTTGATGGTCTACGTATAATAGACTATCTATTGTAGATTTCCCTTTGGTAAAGCCGAATTGTCTATTATCTAGTAGCTTGTTGGTTGTTAAAAACCACCATAATCTATTTGCACCGATTTTGTCTAGCGTTTTGGATAGACAGGGGTTAAGTGATATAGGGCGGTAGGAATTGAGGCATGTTTTGTCATTACCGTTTTTATAAATCGGTATAGTGATGCTTGTTTTAAACTGCTGTGGGATATAAGAATTCCATATTTTATTAAAAAGTTGTAGTAGACGCTGTTTCATTATCATCGGTAGTTGCTTAATCATCGGGTATGAAATTCTGTCTATTCCTGGTGTTTTGCCTTTGAGTTTATTTAGTACTGCATGGAGCTCATTTATTTTAAAATCTGTCTCGATTTTACGAGCTTGCAAGCTGGGTTCAATAGTTGATCGATTTAAAAGTATGTTTGATTTTTGTGATTGAAATTCGGGCGGGAAGTTGAAGTCGGATGAATTTTCTGACCAAAATTTTGCTATTTCAGAGGCTATTTCAGATCTGTCAGTTAATAATTTTCCAGCGTTTGCTTGTGAAGAGATTACATGTATTGTTTGTGGGGACTTGTAACCTGTAAAGGACCTTATGTTTGACCATATACATTCTGCTCGAGAAGATGGATTTATAGTGGATGTAAAATTGAATATTGATTTTTTTTTGGCCATTTTTATTTCCCTTTTAGTAAAGCGTTGTTTCTTTTATAGTTTATCAGATTGATAGTCGTCTTGTTTTGTTTGTATATACTCCAGGATTTGCTTTTGTTTTTCTTGAGACATTCTAAGTTGGAGTTCCACCAGGGGACCTTCCTGGGGGTTGCGGGATGAGTTTGTGGAATTGATTTATTGGCGGACTGATGAATAATTTTACAGATATTGGCAGTTTCTTTGTTTAAATTTTCACTTTTTGGTTGCTGTGATTCAAAAAATATGCATTGGTCTTGATATGAGGTCCAGTCAGCTTGTTTAATTTTAAATTTGGGTAAAAATGTTTAAAAGGAGCTGTTCTGATTGCCGAAACAGAGAGATGATGATTGGAAAGTGATCACTTCCATAAAGTGTATTTTCTATTTTCCATTCAGTGTGTATAGATAATGAGGGGGAGCAGAAAGACAGGTCTACATGGGAAAATGTAGAATGAGAATTAAATAGGGTGGGAGTGGTATCATTTAGTAATACAAGATGGTTGTTGTTTATGTAATTGGCAAGTATTTTGCCTCTTCTATTATTTGAGGATGAACCCCATGTTTGATGCCAGCCATTGAAGTCTCCAGTTATCAAAAAAGGTTGATTTAAATTGCCAAAAACGTTACAGAGGTTTTCATATGTGAAGTTGTGGTTTGGGGCAATATAAGATGAAGCAATTTTAAATTTAATTTTTGAGTGTATTTCAGCACAAATTGTGTCAAAATCAGAACGTACATCAATTTGTTTATGTTGTAAAGATTTATGTATGAGCAATGCAACACCGCCATACCGAGTGTGGGATGTGTTAAGGGAGAATAGTTTATAGTTTATTGGAATAGGGATATTTGTTGTGTTATGAATATGTGTCTCCTGTAATGATATTATTTTTGGTGAATATTGTTTTATTAGTAGCAGAAGTTCATTATAGTTATTAGTAAGACCGTTAATATTCCATTGAAGTATATTAATGTCATAGTAGAGGTAAAAAATATTAGAGTTTAGATTTTTTTTAATTATTACTGTTGTTATTTATGGGTTGTAATGAACTAATTATGTTATATACTTTGCGTAACATTTTAAGCCTTTTTGGTACGTTTGCTATTCGCTTTAACGGACTTTTGCAGTTGCTTTCTGGTTCTTTTAGATGTATTTAATGGTACTATTGTTAGGGAGTTTTTCCCGTCACTGTTATTATTTTGGGATGATGTACTATCATTATCAGATGTTTCTTCATATGACATAGCATCTGAGTTGTTCTTTTCAAGCGTAGCAGCTGTTTTTGGTGGTGGCATAGTATTATTATTGGGTTTAACATGGGAAGAGTTATCACTATTTAATTTAACTTGGCTAGAGGTTGATGTCTGTTGTGTTTGTTGAGATGTTGATGGTTGTTGTTGCGTTTGATTATTGTTTCTAGTTACAGATGAGTAGGATGATTGTGCGGAGGGGTGACGATCATTGTGTTTTTCTATTTGTTTTTTCAAGTGTTATTATTGTTTGAATCTCCTTCTCTTTTAAAAAGATCGGACATGATTTGGCGTTTGCTGAATGTTTATTGTTTTCAATATTGTCTTCTTTGCAATTGATACAGAGAGGTGTATGGGAACAGGTTTCTTTGATTTCGTCATTAAGATGGTAATTCATAGAGCAATTAACACAAATTTTGTTGTTTTTACAGAACTTTGACAAATGCCCATAATGAAGACAGTTTTTACATTTTAGGGGGAGAGGAATGTATGGTCTGATTTTAACTTTTTCATAACCAATGAATAATTCGGGGGGGAGAGTGGTAGATGCAAATGTTACAATAATTAAACCAGTTTCTTTTAACTCGTTGTCTACTTTTCTTAAGATTTTGTTTATTTGATGTACGTTTTGTTTTTTGAGTTCGGTTAAAATTTCGTCCTCTGGCATTCCGCGTAGGTCATTTGAATAAATAACACCTTTAACATAATTAAGTGACTGATGTTCACTTAATTCAACTTCAATAGATTCTGTAAGTGAAGTTAATCGAATCAAGGATCTGGCTTGAACGAAATTTTTGGTTTTTATTAAAATTGTTCCATTCAATAGTTTTCTGCAGGCCTCAACTTCACCTCCGCAAGTACCGTCTATAACTTTTTTTATTAGGAAAGGTGACACCTGCGAAAGAGTTTTATCACTATTCACTCGTTTCATTATTAGGTATTTTGGACCGGGGGTCAGAATTGTTAAGGTTTTTTTTTATGTCCAAAGAAATGGGCGGTTTATAGTTTTGACCACGGTCCGGCGGGTCACCCATTTTCACTACTTAAAAAGCAACAATTTAAATTAACAAATGTTTAATGAAAATACGATATAATAAACTTTAAATAAAAGAAAAGAAAGCGGACAGAGAGCAAAACAGTGATTACGTCTTGTGTAAACGACTTTACAACGAACACTGGACTATTCAAGTTATCAATTATGTTTATTTACTATTGCAAAATTAAATTTTTTATTTCTTCAACAAATTATTTTGTGATATGTAAATGTTTTTTTTTTACTATATTTAGTATCTTTTGCTAGATTTTTCTCCATAACTTTGAATCCCGTAAAAGCTCGACATTTTAATTTGGAATACATTATAATTAACATATATTTTTTCTGAAAATTAAATAAACAGTTTTATTAAATACAGCGGTTTTAAAGCGCGGATTTTGAAAAAAATGCATTTTATCTTCAACAATTTTGTTTTCTTTTCTTATTTTATTAAAAGCACGAAAACATTGGCTTTAAAATGAGGAATCAAAGAATCACATTTCTTAAACGTTAATATGGATGATTAAGTACGACTACTTTTGCTAAGTTTTTACTTTTGTTTTTTTTTTTTGTGATATTTTAAAACGCGATATTTCCACAACTGTTAGAGCTAACAACCCTAAAACGATGACATATCTATATGACACTTACCTTCCATACCAAGTTTGGTTAACATTTAAGGGGGGTCGATGATTGGATATTTTTTGATGGTTTTATATAGAATGAATCATTAACTAGACCTTGGTTGGCATTAATTAAAAAACAAGTGTTAAACATATTTGAATGTTTTTATTTGAATTTTATTAATTTATATGTGTCACATATATACACTGACAAGAACTTTTCCATAAAAATTCAACTGTTATTTAAAAAGTTAATCGGTAAATTTGTTTCAATGTAATATTCAGTTAAATTACCAAAGATTGTGCGCCCGGTATGATAATTGGTAGCGTGCTGGCTTATCAGTGCGGGGGTCGTGGGTTCGATTCCCATCAGATTCACTCTTCTGTTTTCGCTACAATGCGCCGAAAGCCATATTAGCTAGTTTTCGTTTAGGGTAAAAAAAATGTTACCAAAGAAATATAATTTTTAAATTTCTGTCTGTTATTCAATAAACAACAGAAACAAAAAAAACGGACTTTCCATTCTAGTTAAAATATTCAGTTAAAATTTTCTATTTAAAACTAAAACTTTTTATATTATATTGAGTATTGAAATAAACGAAAACAATCTATTGTTTTTACCGATTTTGTCAATTAATTTTTTAACAGTTGAAAATAAACTAAAAAATACGATTGTTTTAAACGAAAAGTAAGTAGTCCTTTTGTTAACTGAATTTCAATTAATTTAATGTGAATAGTCAGTAGGATTTACGGAAAATATATTGTGAGTGTATATACCGAATTTTTGTATTTTAATCTATTTTTTTTTTCTTTTCTTAAACTAAAGGTGAAACTTTTCGAGTTTTTTCATAAATTAAGTAACCTGTGATGCTCATTACAGGTACGTCTTAAAATCCTGGATCTTCTTTTGCTTTTAGATATTTTATTAAAGAAATCGTAAAAAATTAAAAATTTCGAATTTAAATAGATGCATAGAGAGTGTTTATTTCTGGTTAAAAAGGGTTTAGGAAATTTTAATATTTATTTAAAATAAGGCGCATTTAGTTTTTAATTAAACGTTATAAATTTCATATTTTTATTGATTTAAGTTTAGGGTTTTAAGTTAAAATAGTTTTTATGTAGTTCAACCACAGTGTTATTTCATAAATTCACATTTATTTTTTAAACTTAATTGTGGGGTCTTGTTGTTCACTTTTTGTGTTTAATTTTTAAGTTGAACAATGAGAGTTTGCGCAAAAATCGAGCATCTGCATCAACAGCTGATGATACTGACAACTAGGGGGCGTTTTTGAAAACGGTGTTGCCATTACAAATTGTTTACTGGCATGAACAGAGTATTATCGCATCTTTCGAAACGTTTAATTTAACAAATTAAAATGCGTAGTTCATACTTTTTGAATGTTACAAAAACTAGCATTATTATTTTCAATTTAGTTTCTTTTCCAACATGTTTACCAAAAAATGTATCCTTTTTACAACAATTTTTTGTGCTAATATTTCTTTAACTAAAGGGTTTTCCAATAGGTACTTGACAACTTTGAATTTAATTTGTGAACGCACTATTTCACTGATCATCTAACTTTTACTCTCCTTTTTTTGAGTAAACTCAACATTTTCCCCATGGTAAAGTACACGAACGAACAACGTATGCAAATTATAAAAATGAACTACCGACATTCGGAGTGGGTGACCGCAACTTTAAGAGCGGGAAATCATCTTCAGTGGCGAAGCTCATTTTTTGGTTCAATGGGTTTGTCAATGAGCAAAATATGCCTTATTGATTTGGTGAAAGTCCACGTATGCTTCATCACAAAATAAGTGTGTGGTGCGGTTTGCCTGCCGGCGGCGTCATTTTTTCGTCGACAATTACGATATTCACGTTACTGTGAATGACCATCGTTATCGCTCCATGATTACCGATTATTTTTGGCCCGAATTGGAAAACATGGACTTGAGCGACATGTGGTTTCAACAGGACGGTGCCACAAGCCAGACAGCACAAGTTACAATCGATTTATTGAAGAGTAAGTTTGGTAAGCGTGTTATCTCAAGAAAAGGACCAGTCAATTGGCCGACTCGTTCGTGCGATTTAACGCCTCTAGACGTTTTTCTTTGGGGCTACGTCAAATCATTGATCTATGTAAACAAGCCGACGACTTTGGAAGAACTCAGAGTCAACATTGAACGCGAAATAGCGGACGTTACGGCCGAAATGTGTGACCGAGTCATCGAAAATTGGGTCCAACGAATCGACCGCTGTCGACGTGTCCGCGGTGGCCATATTAACGAAGTCGAGTTCCATTCATAAATGTTTTGATTGTATTTCAAGTCGAAAATAAAGTTTTGGAAATAACTCAAATGGTTTGCGTTTTATTTAAAAAAAAAAATATTGTCAAGTTCTTATTGAAGTTCTAGGGACATATTCCTGATCTACGTCCTAAATTCATTTAGAAATGATATGTCGCATGTATCAAATGTTTCCCATTTTGTGGAACGAATAAACGAATGAACGAATATAAACGAATATTGTGTACGAATAAAGTGGTTAAAATTGGTATCCATTTACAAATAAAAAATGTTTCTACAATCAATCATAATTATTTGTTTAGCTCTCACTAATTGTGTTGATATAAAAAAAAACACTTAACATTTTATTCATGTTTTTTTAGTTCTATAATGTTTCTTAATTTATTTAGTGACAATATCATTAAAGTTTTCTTTGTATTGGAGAATTTCAGTTTATTTTTATTGTCCACTTACCAATCAATAATTTGTCATTGTTATGTTTAGAATAAATAAACTGAAGTTTTTTCAAATCATTCATGTGTAGTAAACACTCAACTCTCGATTAACCAATTTCCGACCGCCTTAAAACGACTTGGTAAAAATCAATGAAACTTTGTACACGAGCTGAAGACATGAAAAAAATGTATATTTTTAAGATTTTATATTTAGCTCTTCAGGTTTGGCCAGGATGGTTGGTCGACTTTTCGATCACTGGCTGGATACGATATACAAGAATTCAAAAAAAAAAATACAATCTAAATTTTAAATTATTTTTGCTGTATATTATACTTAAAATACCAGTTGTAATTCGAAGGTATACATTATTTTATTATTTGTATTATTTTTCCGAGCGTGAGAAAAAAATATATATTTTTTCGTGAAAATAACTTTTTGTGTATGGAGACAAAAGCACGTAAACTCAATAACTGACCCAATCCAAAAAAAATCCTAGTAAAAATCGATGCTTACCTGCAAGCAGGTTTGTAAGGGAGTAAGCCAAGAATAATCCCTTACAAACCTGCTTACATATGCCATGATTTTTCTATTTCGAATTCCCACTAGGAGGCGTTACATTTGGGCAAAATAAGCACTTGTTTAAGTGCTTATGAAAAGCTGTGATTTCATGGCTTTCAGTAAAATAATATTTCATGTCTACATTATTACGATTAATACACACAGGGAACTTCTACTTCAAAAATTTGTAGTTGCTTGGGTTGTAATACAGTTTCTTTATTTTTAATGTAAATGTTAGTCATTTGTAGAACAAATGTAATTTCTTACTAACCTTGTAGTTTATTTAAAAAAAACAAACCACATCAAGTGACTGTTTTATGATTTTACATTAAATTTTTAAAGTTGTTTTTTGTTATTTAAAAAAAAACAAACCACATCAAGTGACTGTTTTATGATTTTACATTAAATTTTTAAAGTTGTTTTTTTGTTATTTAAAAAAAAAATGTTTGTTTATTTTTTCTCACATATGTGGTTCATTTTTACTACAATTGTTAGTCATTTTTTTAACAGTAAAAACAAATGACAAATGTTAGTGAAATTTAATGAAATGTTAGTCGTCCTTTCTTCAAGTCAAATTTCATTTGTTTATGACTACAATTGCTGTCGTCTTTACCTACATAATATCCTAAGTGTAGTCATAATATGAATAGTATATCATTTATTTTAGTTAAAATTCTACAGTTTTCATTACTTTATATAATAATTTTAATTTTTTACCGCACCACGTGCTAGCTCTTCAGAAACAGTAAAATGACTCATTATTTTTTTAACATATTCGAAAACATCTAACACAATTGGAAATCACTCGGGAAAACTTGTATACAGATCGTTTATAATCCACGATATAAAACTTTCTGCATTACAACCTGAATGCTTGTAAGGGATTAGCGTATTCTGCTTACAATCTTCATCCTTGTAAGGGAAAACAGTAAGCTCACCAAAATTGTTGTATATTTTTATACGAACATTATTTGTTTCTTTTGCTGCTTCTCAGTACAAGTTTATATTAAGCACTTACTGCAGAGCATTTGTTTTATCCTGCTTCTAAAAACACGAAAAAACGCAGCAGGATAAAACAAATGTGCTGAAGTAAATGCGTACTAGCTACGTGGTGCGGTATAAAATTAAAATTATTATATTAATTAATGGAAACTGTAGAATTTTCAATAAAATAAATTATATACTATTCATATTATTACTACACAAAGGCTGCAAAGATAAATGCAATTTTAAGTGAAGAAAGGACGACTAACATTTCAAATATTTATTTATTTTATTTTTTTAAATAAAAAAAAAAAAATCCTGTAAAAAATGAATGTTAAATCGAAAAACAGTTATTTGATGTGGTTTGTTTTTTTAAATGAACTACAAGGTTAATAAAAAATTAAATTTGTTCTACAAATGACTGACATTTACATTAAAAATAAAGAATCTGTATTACAACTCAAACAACTACAAATTTTTTAAAGCAGAAGTTACCTGAGTGTATTAATTGTAATAATGTAGACCTGAAATATTATTTTACTGAAAGCCATGAAATTATAGCTTTTTTTAAGCTCTAAAACAAGCGCTTATTTTGCCCAAATGTAATGCCTCCAAGTCGGAATTCGCCATATAAAAATCATGGCATATATAGGCAGGTTTGTAAAGGATTCTTCTAGGCTTCCTCCCTTACAAACCTGCTTGCAGGTAAGCAGCGTTTTTTCTTGGGAAGTGACTTCCCTATGGGGATTTTGACCGGTTCTGCGTGTGCCACAGGATCGGTCCCTTTGTGCCAGATACCGGTCCTCTGCTAAACCGTACCCTATGTAAACAACTGGCAACTTTAACATTGGCTTGTCACAGGAGGGGGTAATTTTTCCTGCTTTAAACCACAGAGTGGCATGCCACATTACTAACCAAAGATGGGCATACCACAAGACTGTAGCAAAACGGCCATGTCGCATAAAATAAACGAAAACTAAACAGCTTCCAATGGGTAAAATTCTGCCCAACTGGCTTTTTCTTGTTAATAAGCATTCTGGTTAAGTGGTATGTCCTCCCTTTACCAGTCACAGGATTGGTAATTTTAGGACAATTGACAATTAATTAATTATATGCTTTGTTGTTAAGTTATATAAATTTCCCTCTAACGTATAAAAATTGTGAAAGTCACTAGTCGATTTTTCGACCACGGGTTGGAAATGGGTTAACGTGATTGTTGAAAAATTCTTCTAAATTTTAAATTAACCATATTTTTGGAGTAATTTTCTTTTATTAACTTGGCTGATTTAAAGGAAAAAGAGAAATAATAAAATTTCTCATATAATAGCACCCTTAGCAAAAATTTTTCTTAATTTATTCTCGAGTTCACCTATTTTAGAAATACTTTATTTAGAACTGATTTTAGGGAACAATTCTAGAACGTGTTTTATGGAATTGAAATGTAGGTGATATCTGACCGAAATCAAGTTTTGAAATTACCCTATGGGGACCGGTTCTGTGTGTGCCACAGGATCGGTCCCTTCCTACCGGAGACCGGTACTCTGCTAAACCCTACCCTTTGTAAACAACTGGCAACTTTAACATTGGCTTGTCATAGGAGGGGGTTATTTGTCCTGCTTTAAACCACATATTGGCATGCCACAGGACTAACCAAAGATGGGCATACCACAAGACTGTCGCACAAGGATCATGTAGTATAAAATAAACAAAACTAAACAGCTTCCAATGGGTAAAATTCTGGCCAACTGGCTTTTTTTTTGTTAATAAGCATTCTGGTTAAGTGGTATGTCCTACAGGATTGGTAATTTTAGGAAAATTGATACTGCTAAACCCACTTCAGTATTAAATTATACCAGTCCTCTGATAAGTTCTTTTTTAACCAGTCACTTTTAGGTCCATTGACTTCTCATTCCCCATAGCGTAGTCTTACAAATATATTTCACGTCCGAATTTATTTTTGAGAAAACAATTGGTTGTTTATAAGTCAAGAAAAACTATCGTTCAAATCCTCAATAGTAAAACAGGAAACAGTTTAAATTGTGCTTCTATCAGTTCTTTAAAAGCCGAAAATTATGCTGTGTTGTTTTATCGTGTGTATATTAATTAAATCGAGGGATTCATTTTTCTTGTATATTTCCTTTCGTCCTAGTTTTGCTAAGGTTTGACATATCAAACACATTAGTTCAGTAGTTATAGTAAGTTTTGTTTTTTTTTTTTGGCAAAAGAATATACGTGTTATTCTTAAAGCCTGATTATTGTTGTTTAGCCCAATGCTAGTCTATAAATCAATTTGTGTATTAATTTTTTTTTTCTTCCTTTTTTTATTTTAATATACCCAGGCTTACTATAATATTATCTTAATCGAACAAAAAGTTTTATCTTAATATACGTGAGACGAGGAAAAGTAAACGTTTTGATTATACACTTTGTTTGTTACGAGAACAAACTTTGTAAAATGATTACTTACAAATTTTGATTTATTGTTGATTAATGTTGTTTCTTAAATATAAACATTTTCTTTAACATCATTTCTTTAAGGAATAAAGTGGAAGTAAATGAACAAAAACAACTCGCAGCAGAAGAAAAGACAGATTGGTAATCCCGCCCCTGAGTAAGATAATATTGTTGATGATTTTTAGTCAAATTACTTATCGTTTCTATTAGTAGTTCAATAAAATAAATTAGCTTAAAAAGAGGGTATCATTCCAAAAATGTTCGATACGGTCTTCGGATATGTGACTATGGATATGGTTGTAATGAACATAGAGATATCGTTGAAATGTGCAGTAGAGCGGCATTGTTTTGTATAAGAAAAAAGTTTTTTTTTTGCTAAAATTTAAATTTATTGTTCAGATTATTGTAGTATTAGGTCTAAAGATATTTAGTACAACTTTGAGAAAAAGATAATTATCCTACTTTAGCACTACCTAAAGAATTTATGTGATATGCAACAGGACTAGTGGCAAAATAATTATCACGTGACTGGTGTAGATGTACGTATCGTTGAACTGAAGAAAATTTTTTGATGGAAAAACTAGTCAAATATTTTGCGCAATGTGTGCTGTTACAGGGTGGTTTAAATTGAATAGTTTTGTGACGTACACTCAGGGAACTTCTGCTGTATAAATGTGCAGTTGTTTTAGTTGTAATACAGCATCTTTATTTTTAAGAGAAAAAAACAGTAATTTTTAGAAGAAATTTAATTTTTGACTACAATTGTAGTTCATTTAAAAAACCAAACCACATTAAATGACTGTATAATGAGTTTATACAGTTTTTTTTTTTTTTTTTTTAAATAAACAAATAAATGTTTTTTGTTAGAAAGTGTTTTGCAACCGTCAGATAATGACAATCGTAATTAATTTTTATATTAATTACTGTAGAATATTACTTTAGTTAGTCTCTTTACAGGAAGAAGAAGAAGAAAACATTTTTATTGAAACATTTTACGGACACAAGGGATACACCAGACTGCCGCAGTTTCGTCCCCCTCCTGGGACTCGTAAGTGGTTAATTTATGTGCCAATTGAACAAAGTATTTTATATTGTTAATTTGCTCTATATGAAAAACTTTTTTTTATTTTTTTGTGTTTTCTGTTTTCTTTATTGTTTTCTGAATATGCGGTTAATTTTTACTACAATTGTGGTTCATTTTTTTGAACATTAAAAAACAAATGGCAATGTTAGTTGAAGTTACTGAAATGTAAGTCGTCCTTTCTTTAAGTGAAATTTCATTTGTTTTTAACCATATTTGCTGTTGGGTTTACCTACATAGTATTATAAGTGCACCACCAAAAATTGTTTATTAAACATCGAAGATGTAGTTTTTTGCAATATTGCCAAAAAAAATTGGGTTTTCGAATTTTTTTTAACATTTCTGAAAAGAGTTTATATCGTTTATATCCCACAATTTTTAAAGTTTTGTGTAGCAGAAAAATAAAAACATTGGAAATTTCGCTGAATTTGACGATTTAGTAAGAAATTAAAATAAATAACTTCATAAAATCGGCCATAGGATATCCATCTGAAATTCATTTAGATATTTTTAGAATTAAAATCCTTTTTAATTCGTTTAAAACTGTGGGCTGCAGGTAAAATTAACTCAAAAAAGCCCAATCTTCCCCACTGCGTCTTTTCCCGCAGCTTTGCGTGTACGGAATCTACCCAAATAAGTTTCAAAATTTTGTAAATTTGTTTCTGTTTTGGCCCTATGTTAATTATTTGCAAAGCTTTGTTTAATGTTAAATTTTTTTTTAACAAACTAATTAAATTTTTTTAAATTTTACAATTATTAAATTTTAATCCTTTTTTGCCTTCAAATAGGTTATTAAAACAAAAGCACAGAAAAGCTTTCAACAAAAACAAGGCAAATAAAATAAGAAACCTAAAAGTAAACAAATGTTGAAAGTGTATACAAAAAGAGATGTAAAAACTGACTGTTTTTAATAGGGTGTCCCAAGATAACAATAAAATTAAGTTCCTAAACAAATTGAATATGGAAGAGGTATTATTATAATGACACTGCTCGACAAACTTCACTCTTTTGCAGAACCTCCCCAGGTGGAAATTGGCAACCGTAAAAAATAATAGTACTGGCAAACCACTGCCATTTTTGTAAAATCCACCTTTATTTGAAATTACCAATTTTGTTTGCAAAAGCAACTGTTTTGACAGTATCATCCGAAATTTTTTTTTTACCAAATTGCTTTTTGACCAGTACAATTGTTTAGAAGGAATATAATTTTTTTTAATATTTAATTTTATTTTACTCGCTCAATCCGCAATTATTTGTTTAAAAGACTAAGCATGAACTATGTTGCTGCTTTAAAAAGAAGCGTGTTTTATAAGCATTTCATAACATTAAATGAACTTAAAGTGTTTTTATTTTGAAAAGAGAAGCAACACTCCTAAAATTCTTCCTATTAGGTAATTTATGTTGCTTTGGAAAGGTGATAGTAGACTGGTGAAAGGTGGGGAAAGATGAAGGGCTTCAAACATGGCAACACTGTTATTGAGCGAGATTATAAGTCTTGGAGCAGTTGTTGCTCGCCACCTGATGGAGAGTTAGCGAACTTATTGAAGCTTTTTAATTCATAGCCCTGATTTATTATTTTACTTCGGTGGGGTTAAGTGCTATGTGAACACCGAAGGCGGTCGCTGCGATACATATGAGTATAGAAAGCTCATAATATTATTTTTCTAAATTGTTGTTGTCGTCCCCGGGAATCGAACCCGGGACCATCTGTAAAACAGTTCAATGCGCTAACCATTACACCACCACGCCACGTTCAATGGGGTAACTGGACAATACTCCCAAGATTGTTAAGCCCATTTGCTAACTGCAAGTCTTAGGGTGGATGCAAACAGTTTAATTTAAAATTTTTTTTATATTTTTATTTTATATTTAAATAAATTCTGAAAAGAAAAACTCATTTTGGCAACGTTTTCTTGGAAACTGAAATAATTAATGAATTTAAATTATAAATTGTTACATTTCTTACACTCAAACGTTTTTGTATATGAAAATATGCATAAAAGTTAACCAAAGTTTAAAATTATTTTGCAAAAAAAGTGTATCATGAATCGAAAAACAAAGTTTTTCCAGCATAGTTAAAAAATATCGAATAAACAATATCCCAACAAAAAATAAACTCGATTTGGTACGCAGTAACCACATTTGTATGCTTCCAACACAGATCTTAGCCGCCTTTCATACAGTTAAGCAATTATGGAAGGCATTCTGTTGGGGTTTACTCCCCCCCCCCCACAGCATTCACAATGTATTGTTTTAATCAGAAGAGACAGATTTAAGTAATTTCTAAGAACAATTTATTTTTCCAGTAGAATGTTTCCTCTTTTTAATCTTTTTTTTATTCTTTAAGAAATCTATACCTTTAGAGTGGGTTGTAGTGTCAGGCCGAAGACTTCGACCAGAAAACGCTTTTTGTATATTAAAGCATTATGGACAAATTTGACAAATGCAAATACAATTATTGGGCTTGTTAGATTCAATTTTGAGTGTCAAATTTAAAGAAAGGTCAGTAGTTAAGCAATGAATTCAATAATCGGCCGCCGAACATTCTTCAAAATCGGAAAGGCTTTACAGCTTAACTTTGGTGTGTTGCTTAAATTTGTTACTTAAAGTAGAATTAAAGCGGCTCAACAAATATGTTTTCAAAATGTATCCGCATTATCTTCAAATACCAAAAAACCGACCTAATATCGCTTTGTGGCCGAAGTCATCGGTCTGACACCACTGATTTGAAAAAAAAAAATATTTAAGTTTTGAGACTTCCTTTTATTTGTACGTATTTGAGAGTCTTTTTTAGTAGCCTTGTTAACTTTTTAATATGAAAAGACCCACAAAGAACTCTTTTTTTTTGCATAAAAATGTTTTAATCTGTTTTTCATTAACCAACAAACAACAAAACCTTTTATTCATATTTTGAAATTATATATAAACAAAATTTAATTCAACAAAAAGTGTTTCATTGTTAATATTTGTATATCTTTTTTTTATTTTTTTTAATTTCAACATGTATAATTAACACATTTAATAAGCCTTTGAGTTAAACAAATCAACAAGAAAATAAAAAGGAAATTCATTATTAAAATTCCTCAGAAAAGTATAAAATTTATTTGTTCTTGGGATATCATCACATTTTAAAATGTTTTTTCATCAATAAAATAAATGTCGTTATTATTTATTTTTTAATTCCAACTCCCTGTATATATGCGTGTAAACCAAAAACTCTGATTTAGTGTCCCTTTTCCTACAGAGCAAAAAGAGCTGTATTTATATGAAATTTGAATTCACTTTTCGATTCTACACAAAAAAGTATTTTAAAAAAGCTTTTTCATTTATAATAAAAAATGTTATAAATGTTACCCTAATATGCATATAAAGCGTGTATTTCATGCAGGTATAGAACTTTAAGTTGGTAACTTTTTTTTAACTGGCGGCCATTGTGTCATCTGCCAAGTGATTTATGTTTAGTGTGGTTTGGCATTTCAACATGAAAAGACTGACGCCTGAACAACGCTTCCAAATTATTTTGAAAATCATGGTTCTGTTCGAAATACGTATCGTGCACTAAGTCCATTTTACGGTCCACATTAACGTCCATCAGAGCAAATAATTCGATTAACTATTTAACGTTTTCGCACCACGTTTACTCTAAATGATAATATGCCTCCACAGAGACGTCGTACAGTGCGTACAGAAGAAGTCATTGCTACTGTAGAGCGTAGCGTAGAGGAAGACTCCAATCAGTCTATTCGTCAATGGTGACCGCTATAACGCCATGATTACTGACTTTTTCGTTCATCAATTGAACAACCATAATGTGGTTTCAACAAGACGGCACAATATGTCACACATCTCGTACCACAATTGCTTTATTAAAGGAAATTTTTGGTAACCGCATAGTTTCACGTTTCGGACCCGTGAATTGGCGTCCAAGATCGTTCGATTTAATGCCCCTGAACTATTTTGTGTGCGGATAAGTGAAGTCACTAGTCTACGCCGATAATTTTTGACCACTTGGAGGACCAAAATCTCCGCGTTATTGCCAATATACGGCCACAAATGTTGGAAAAAGTCAAAATTGGACCTCCAGATTAGACGACGTCCGAGCCAGCCATGGCGGTCATATGACAGAAGTCATATTAAAATTATAATGCCAGAAGATTATCTTTCGAATAAAGTAAATTTCATGTAAAATAAAAATATTCATCTTTGAGTTATTCCATTTCAAAGTGCTATGCCTCTATAAAAAAACGCCCTTTATTATTAAAGAGTAACCATGCAAACAATTTTAATTACACATAAGAGTACCTTTAAGTAAATGTGTGAATGTGTGTGTGTGTGTATGTTTATTTTAACAATTAATGACAGACTTATAAAAGTTGAAAGGTAATGAAAGGCTTAATTTAAGTAAAATACCCTTTAGGCATGTGTTTAGAGGCGAATAATTATTTTAACTTATACTATTATTTGTAAGTTTTATTATATTGTACGATGAGTGTTTTTAAACAATAATGTATTTTTTATTCAAATTAAAATTATTTGTTTTCTAATTACAATATTTTTAATGAGAACCATTTTATATCAATAATGAAAATTGAAAAAAAAAATATATTTAATACTGTTCAAAATATAATGAATTAAATGTTTGCATTTCTCAGAGCTGTAAATGAATCATTCATTTTTGAATTAATTCGCGAATCATTCATGCACTGAATTAGTAAAATTCTTAATTAATTCTTTTCGCCAAAAAACGAATTATATGAAATTTGAATCGATTCATATGCATTTGGCTGGAATGAATTGCAATTCATTCCAAATCAAATGAATTTGGCAAAATGAATTGGAATTAATTTTCAATACAAATGAGTTTGGCGAAATGAATTGCAACTCATTTCCAATTCATTTGACTTGAATTGATTTTGAATTAATTCAAATGAGTAAGTTAGTTATATATTAGTTATATATTATTTTTGCAATAAAAAAATAAAATGTATTCTTCTTTTCAATTCAATATAACTTGATTCCTGTAAAATGGACTCGGAAAAAAAAGTAAAAATAATATAAAAATAGTGCTTAACAGATGTAATAATCGTAACCCCCATTTTTTAAATGCAATCAACTATATTATGTAATGATGAAAAGTTATGAGACATATTTCTTGTCAATTTTTATGATACTATTCATCACATATAAGAAAATTTTATAAATATGATTAATAACACGGTGCTTAAGTGAAGAAAACTTGTAAAATGACCTAGTGTAGGTTGTAGGACTTGTTGAGTAAATCACTTTTCAATTTTCAGAAATTTCATCAACTATTGACTTTTTCTCGAATATTAAACGTGCTTTGTCGTTTAGCGTATGCCAAAACCAAAATAAGTAATACCTGAAGAAACAAACTCCAAACACCTAGTTTACTTTGATTAATTGCAATTCATTTTCATTTCATTAATATGAATTGCAATTTTTTTTGTAATTCATTTGAATTAATTCAAAATCAATTCAATTCAAAGGAATTGAAATGAATTGTAATTCATTTCGCCAAATCATTTGAATTGGAAATGAATTCCAATTTATTTTTGCCAAATTCATTTGAATTAATTCAAATTTCATTCAATTCTTTTTTTATGTGAAAAGAATTAATTCAATATTCAATTCAAATTCGTAATGAATTGAAATCAAAAAAGAATGATTCATTTACTGCTCTGGTATTTCTATATTAAATTTAATTATTTTTGAAAATTAAATATTATTCTAGTTCGAAGCTACACAGTAGGACATATTGTTCATTTACTTTAATAACGTCATAACTCAAAAATTTTGATTTTGTAGAAATCGAGTGTAAAGTTTTCAATTTACTCCCACCTTAAAGAAAAAAATAAAGACATAATTTCTCTCAAGATGTGAGTATACAAGATATCAATTTCTTACACAAAATGAAACGTGATATAACGTTAACTCAAAAATCGTGTTTTTTGAGTTGTGACGTTCTTGAAGTAAATGAGCGATATCACAAAATTTTTGGAAATCATTCGGTCATTTCTTACGTAGCGGTTCGATTGTAATGAAATTTCGAACAGGTATAAGTGACGTGATATTGAGCTTTTGATGTTGACCCTCCCAGACCCACTGGGGAAACAATATGACCCCCCAAAAATGGCACTTTTAACAAAAGAATTTTGAGTGTTTGATATTTTTTTGTTGCTAATCTGATTTATTTTTTTGTTTAACTGCTTTTTTTTTTGTTTCTTATGCGATTAACAAATTTGTAATCTGATAAGTGTCGTAGAGACAGTGGAGCAAAAAATATAAAAATCTCATTTTTGGATTTTATTTTTATTTTTGGGAATTGTGGGATGTCTACAGCAAATCATAAATTGTGACACCAATTTCATTTGTTGACTTTAAAGTCCATTAACCCTCTAATGCCTGAATTTTGTTTTGCAATGAAATTCATACCATGTGTTCGTCTCGAAAAATAAATAATAATTGCTCTTGCAAAAACGATTTTCGCCGCCTACTTAAGGCGATATGTGCAAACAAAATGTTAAATCCATCTCGAAAACTAAGGCAAGTAAAACAAAAGTTTTTACCAAAAATTATTGTTCTTACAAAGATATAACAACAATCCAAAACTAAACTTTTTGTGCTGCTTTTGAAGAAGATATGAAAAAAGCGAAATAGGGCGAAAAAGTGCCTTAACTTCAATATATGTAAACTAAAATTTAACACTTTGCTACTACTACTTATTGCCTTCCTTACTGCAAATTTCAAAAAAATCCAGCCATTAGTTTAAAAGTTAAGAGGATGTCCTTTCGAGATATCCTGGTAAAATCCTGTATGTCCTTGGACGAAAGTAAGGACTTATTATTAAATATAATGCTTTAATCTTACCTAGGATTCATTATCAAGAGTTTTTAGTCAAATTTAATTTATTTTTTAGATTTTTGAAGTCTTAGCTATTTAAAAAATAATTATTTTTTGAATTTTTACAAAATTTGGACCTTAAAGTTTTATCGCGCTTCAACCGTGCACGGGACGCGAAAATTTTTTTCCCAAAACATTTAGCTAAATTAGTTCTATATCGAAATATGTCAATTTCTAAGTATAAAACCTTCATTCGACGCATTTGTGCTCAATTTAATTAAGCGTGACAAAAGGCAGCCTCAGGCATTTGAGGGTTAAATAATGGGATTATGTCAATAAATAAGCCATTTAGTGAACAGCGAAAATTTATATTTTAACAAAAACAGCAATCTTTACCTTCCTATTAGGATTACTCAAGTTTTTGTTCTACCAAGTGTGCTAAATAGGTTTCTTGTTATAAATGTAATCTACAGATAATTATCTTTCCAACGATATAAAACACTTATATGGTATATTTATAACTCCTTAACGGGAAATGTTCAAAAGCTACCCCTTATACAAATATATTTTATGTTTCTTATTATTAGTGTGTGTATTTATTTTCAACCTGTCTTTAATAATGCAAGATATGAAAACAAAAAAATATTTGTATTAGCGGTAACTTATATATATATCATATCCCACAATTCCCAAAAATAAAAAAAGAAATTCTAAAAATGGAATTTTTATTTTATTTTGCTGCCGGGCGTACACATTTAAAGCAGAAATTGGAATACTCTTACCCAATAAATTAGTTATATGTTGGAGTATCTACAACCGATTCCTCTACCTAATTAAATGCCTCCAAATTTTGGAACAGTGTGTTAAAGTTAATATTTGCCTTAAAAATATGGCAACTTTAGAAGCGGCTGGGGAAAAAGTACGAGGGCCGTCCAAATTTAGTCGACCTAATGTATAGATGGCGGCAGTAGTTTGAAAAAAATTACTTTGGTAAAAAGTGACAAGCTTATAAAACATATGTTTTAAGTTTCAAAGCTCCACGTTGTCTTGGACCCATCAAAATTAAACGATATCAGTGAATTTGTAAACATGAAAAAAATTAGTCACCCTTATGTAATTTAATATATTCATTTGAAATTTCTCAGTCCAGTCAGGTCACCGTTATGAAATTCACACAGAAAAATTGGAAAGTGTATTTTGGTGGCTACAACCCAAAACTTCGCTTAGTGCAATTATATTCAAATGTGATTTCTGAATACCTTTAGTGTTGTAACTAAAATTCAGATGTGTTAACTAAATTTCGACACTTAGAGTATTTTTAATTAATATTTAATTTTTTTTATATTTTTTATTGAAAACTATTATTTTGGGGGAGAAAATTTCCATTGATTGCTACACGTTTAAAATAGTTACTGACAAGATCTCTATTATATTATATAACAATATTAGAAGTATTAGAGAAGGCAAAACTGAACAAAGCACCTGGGGAGGACAGAGTACCTTATGAGTTCTTTAAAAATGCACACAAGAATTGTTAAAAGAAATGGTAAAATCATGCAACCTGTTACTGGATGGAGAAGAAATAGATAATAGCTTTTTAAAGAGCATAATCCTACCAATACACAAGAAAGGTGACAACACGCTGCCAGAAAATTATAGTGGTATTTCATTTATGAATTGTCTGCCGAAGATAATGATGGGACTTATCGCCGAACGATTATCATCATGGGCTGACCGGAACAAAATAATAAATGAATACCAAGCTGGATTCCGCAAAAACTATTCAACCTCAGACAATATTTACAATATTGCATCTACTGTACATCTGAATTTCAATGAGAATAAGAAAACGTATGCATTTTTTGTGGATTTCAAGGCTGCCTTTGACAAAGTTCCACGCAAAGCATTAATATACAAGCTACATACTATGGGAGTTTCATCGAAAGTAGTCAGGTTTATAGAAAAAATTTACGAAGGTACAAGATTTGCTGTGTGGACAGGGAAAGAAATGTCAGGCGATTTTGCAACATCATCTGGTGTCAAATAAGGATGTCTACTGTCACCATTGCTATTTACATTCTACCTAAATGATCTGCACGAGTTTCTAGGTAATAGCACAAATGTTAGTGGCATAAACATTAGGCTCTTGCTGTATGCGGATGACATAGTTATTTTAGCAGACAAAGTGAATGTCTTACAGCAATGATTTATAAATTAGAGGATTACTACAAACTATGGAACGTAGAGGTTAATTTAAGCAAATCTCAAATAATGGTATTTAGGAAAGGTGGAAAAATAGCTAGAAATGAAAAATGGATTTTCAATGGAAATACAATCAGTATAACTTCGGAGTATTGCTATTTGGGAGTGATATTTACACCGAAGATGGTGTTTACAAAGCATGTTGAAACAAGAAATCTGTCAGCAAAAAACAGAATCAATGTTACTTGGAATAACTTTCTCAGAAAAGGTAATATATCTCTCAAATCTAAATGAAAATTATTTCTAGCGGTATGTAGAGCTGTGCAGACATACGGTGCTCAAGTATGGGGCTACTCACATTTTGATATTGTGGACAAGCTATCTACTTACTTCATCAAAAATATCTTGAGGATACCCCAACATATATTCTTATGCTGGAAACAGGATTTGAAAATGGGCATCTATTCACGTTAGACTTGCATCTAAGATATGTAGCCAAAACTCTTTTTGAATATAACGAGAACAGATTACCACATCAGCTTTCAATGCAGCTTCTACAGCGCCAAATATTTTGGGTAAATAAATTAAATGTGATAGGATCAGAATTTGGTATTGCATGGACACATAATAATTTAAATAAAGGACAATATTATCACAATAAAGTTAATCTACTACAGTCATTAAAAGCAAAATACCTTAACAATATAGAAACTCAAGTAAGTCAGACTAGCAGATTTTATAAAAACTTGGACACAAACGCTGGCCAACGGTATATAACAGAAGGCAATACTCAAGAAACAATAACTGGGATATTAAAGGCTAGAAGTGGTTTGATAGAGCTAAATGGAAATAGATTTCAAGCTAATGCATCAACTGTATGTTCTCTTTGTAATATGAATGAAACGGAAAATATAAAATATTTTCTAGGTAGATGTCAAGGGGTGCATGAAATAACCCCCACTGAAATAACCCCCACCGTCGAAATGAAATAAGCCCCACTGAATTTGTGCCCACCGAAAATGATATAAGCCCCACCGAATTTGTGCCAAAATGAATTAATCCCCACCAAAATGAATTATTCCCCACCAATGAAAATGAATTAGCCCCCACCAAATTTGGTGGGCATTAAAATGAAATAATACCCACGTATTAAAATGAAACTTTGCCCACCGAAAATGAGATAAGCCCCACTTTACATTATTGTTGTTATTACTATTTGATTATAGTGCACATTTCTAGCTTTTAGTTAAGATATAACTTAACCTGTTAACCCTTTAAATAAAGGAGATATAAGGGGTCAAAGTTAGCACATTTTGTCAATACGAGGCAAATGATGAAATATGGCTTCGCAAACTTAAGTTTTTCTATGTGGCGGCCAGCGGCCGTTCTTAGGGGTTTTCTCCTCCAGTAGGACGCGGCAGGTGGCTTCGCTCAATAAAGTTTTTCTGTCCGCGACACAAAATAAGAAATAAAATTGATTTATATCTTTAAATATGACGTAATTAAGGTATATTGGTATTGGTATTTGATTATAGTGCACATTTCTAGCTTTTATTTAAGATATAACTTAACCTGTTAACCCTTTAAATAAAGAAGATATAAGGGGTCAAAGTTGGCATATTTTGTCAATACGAGGCAAATAATGAAATATGGCTTCGCAAGCTTAAGTTTTTCTGTGTGGCGGCCTGCGGCCGTTCTTAGGGGTTTTTTCTTCCAGTAGGACGCGGCAGGTGGCTTCGCTCAATAAAGTTTTCCTGCCCACGACACAAAAAAAATAAACATTTTTTTTTTAATTTTTTTTCACGTTGAGATTAAATAAATGGAATATTGATTTAAATTGGATAACACGATATTCTTTAAAAGGAAATATAGCCAACTTGGTTTTATTTCCATTTTTGTTGGAAATAAAGTCAACCTGTGAATTTGACTTCATTTCCATTTTTGTTTTATTTCAGTTTCTGTTATTGGACCCCACCGTGTGCTTCTAAAATATGGATACACCTTTATGTCAACATTCTGTAAAAGGGCAAATTATTAGTTTTTTGCCAACTAAGGAACCTGGTGATATGGGCACGAATGGATTTTTAATAAGAAGAAATGTGTTTTTTAATTGAAATAACGTATTCTTTTTTCGTACTTTCTAATATCACCTTTACAAAATAAAACTAGTACTGTAAAAGTAGGAATTAATTCAAAAACCAAGAATTGATATTAGAATTAAAATGAATTAAACCCCACCAAAATGAATTAATCCCCACCAATGAAAATGAATTAATCCCCACCAAATGTGGTGGGTAATAAAATGAAATAATACCTACGTATTAAAATGAAACTTTGCCCACCAAAAATGAGATAAGCCCCACTTTAAATTTTTTATAAATTTGGAGGGGCTTATTTCATTTCGGCGGTGGGGGTTATTTCAGTGGGGGTTATTGCATTCATCCGATGTCAAGCGTTACGAGAATTCACACTAATGTTTTTGAAAAAGGTTTTACTTCAGGAAACTGAAATAGTGAATATTTTAAACGGATTTAGTGTAGATTGGAAATTCATAGCTAATTATGTGAAAACTTGTGTTCGATACAGAAAATTTTTATTAGATGAATTTAATCTTTAATTAAATATCATGTATATCTTGCACGTGTAAATTTATATATGTCGACTGACGACCATATGTCAATGTCGTACTTATTTAATTTTTATTTTTTATTATATTTTTTAAATTTATGCTTAAATTTTTATGTATATTGCTTAAATAATTTTTAAATAAAAAATAATATTACTACTTACTACTACTATAACAATATTATTGAAGTTATTTTTCCTCTCACTAATGATTATAAATACAATATATGGTTGTACATAAGAGAATCGTATGGTAACCGAAAAATAGAGATTTTTACTAGAACATGATTAAGGCAATCATATTATGATTGATACAATAATAATTTTATTGAAACAATCATCTGTGGCCGTTGGAATCACATTTTTGTGGCCGCAATCATATTTTTCACTGCGTGAAATTATATTTTGAAAACTTTTAGATTGACGGCTTTTTTTAAAAAGATTTTTAATTTTTTTTATGTCCAATTCGAATTTAAGTAAAATTTTCGTAAAATTGTGAATTTTTCCAAAAGATGTTATTAAAAATAAAATTGTTGAAATTAATAGTTTTATTCGATTAATCACCAAAATGTAGTTGAATTATTCGTTATTCAAAAACCATCACTTACAATTTGTTATTTCGAACTTTCTTTTTGTGCCTTTGATTAATCGAATAATTTTTTATTCGAGTGACAACCCTAGGAAAAATTAAAAAATAAATTTAGAAATTAGAATTTAGTTTTAAAAAAATTTTAAATTTTTCCAAAAGATTTTATTAAAAATAAAATTTTTCAAATTATTTGTTTTATTCGATTAATCATCAAAATGTAGTCGAATTATTTGTTATTCAAAAACCATGAGTTAAGGCCTCATGATTTGTTACTTTCTGTTGCCGATCTTTGTCGTTCTGTTCTGTAGGTAATATTTTGTAATTACTTTTTCTGTGAAAGGAATCAGCTTTTTTCAAAAGTAAAAGAAACTCCAACCAAAAACATTCAAATGAGGGATAGTAAATGCGATTTTAAAATAGTACAAACCTGCATATAAAATAGTACTTTTTCCGCATCACAAGTAAAGGGTCCGCCAAATAACTTTGTTTTTTTTTGAACTCCTTAACCAATTGGACTTTGTATGGCGTCATACCAAGTTCTTTATACAAAATTCGTCTCAATGATGTCTCCGAAATGTTCAATTGTTGAGAACGACGGTGATTTGATGTTGATGGCGCTTCACGCACACTTTCTGCCACAGCAGCAATATTCTCGGGTGTACGCACTGTTTTTGGCTTTTCACGCTTTGGTTTATCGATGAGGATGCCAGTTTCTTTCACTTTTTTCACAAGATAACGAACATACGGACCATATTCGTTCAGCGGAAGGATAAAACTAATTATCTGTCAAATCAGACATGAGATAAATGTTACCATTCACGAAATAAGCACTAGTTGGAAAAAAAAAGTTAGATGGCGAACCCTTTATAAAAAAAATTTAAATATAAATTAACAAACAAATCTTTGTACCCTCCAAAATGAACAATTACAAATGCAACAACAAAAATATATTAAAAAAAAAAATATTATAAGACGTAAAAACAAAATTTTGAGGTGAAAAACTTTTTTGGATGTAAAAAAATAAATTGTGTCGGGAAAAAACATTTTTGAGGTAACAAAACTATTTTTGAGGTGAAACAATTTTTTTTTTGTGGAGAAAAAATAATTTGCGGTGAATTTTAAATATTATTCACCTCTTAGCGTCTGGTGGAAAAATATGACGTTATATTTTATACACCAGACACTACAATGAATTCTAATAATATACAGTGCATTATACACCAATTTGTATGGAAAATTTAGAGGTACTTTCACATTGTCACTCATTACTTTTTAACCGCTGGACCGATTTTGCTCATTTCCAATAGCAAACTTTTCGGAAAATTGTACATAAAGCTATGTAAAAACGAGCAGTGCGTACTAAGAAAATAAGCCGATATTGATTGAAAAAATTTTTAACATTTTGAGATTTTTTCTTAAATTCACCAAATTTTTAATATTTTTTGAATATGCTATTAATATCTTGCTGTATTGAGTTACGTTTCTCAAAGTTTTTTGCGAACTCAATCCTTGTGATTGGTAGCAAACAAATTTGTTCGTGAACTCATTCAATTTTAAAAACACGCAGCTAATATTCAGTTTCACAGTTTTATAAGATTTTTATTATTTAATTTTTTGAAAATCAAACTTAGTTAATAATAATTATAATACTTAGTGATTGAATTCAATAATTGGATTAATCGATTAATAAAACTCTAATATAATCATCTGTAATCAGTCGCACTCAGTGAATTCATGTGATTGAATTCACAGCGTTTGGTTCTAAATTAATTAATTGTTCATATGGGGCTGCAAATCGAATTAATAATTATTGAATTTTAAAGGGACCAAGAAATGTATACATAGAAAAATTTGTAAATCGTACTAAATGAGTCATAGGAGTATCATGGTACATCTGAGGTTCAAATAGTACCATTAAAAGTAGTATAGTACCAACTTTATCATCCCTGATTCAAATATTAAGAAAAATATTTCACAACAAACCAATACATACGCACTTTAGGCTGTCACTTAACATTGAATTCTATTTTCAACAGATTTGTCCGCAACAGAACAGAACAGAACGAAAAAGTGAAAACTAACTACAGACTTTCAATTGAACAGAAACAAAACAGCTGATTCGTAACAGAATAGAACGTACAAACTAATTCTGCCTTTACAAATTGTTATTTCGAACTCTCTTTTTGTGCCTTTGATTAATTGAATAATTTTTATTCGTGTGACAACCCTCGGAAAAATTTAAAAATAAATTTATAATATTTTCTTTAACAAAATCATCCTTCAAGGTAGTTTTAATTATAAAACACCATAAAAAAAAAAATATATATTCCAAAACTGTAACAAATTTCCAAGTGTAAGGTTAATATTGTCATAAACAAGAAGTTTTATGACATTTTTTTTTTTTTTCTTTTTACAAATTTTATATACCATACATGCTTTAAATCATCTATTATAACAAGACAACTAAATAAATTTTCCAAGCTATAAATATAAATAATTTATGTTAGTGTCAGCATTAAAACTCTAAACTGAATGGCCACTTCGTAGTAGAAAATTCCAAAATAAATAAAATTAAATAAATAAATGAAAAAAACCAACATAAACATCAAATATTGTGTAGAAAATGTTAAATGACTTTGTTGGGTAATAAAATATTTAAACAATAGTTTTAATACAATAAATTGCAAAAAAAAAAAACAAACCAGAACAAAATAAAATTCGAAAAAAATAAACTTAGAAATATTTGACAGAAAATGAGAACGACAAAAGATATATGATAATATCAAATAGATGAGATTATTCAAATGATGTCACATTATTTATAAGGGGATATGTTATAAAATGCTTTTTAAAAAAAAAAAACCATATAATAAACATTTGCTTATTTAAATAAACATCAACATATAATGTCATTTTGAAATAAAAGTTCGGAAATAAAAATAAAAAAAATTAAAAAAAAGTGTTTAGTTAGAAATATATAGGATTTAAATTTAAACGCAATACACACAGTAAAAATTCGAAAGTTAAAAAAATGCATTATTTAAAATCATTTATTCCTGTAATATACTTAAAATTATTCATATGGGTTGAACCATCTCAACTCAACTTAAAATATGGCTGTTTTTTACATCACTGTTTCCAAATTTGCTGAATTTTGGCAGGAATAAAATGTATCAGAGAACTAAGAAAACTTCAAAATTTAAGTTCGCTGACGCTTCTGGATCCGGAAATATGAAGTCTTGAAAATCGTAAAAAAATGTCAAAATTTACAAAGTTGTACTTACTTAATTGTAATTTTCTTAAAAAGTATTATAGGTAGGCAACTCATCGAGGTCGTATTTGAAAGGTTATTAAATTGCCTTTAATTTGATATACAACATTATTTTTTTGTGAAAAGGTCAAAGGTCACATCTTTTGACCTATAGTTCGGGAGGCTATATCTTTAAAAACAATATTTTTAAAAATCTGAAAAAAATGTATGTTTAAGATTGGTTCCTTCCCTAAAGTTACGAAAAATTGCAGAGTGGAGGTATTCTTTGATCCAGAAATATTAAACATTATATTGTTTTAGTTCAGCCAGGACTCAAACTCTGACACAGTGTAGACATTTCTTCTTTTTTTTACTAACGGGCTCTTTATGCTACAGTTTTAATTCCCTTGTTAAATATCTACCTTTACTATGTGATTAATATTTCTGGATCCAAGAATCTTAAACATATATTTTTTTCAGATTTTTAAAAATAATCGTTTTAAAGATGTAGCCTCCCGAATTATAGGTCAAAAGATGTGACCTTTGACCTTTTCAAAAAAAAAAAATCATGTTGTATATCAAATTAAAGGTAATTTAATAACCTTTCAAAGGCGACCTTGATGAGTTGCCTACCTATAATACTTTTTAAGAAAATTACAATAAAGTAAGTACAACTTTGTAAATTTTGACATTTTTTTACGATTTTCAAGACCTCATATTTCCGGATCCAGAAGTGCCAGTGCCGTCAAACTTTGCACTTATTTTAGTTCTGTAATAATCTGTCTTTCTACGAAAAATCATAAAATTTGAAGAAGGTAGTGTACACCCATTGGTTGATTTGACATGGAATTACCCATATATGGAATTCCAATTTCATCGGATATCATTAGCGTACTTTAGCCTGGAATCAAAAATTATGCACAAATTTGGTAAAAATACAAAAAACGCGTTTTTTTTTTTTGTTAATTTTAAAGATTTTTTTTTTTTTTTATTTGCCAACTCGCCTCAACAATGTCTTTAAGACGCAGATGCACTACACATTGTAAAACAATTATCATGAATAAAGAATTAAATGATAAAAAAAAAAAAAAAAAAAAAAAATTGGATATGTTGATTGATATTTTTATAATAGGGCAATTAAACGTCAAACCGCACAGCATTCGGATTTGTCATCTCCAATTTTAATGAAAATCGCCATAAATATTGTTAATGGGAAGTGTTTATCTAATTATTGACCTTTCGACCCAAACCCATTCGCTTTTCGAATTATGACAAAATGAAAATTGGGAAAACTGTCAAAATTTAAAAAAAAGTTTCGCCCATAACTTCTAAACTATACAACCTACAATTTTCCTATTGATACTATTTTAAGGGTAAAAATATTATCTACGTCCTTTATTTTCTTTATATTAAAAGGTCAAAGATATTTTTTTTCAAGTTTAATGCTCAAAGCTCAAAATCCAATTTTTTTAAATTCTGAAACAATTTATGCTAAAAACTAAGGCCTCTCTGCATTTGTGTCAAAATTTTAATTTGGAGACTCATTTGTTTACAGACTTATGGAGGGAAACGTGGTCGTTAGCAAATTTTCGTTGACGAGTTCATATGCAAAATGATTTACATGCCATGAGTGTGTATATTGTGTATCTGAAAGCTATGAGTGTGTAAGCATTTGCATATGAACTCGTCAACGAAAATTTGCTAGTAACCACGTTTTCCTCTGTAACTCCGTAAACAAATGAGTCTCCACCTTAAAATTTTGCCACAAATGTAGAGAGGATTTTGTTTTTAACATAAATTTTTTTCAGAATTTTAAAAAACCTGGATTTTGAGATATGGGTCTTTGAACATTAAACTAAAAAAAATTACCTTTGACCTTTTAATTAAAAAAAAAAACAGGACAACATTTTAAAGGTAATGTTCTCACCTATAAAATGGTAATAATAGGAAAATTGCAAACTGTACAGTTTTAAAGTTATGAGCGACTTTGTATGGGCACTTTATTAAAATTATGACGTTATTGCCAATTTTCATTAAAATCGGACATGAGAAATGCGAAAATTACAGTTTTGTGTGCGGTTTGAAATTTAATTTCCCAATAGTTGAAATTAAAAAAAATTATATATAAATTAAAAATATGATAATTCGTGTTTGTGTGTACAGCGTAGAAGTTGCAATATACACTAAAATTTTCGAAATAACGGTAATAGGTAATTTTTTGCGACTGGCTCATTTTAAGATTTCTAACTCACAAGGAAAGTACTCGAACCTAAATACTCTGATTTTGATGAAATTTGAATATGCGATAAAGACAAAAAATCTAATACCGACCAGGATTGGCTTATCGGCCATCTTGCGATTTTAATCGGACAAAAAAAGTTTAAAAACTGGGCCTTTTTGAGGCCATATGCAAATATGGTATCTTTGAAAGGGGATTTTTGAAGGGTTTTTTTTTGGTACCTTTTCTGGTACTTTTACATTTTTTTAATTTAAGTTATAAGCTAAGCCGAATTTTATTCCGTTATGTTAATATTTTCATATAAAAACTTAAAAATGTCTCTTTAAGTATACGTTTACATAAAATTATTGCAAAAAAATACAAAAGGAAACCTACAATAATAAATTGAACTAATTTGGAAATTTATATTTTATTAAAAAAAGACAAAAAAACATTTTTCACAAAATATTTTTTTAATTCTTTAAGGTTTTTAAAAATTCAACAAATATAATTCAAAATGATTTTCAATTGCCGTAATGACGTGTTTTTTTATGATATAGTCCAGTCCATAGATTACATAGATTTCACACTTTTTTCTTTTTCTTTTAACAGCAAACTTATTTTTGCATACACATTCAAATATTAATATACACATTCTAATACACACTGACAGCTAATATCAAAGAGCTTGAGATCTATGTAATCTATGGTCCATTCTAGAAATTTATACAGAAAAATTATTATTCTTTATGATTTAATAAATTTTATGTAGTAGTAAATTTTGGTGTGTTGTTAAAGACACATTGGTAGAAAGTGTAATTTTTCAATTGTTTAAAAATTATTGTTTTTTAGAAAAGTTAATCATTCACAAATTTTATTTAAAAAAATCAACATTATTATTGTAAGATTATCATATTGAAAGAAACTATACCAATATTCAATCAATATTGACATATTTCGGTCATTTTTCGTACAGTTTGTAACAAAAAAAAAAAAAAAATAATCAAAACTAAAAGTGTTAGATTTGCAATCGACTTTGAATGTGTATCTAAGAAATTCTCAACTTTTATATTATAAACGACAAAATCCGTCCCTCAAAAAGATATTTTTCATTATATAGAAGAGAACAGACCTACAAGGAATCATCAAACTTTCATAATTTCAATATTATTTTTTTGTACATTTTCAGAATTTTCCTCGTAAAAATAATTTTTTTTAGTTTAAGTCGACGTAATTAATAAAGTTTGGGCAACATTTTCAATTTTATTGTTTTTAGTTTTTAACAATTTTATTACTTTTTTGTTTTTATATATATAGAGATTATTTTGATATTATTTTTAATTTTTAACGAGATTTCAAGTGTAGAAAGTGATAGAAAGATCTAGCACTCTACATCTTTAGCTGTGTTAGATCTCAATTTTTCTGTATTTTCAAATCCAGCTTTACTCATCCACTCCACAACAACGCAGATATGATCTATCACTGTTTCTTTTAAAAATGTTTGTTATAGATTTGAGCTGAAGAATACTTTGAAAAACATACAAATCAATATTAGTTTTGCAAGAAAAGCCATATTTTGTTATGCCCCAAAATCTTGATTATCAGACAAAAAATTACGATTTATCAGAATACTTCAGCATTGATCCATTTTTTGAATTTTCCTTTTATATGCATTCCCAGCAAAAAATATCCTGGATTTGGTAAGCTTCACCACCTTGCATACTATAAAGCAATTACGGAAGGCATTCTGAAGTGCTTCCCAAAATGCCTTGTTTGAAGCAGTGAATAATGCATACAATGAAGCAATAAAGAATGCATACCATGAAGCATTAATGTTGTCAACATAGGCGTGAGGCATGAATTTATTGCTTCTAAGAGCACATGCATGAAGCGCTTTTCAACTGCTTTAAAGAGACATACCAAGTGGGACAATGCGAAAAAATTATGTCTTCTGGATATGCTTTGAAAGCGCTTCGTAATTAAAAAATGCCTTCCGGAAGCGCTTCTGGGTAAGCACCATTTTTTGCTGGGTTCTTTACTTCATTTGTAATACTTTTAGTTTCCGAATTAATTTTTGCTTAATATTTATGTTTTCCCTAAACCAAAATTTCTTATATGAATACCGTTTACCGTTCGGGTGAGTAATTGCAAGTCTTGGTGAAAGTATTAGGCCAGTATAGTGGATTAGATTACACTATAGTGGCACTATGCACCGCGACCAGAAGTTGGTATTTTGTGCTGCCAGCGAATACACCCTATAGGTTCAGGCTCCCTACGAAGCCAACTTTCCTACCAAGTGAACAGTTCCAAACGTCCGATGGCGTCACTATTCGACCACCAAAATAACGCACCCTCCTGTCGGAGAGCCTCGGACATTTGCAGAGAACATGCTCTGAGGTCTCGGGTTCCAATTCACAAAACCTGCACGTATCCGTAGAGGATCGCCCCATCTTGTACAATTAATACCTAAGGCCACAGCGTCCTGTGAGGTAACCCGTTACGGTCCTTAGTTCGCCCCTCGTCATAGACAAGAGTTTCCGCGATCTCTCCCCAGATGGAGATATAACAGCCTCGCCTGTCGCTGCCCAGGCCATCTGGCAGAATAGGCCCCAAACTCCGACTACCTCCATCTTCTGAGCCTCTCTCTGACATGCCCATTGGGTACGCCACAGAAGGGCCAATGAATTGTCGACGAGCTCCGCAGTTGGCTACACAGTCAGCCCGTTCGTTGCCCTCATGGCCTGGAACCCAGCCCAGTGTCCAGGAGTTGTTAAGTCCTAGACGATTTAGAGAGTCGATACATTCCTTAACCAGACCAGACGACACATCTTGAGCCCTCAAGGCACCAAGTGCCGCCTGGCTGTCAGATAGAATGTTGATCGTCGCCCCACGTGTCCTCTTCCGCAGACACTCTTCCACACAGATACAGATAGCGAAGACCTCAGCCTGAAAAACGGAGGGATATTTGCCCATGGGCAGAGCACGCTGAAATCCGGATACGACGACACCCGCCCCCGTATCCATGTGCAACTGTTTCGAGCCATCCGTGAAGCCAGTATAGTAAAACCTCCAAAGGGTGTGGCGTTCTCAGGCCTAACTTTTTGTTTATGACCTTTTATGTTTGTATATCCATCACCATATGGGATGAGGGTATGAAATGGCGATCACGGTGCGAAAACGCATTTTAGTACTGAAAATGAGCAAAACCCGCGGATCAAAAGTTATGAGTGGAAATGTGAAGGTACCTCTAAATTGTTCAAGTGTATATAGTAGTACAATTTCATAGTTGCGTCTAGCATGTCATATTTTTTTCACCAAATGGTTAATTGTGAATCACATTTTTAATTTACATCAAGTATTTTTTTCACCACAAAAATTGTTTTTTTTTACAATTTTTTAGCAAAATTTCTGTTATTTGAATTGCCCAAAATGTAAGATAAATATGGCAAAAATTTTATTGATATTACAGTTTTTGTTTACTATTTTTAGTCTTAAAATATTTAGTTAAGGTTTTTGCTATTTTTAGCATATTGAACTGCTATTTTCAATTACCTTAAATTCAATTCGAACATAACTGAAATTTTGTAAAATTTACAGGTTTATTTTTGCTGTTCTCATTATATTAATATTTATAAATAAAAAATCTGCTCATTTTAGTAGTTTTTTCTGCAACGTAATTTTTAACTAATTTTAAGTAGCTTTTTCTACTTTTTTTACAGGTTTATTTGTATGAGTGTCTAAAAAAGAAATGAATACAAAGTTGCATGCAAATGTGGAACAAATACACATTTTTACAGTAAAAAAATAAAAATTATGAGTGAATAAAAAATGTGTTAAAAAATGTAATTATTTAAAAGAAGTGCTAAACAGCAATTCGTAATTTTTTTTATAAATTTGGGATGCTAACTTACCAAAAAAGTGCTATATTTAGCATCCATTATGCTAACATGGTAACCGTGAAAGCAAGACAAACAATTTTGATAGAAAAAAGTTAATTCGAAATGAGAAATATTGCACATTATGATATTTCGTTTAAATCCGATTCGATACTTTGATTTCATATTTTATTTTTTATATATATGTGACCCGGCCTTTGAAAAGGTGGCTTATGATTAAAAAAAGAAATTGCGAGAAACAGCTGTTAAAGATAAACAAAGCATTTCGTCAGTTTCTTAGTAGTTTTTCTTTTGCATTATGAACAGTCATGCCCAAAAGGCAACCAAAAAAGGCAAAAGAGCATAAATGAGATAAGTTCGTGTGTGTATATAAAGAGCGAAAGGAATTACAGACGAAAAAGGAAAAATACAGGTTAGTATTTCATCGTACAAATTCAAATCACTTGTCTTGAAAGTATCTTGATTATTTTTTTTTTTCGACAGTATAATTACATGATAGATGAGGAACATGATATTGGCAAAGGTCCAAATACCGTTGTGAGCATCCTACATTATCATTTGGAAACGTATTGCCAAAATGTCCAAACAATTTTACTTTTCTGCGATAATTGTGTTGGACAAAATAAGAATAATGTTATGATATCATATCTGCAATGGTGGCTGGTTCGAGGACTCAACACTACCATTTTATTAAATTTCCTATTGACGGGGCATACTAAGTTTGCCCCAGATCGGTTTTTCGGTATTTTCAAGGCCAGGTATGCTATCACTAATATTGATACATATGAAGAGTTGCTGCAGTGCGTCGTACAGTCGTCACCAGGTGCCCATAATACAGCTGTTCCGTCGAAAAAAGTCATTTGGTATGAATGGGATAGTTATTTTAAACCATTCTACAAGCCACTTAAAGGTATTACATAATTCCACCATTTTATAATGGGCAAAAAACTATTTGAAAACCAAAAAATTTGCTGACAGTAAAGATGTTGAATCATTTCAACTGTCATTAATCCCAGTTGATGACACCATGCCCGAAATTATTCAACCAGTCGGTTTATCTCTGCAGCGTCAGTGGTACATTTATCAGAATCTCAGAAGCTTGGTTTCAGACCCCACGAATGCGGATATTTTGTATTTTGATATTTGCATCGAAGGAACCAAAAGCTTCATCGTCAAAACCTAAACCGAGCCATCTTCAAATCAAGATCCAAAAAAGAAAGAACTGAAGAAACCTGTGACTTCAACTGCAATAAAAAAATCAAGAAAACGTAAGGCCTCATCTCCAGAAGGAGATTCCAAAAAACGAGCAACTTCAAAGGTTTCAACAAGGATAGCGACGAAGAAAACTACAGTACTAAACTGCTAAATAAATAATTTTTGTGCAAAACAGCTTTTTTTTGGTAAAATCGTTTTTGCAGCGTTCAATACTGTTTTTAAATTTTTAAATTCCATTTATTATCTTGATTCTGGATTTTCAATAAAATTCTGTTTTTCTTTCATGTGTGCTCTTCTTTCTCTACATTTTTAGTACACTTCTAAGCAAGTTAGGACTTTCTAGTTTTCACCACGTGAAAGAGCGTCTCAAAAACTATCGAAACCAAAAAAAAAGTGGAAAATTTTTTTTGGAGTTATAAGCCACCTTTTCATAGGCCGGGTCACATATATAATTTTAAACATATATGGCGTATGAGCAATATTTAATATAATATCAATCATACTTTTAAATTTTTTTTATGAAATTAAGTACAATTATGTTAATATCGTATTGTCTAAACCTATTGATAAAACCTTAACGTTTTAATAAATAAATTTTTTAAATTTTATTTTTTAAGCTTAAATTAATCATATTCCCTTACCTTTAAATAACCAACTGCTAAATTTACACTAACATATATTTTCTGTAGAAACTATTTTTTAACAACTTTATTTAATTATGAAAACCTGTTCATAATTAAAATCTATTTCTAGTCTTTATTGTTAAACAAGTTGTCATTGAATATTTAATAAAAAAAAAGTTTTATTTCAAATGTCATGAAAAGTTTTAATCTCCAGGTTGACATATTCAGCCTGAAACATGTTTTCTTATATTTTATATAGTAGTTACAAACCAGCAAGAGGGAAAACTTTGCTGCCAATGAATGAATAGTCAAGTTTTAAACAAAAAGGTATCTTTCAAAACATTAAATAAATCATGAAAATATTAAACATTTCTAATAATGTATGCGATACAAAATTTATAGGTGATGATTTGAATTGTTAACACTTGAAATGAATGACAAGCTAAACAAGTTAAATCTACAAGTACTTTGTTGAACAGTATCAGAAATAGAAAGTCAGTTCTTTTGCAACTGCAAGAGCTGTGCTATACCCCTGCTACCACTTTTAGTTCAAAAATATAAATTATAAAAAAATTTTGACCACACAATATTAACGAAAATGTTAATGTTATCACATTTTTAAAATTTTATTTTTAAAATTTTTGTGTTATTTATATTATTATTTTATTATTTATTATTTATTAATAGATTTTTCATTTTTACATATTCATATTAAGATAAGTTTCATGATTTTTAGAATCTATATTTGGCGTAACATTATAGTTGTATGCCAGATTGGCAATATTACTAGAATTATATAATTTTTTAAATGCAATATAAATTATAATTTTATTTGTTTTATATAAAATTAAAAATTAAAAAAAGGATTAATTTTTCTCAAAAATTGAATTTGTACAAATTGTAGAAATTGGAGCCATTTAGGATTACCAGCACTTCCTCTGAGTTAAGTTGAGTTTTACCAAAATAATTTCGTCTAAGTCCATTATACATTGGACAGTTTCCAATAAAGTGGTATGTATTTTCCAGTTCATTTAGGTTACAAAGTGAGCATATTCTAACTGTGTCGTTTCTGAAGCATCTAGCATTTAGATCAAGTAAACCACCTCTCACTTTAACTAATAGGCCTGTAATGCGCGATGAAAAATTTGCCGCCAGGGATGGTGTGACATTATAATTTAGTTTTGAGTATAGATCATGAAATTGCGAATTTGTAGCTTTTAAAAACATAATCCTCACGCTCTTTTGATTTTAAAAGATTTAAAATTGGTTTCCAATAAACGCATAATGGGGTATTAGCATTGTCAGGGGTAAATTCTACCATTTGACATATATTAGCCCACTCTTCCGCCCATAATACCTTTTGAGATATGATCTTATCAGCAAGGATTCGAGGTAATCTATGATGATTCATATTTAAAACTTTATTTATGTAATCAAAGTGTAATTTCAAAGTGGAAATAAATAATGAGTCAAATCCGGTTTCCAAATATAACATATAGTTGGGAGTTGAGTCTGGAAGGTATAACATCTTTTTGATAAAGAAACGGAACAGTTTTTCAACATCATCATATTTTTGTTATCCCCATACATGTGCCGCATAGAACATAATTGACCTGGAAGCTGCATGAAATATTTTTAATTTGTTGTCTTTTGAAATCTGAGGATGACTTATGTATTTAGACCACGTAGAGTTAATTGCTAGTCTTGAAGCAGATAGTTTGTTGTTTAAATGTTTTTTGAAGGACACGTTAAAAGCTATATCTATACCGAGATATTTGTAGCTGTTCACAATCTCTATATCTTCATCTCCAAAATGCCAGTTCAAGTTTGAAAAAATTCTTGTGCCAGTACGAAAAACTAGAATTTTTGATTTATCAAGGTTAGCTTTTAAGCTCCACGTTCTGCAGTAATTATATAAAGCGTCAATCATGAGTTGCAATCCATTTGGAGAATCAGATAAGATAACAATATCATCAGCATAGAGGAGAATTTTTACATTTATGTCGGCAACATTCACACCACCAGGTAACACATCTGCTAAGTCATTGATGTATAGTGAGAACAGTATGGGGCTTAGTATATACCCTTGTTTGACACCTAATCCAACTGTAAAAGACTCTGAGTAAGAGGTGCCATCCCAGATACGGCTTTCTGTATTCTCGTATAAGCACTGCAAAATTCTAATTATTTTTGACGACAGACCAAGACACGATAATTTGTAAAAATACTATTTCTGGGGATCATGTCAAAAGCACACGAAAAGTCAACAAGGAAAGCAAAAGTATTTTTACCATTAAGCTTGTTGAGATTAACAATGTTTACCAGATTAAAGATATTGTCGACTGTTGAGTAATGCTTTCTGAAACCGGCTTGATATTCATTTAGTATGTTATTATTATCAATCCATTCAGTAATTATATTTAATAGAATAGAATTAAATATTTTACATAATGTGTCAATCAATGATAAACCACGGTAATTTGATGGCAGATTTGGATCTCCTTTTTTAAAAAGCGGAATTAAAATAGATCTTCGAAAGCTTGACGGTATTTTTTCTTGTAAAAATATTTTGTTAAAAAGAGATAATATTTCGTTAATAAAACAATTGGGAGAGTTTTTATAAAATTCGTAGCTTATTCCATCTTCGCCAGGAGCTTTGTTTGTTTTTAAATTTTTAATAACTGAGTAGATTTCGCAAAATTCAAAAGGCGAATCCAAAATAGCATCTATATAATAGGGCATGGACCAATTTATTGTATTAATATCATCACAATTTTGCAGCATCGAGCTAAAGTGCAATAAAAAGTCATCAGCAGATAAGTTACCTTTAATTTTAGTAGAGCGAGCTTTCAGAGAATTTGAAAGCTTCCACCATTCACTGCTGCATTTTACTAAATTCAATTGGTTTAAGTTTTTATTATATAACTCTAGTTTTTTACTTCTACATAGATTAATATATTTCGATTTAGCTATATAATAACGAGATTTGTTTATAGTTGTGTGCTTTTTTCTATATAATCTTAGTCTCTTTAACATATTTTTTCTATAGCGTGCACACTGCCAATCAAACCATTTTTGACGGGGTTCAAAAACCTTTTTACTTGCACTTCTCCCATTAGCTTGCTTAATTTTGGCTTTTACTAATTCCACCATTTCATCCACAGATATATTATATTGCCTATTGACATTATTGACATTATTGTTATATTTGTTTTTGGTTTAAATTATTTATATTTAAATTGTGCTTAAATTTCTCACCGTTTGCAAAAATCCAATTTTGAAAAATCATACTACTCTTTTTTACTTAGCCAGCCAACAATATTCTAAGCGCTCATAAATTATGAGTCTCAAAAGACTAGAACAATGCGTCTTTTGTGAGCGCTCATAATTTTAAGTCCTAAATTATTCATATTTTATTCTTTTTTAAAAGCATTTCAAAAACTATACTCCGAAAATACACTTATTTCAGAAAAAGGAAGAACATTTAAAAAAAAAAAAAAACAATGAAATTACACATTTTTTGGGAGTATTTTCTGAAGATTCTAAAATATGAGTCAAAAAGAACACAAAATGTATATTTTTAAGAGGCTTTTCAGAACACTCTAAAAAGTCTCATAAAGTGATTTTTGAGCTTTGATTTTTTTTTAATTTTCATTTATATACTTTTTTATGTCGCCAGGTGAAAATGTTCATATATTGCCATATATGGCCACATATATGAGTTCATATATGAATGCATATATGTTCGGATCCGCAATTTGAGGGTATATAGACATATATGGGCATATACGAATATTCATATATGGTCATACATTATTACTTTTCCTTCATGCTTGTATAAAAAAGACCATTTTTTAAGTTTTTATCAAAAATATTGTATTTATTAAAAGAAAATCTATTTCTATTATACTTCTAAGAACATGTTACTGATAAATTCATACATTTTAAATTCAAAATGCATTAATAAATATAAATAGTTCAAAGCGAAATTTTTTAAGAAAATACAATTTGGGAAAGAATGTAATGAAAATGAATAACAGAATGGATAATGGATAATGGAAAACCAACTTGTTCCAGAAAAAAAATAAATGATGATGACGATTACAATAGTAATCTAGTCAACCGACAAAAGAAGTCCTTTGGTGAGAATACTTATGAATTTTATAAAAAACGTTCACTGATTGTGTTTTATACAAAGTTTCCACTAAAGACATTGGAAAGATGGGAACTAAACAATAGCGCAACCAAATAATGCAATAGAAAAGCTTGTTGATTCCGATGATGACAATTCACGGTCGATGGTGATGAAGAGATTGATAGTGATGGCAATTCGGATACTAATGGAGATGAATTTTTCGATAAATATGAATATTCAGATTGTGATAGTAATAAATATGATGGAGAGACATAGTGAGAATCTGAGAGAGTCATTAGTACTACTAATGTTACCAACTGTTTTTGTCAAGAAAGCTAAACTCGCAGGCGAAAAATCGGAATTTTGGTGCAAAAAGAGGGATTTTTAAAATTTATTGTCTTAAAATTGGAAATTTTATAGTTGAACTCTCTTGGCTTACGTTTGATGTAGTTGTTCGGCTTTACGTCACGATAAATAAAAACTCAAATTGATTTTTTTATTTAAATTTTATTTTAAAGTGTCGATATTTCGACTAGAGTCTCTAGTCATTATCAAGAAATCTGGACAGAATAAAAAGAATACAAATAAATTTAATTAATTAATATAAAACAACAAAAATATAATAACAACGACGAAATAATTCTTACATTTTAAATAAATTTAAAAACAAAAATCACAAAAAACACTTGTTGTCCTTCTAAACTCTTTCTTTCTACAAAACTATTTTGTTGATCGCCTATGTTTATTTACCACTTGTCTGCATATATGAGCGCAATTATCTGAGTCTCTTTTATAGTTCAGTCTTTTCTCTTCTGGTACGTCAATTATATGAAGCATTTCCAACGAAAGTCTCCTTGCGTAGTTTTTTTCTTCTTGTATTATTTTAATTTAATAAATTACCAATTTTTTAGTTTGAATCGCTGAAATATTGCTCCAAAAATTTATATTTTCTTTTAATTATAAAAAAAATTACTTTTGGCTCAACAAATTAATACATTTTAGACTTCGATTCGAATTTCGAAATTCTATCTCTGGCTCTGAAACTTTATTTATATCAAAAAGCTCTAAAATTTATAATATGTTGAACGTTTTTAAATCATTTTATTTTTTACAAAAATTGTATTGAGAAAAAAATATATTGAAAAGCGAATTAGTCCCTCCAAAAGCGGGATGGTTAGTCAGGTTATGTACTACCGATCAGAATTAAGCACATCGAATGTGACGGATATTTCTTTAGATTCAAGTGATATATCTCGTATGAACCAAAAACACCTTTCATGCCTTGTATGCAAATAGTAAAATAGATGTTGGTGAAGCAGTATTAAAAGTTTTTGATATACTGAAACATAAATTACAAAATACTGCGTAAAGAGCTCAATTAAACATTATTGATTCAATATTATAGTTAAAATAAAAACAATAAAAAACGTTTATCTTATTAACTTATTCTCTACTATCATCTTTATAAATTATGGAAACTTTAAAATCTATTTTCTTTTAAATATTTTTGTCAGGAATACGTATAGCAGCGAGAATGGATTAAAAATATCTGATAGAAATTAAAACATATTGCCATATATGGAATAATATATGAACTGATTTATGGAGATATATTATCATATATGGTGGCATACATAGCCATATATGAACTTTTCATTTGCATGTATTTACCCATATATGATTCTATAACCGTATATGCTCATACATAAAACTATATATGATCATATATGAACTTTTTCACCTGGGTCATTAAGTTTAAAAGTTATTCTTCTTGTGTTGTTGCTTAATTTTACAAAAAATATCGCTAAAAATATAAAAAAATAATACAATGCGCGGTGAATTTATATTGTGAATGCAAATTACACTGTGCAACAAATTTTGGGTCATGGCAGACATCCCGGACCATTCCAGCGGAAAATAAAAGTACAATATTAGTAGACAAAAACCCCCAAAGGGTTTTGAAATCTTTGGTCTTGTTTTGTTTTTATAGGCTTTTGAAGTTGACTCTTTTTAAGCATATTTTTGCTCTTTTTTTACCATCGATGAAAATAAAATGTTGAAATGTGTTAAAATAAAATGCATTAACGACGAAAGCAAGGATGCTAATTTGCACACAGACTGTGTGGTAGCTTCTTTAGAAGAGTGGTGTTCAAAATGAGTTAAATCGGTCTAGCGCCTTAAAAGTTATGAGTGAAAATGTAAGGCAGCCTCAAAATGTTTCGTACAAATTAGCGAATTTTAGTAAATTACGTTACTTGTCGATTTTGTAACCAGACATATAGAGGTAAATAGTGTTGAATATTCACCTCAACTACATTTGTCAGAAAAATTTTTTTTTTCATCTCAAACTTTTTTCACCTCGAAATTTTTTTCACCTCAAACTTGTTTTATAAGAAATGTTGGACATTTTGTAACCAGAGATATAGTGAATAGTATTGAATATTTTACCTCAAATACTTTTTTCACCAAAATTATAAATGAAGAAACAATGATAACTAGGGCCTTAACAAATTTTTGTGCTTTTAATATGTCAATGGCTATAAAAAAAAATAAATGAGAGAAAAAATTATCGAGGTGACAAAACATCTCTGAGATTAAAAACATTTTGAAATGTGAAAACATTTATTGTAGTAAAAAAATATCGAGGTGACGAATATTTTTGGTGAAAAAAGTATTCGAGGTGAAATATTCAAAACTTTTCACATCTATTTATTTTTATTATTATTATTTATTATTTATTAATAGATATAAAATATTTAACATTTTCATTTACATTGGTATATTTAAATATTTTATCTATTTGTGGCTTAACATAAGTGTTGTAAGCCAGATTGACACTTTGCTAGTTTATATGAATTCAAATTTAATACATACATATATATTTTTTTTTTTTTTTTTTTTTTTTTTTAATAGTTACATTTTATCAAATTTAGAAATTCTATTAATATTTATACAAATAAAAGTTTAAAAATCGAACTCATTTACAATTAATTTTCTATATTTTAAACAGATTTCAAGATATTTATATAAAGATTTAAAATTTATGCCATTTAGTATTGTTAGTACTTCATTAATATTTAGTTGCTTTTTACCAAAATATTTTAGTCTATATTCGTTATAAATTGGACAAACGCCTATAAAGTGTAGTGTATTTTCTGTAGCATCTAGATTGCAGATTGTGCAGATGTCATCTGAGTTGTTTCTGAAGCTTCTGGCGTTAATATCGAGTAGTCCACCTCTAGCTCTAATTAATAAACTAGTAGCTCGGGATGAAAATTCATTCAATAATGGTGCAGTATTGTATTTTAGTTGGGAATAAAGATCATGAAACTGAGAGTTTTTTGCAGTAGCAATATTGTCCTCTTGTTCTTGATTTTCTAGTAGATTCACTATTGATTTCCAGTGTGAGCACAAAGGACTAGAATCATGAGGATTAAATCGAAGAGTTTGACAGAGTGAAGCCCAGTCTTTTGCCCAGTAAATATTTTGTTCTATAACTTTCCTTGCTAGAATATTTGGGAGTCTGTTTTGATTCATATTTAGAACCTTATTTATATAACAAAAATGCAGTTTGAGAGTTGAAATGTATAGTGAGTTTAGGCCAGTTTCCAGGTAAATCATGTAATTAGGAGTTGTATCCGGTAAGTATAGCATCTTTTTAACGAAAAATCGCATTAACTTCTCTACATCATCATATTTTTGGAAACCCCAAATTTGTGCAGCATAAAACATAATGGATCTAGAGGCAGCATCGAATATTTTGAGCTTGTTAAATTTTGATATTTGTGGATTTTTTATGTACTTTAGCCAAGTTGAATTAATTGCTAATTTAGAGTCAGCCAATTTGTTTTTTAAATGTTTTTTAAAAGATAAGTTATATGTAATTTCTACGCCAAGATATTTATAACTGTTAACGATTTCTATTATTTCTTCTCCAAAATGCCAACTCAGATTTCTAGGAATTCTTGTACCTGCGCGGAATATCAATATTTTGGATTTATTAAGATTGGCATTTAGACCCCAGGTAGAACAATAACTGTAAAGAGCGTCAATCATATTTTGCAATTCAGATGAAGATTCCGCCAAAACAACAATATCGTCTGCATATAGAAGGATTTTCACATTTGTTTCTGCAATGTTCACACCACCAGGAAGCTCGTTTACTAGATCATTAACGTACAATGAAAACAGGACTGGACTTAAAATACAACCCTGTTTTACACCGATATCAATAGCGAACGGATCAGAAAAAGAGTTACCATCCCATATTTGACTTTTATTATTTTCGTATGCAGATTGCAAAATTCGTACTATTTTTGAAGATAAACCAAGGCAAGAGAGTTTATAAAACAGACAGTTTCTAGGAATTGTATCAAAAGCGCATGAAAAATCCACAAAAAAAGCATACGTATTTTTGCCATTAATTTTGTTAAGGTTCACAATATTTATTAAATTAAAAATATTGTCTACAGTTGAGTAGTTTTTTCTGAATCCCGCTTGATATTCATTTAATATATTATTATTCTCTATCCACTCAGTTATGCGATTTAATAAAATAGAGTTGAAAATTTTGCACAGAGTATCTATTAACGATAAACCTCTATAATTAGACGGCAGGTTCGGGTCCCCCTTCTTAAAAAGTGGAATCAAAATTGATTTTCGAAAACTTGTTGGAATTTTCTCATGTAAAAATAGTATGTTAAAGATTGATAATATTTCATTAACAAAACAATCAGGTGCATATTTGTAAAATTCATAACAAATCCCGTCATATCCCGGGGCTTTATTTTGCTTTAGATTTCTCATTACTCTAGAGATTTCACAAAATTCAATCGGTGAATCCAAAATTGCATCCGTAACATATGGCATGGACCAACTTACCGAATGATTGTATTCATTGTTTTGAAGCATGGAACTAAAATGTGAAAGAAAATCGTCAGCGTTCAAAATACCTTTAACCTGATGTGTTTTGGACCTCAACGAATTAGCCAACTTCCACCAATCACTGCTACATTTCACACTATTTAGCTGTTCAATGTTTTTATTATATAATTCAAGCTTTTTTATATTACAAGTTTCCCGGTATTTCGTTCTAGCCGAAAAATAACGCAATTTGTTTATACTTGTATGTTTTTTCCTGTATAACCTGAGCCTTTTCAACATGTGTTTTCTAGAGCGCTCACACTTCCAATCAAACCATTTTTGTTTGGGTTCAAAAAATTTTCTGCCAGCGTTTTTGACATATGCTTGTTTAATTTTAGTGCTAACTGATTCCACTAATTCATCTACTGATACATTAGCTTGGAGACTTACGGTTCTAGCGATTGAGCTGAGTTTTTCCACATATTTAGCCTTAAATTTGTCATTCCAGCGCAACTTCAAAAGAGAGGATTTATCATTTGTATTGAGGTCTAAACAGGCAGTCTTTATCCTTAGGCATACGGGCATATGGTCAGAGTATGGTTTCGAAGCAATCCTAAAACCATCCACATATTGTAAAAAGCTATGTGAGCAAATACCATAATCAATTACAGAATTACCCCTACCGCCATAAAAAGTGAATTCACCTTGATCATCGTTTTCAGTTCTTCCATTTAGCACAATACCACCAGCATTTTCAATCAAATTTATTAGTTTTCTACCTTGGGCATTCAATTCTTTGTCCTTTGAGCATCTGTTTTCTCGAATGTGAGGTAATTCATATAAAAAGTTTTTGTCCAAAATTTGTTCTTCCTGAATTCTAGCATTTAGATCGCCAAGAATGCAGTAGTTTGTAGGGCTTATATCTTTTAAAAATTCTTCAAACTTTTCCATATCGCTATTCCATTTTGTACAGTTTAAATATCTTGGGATAAAATAAAAAACAGTTTTCTCTAGTGTTGATGACAGTACTATATTATCAGACAAATTAACAAATTTAAATTTATAAGTTCTTTGGAGTTCCTTTCTAAAACCATACAAACAGCCCCCGCTTGCTCGCCCAGCACTATTTGTTTTCTTCGCTGCTATCCAATTTAAAGTGTAGTTTTGAAAATACGATGCATAAAGTTGTTGCTTTTCAGCGATGACGTGGGTTTCAAACAAGAAAAACACATCAAATTTATTTAAAAACGTTAAAAAATTACCAAAATTAATTGATTTAGAAAGATTAGCTACATTATAAGATACTAAATGGCATAATTTAAATTGCTATTCTATATTGTTATTATCTAAATTATCACCACCACTGTACTGTTTATCTCTAACGACGACATCAATTAAATAGTTGCACTCCGCCAAAATGGTTTTTAAATACTCAGCATCTTTAGTATAATTAGCCATAACTTTCCCCTTTGACCACGTATACTTTGTATTGTTTATAAAAATACAAAATTCTCCAAGCCGTACTTTTAGATTTTTCTTAGTTTTTAAAATGTTTTTACTAAGTTGTCTGAGGTTATATCTGACACTTTGTTCCTCTTCCGTGTAATCCTTTTGAATGTACATTTTTTGACCTTTCAGCTCTTTTTTAGCAGCAAGAACGTTATAGGCCTGCATATTTGACTCCAGGCTAAACAAGAAGGATTTCCCTGAATAAATCATACGCGTTGACATTACATTAACATGCACATTTAGCACATTTGAACATAGGTTTAAAAATTCATCTTTGGCGGCATTTACAGTGGTACTGTTGAGACCAGTTACAACAACGTTTGATGACCTTGATTTACGGTCAATAAATTCAAGACGTGATGTTAGTTTCTTGATGTCATTTTTCAGTTTCATATTTTCTTGCTTCAGCTCATCTATGTCGGATTTGATATCAACTAAGTCTGACTTTTTCGCAACATCTTTGAGTTTGTCATCAAGAACACTGCTAAATTTGTCCCAGGAGAAGACGTCTTGATTTGTGGCTGACATAGCGTTGTTTTGGTTTGTATTTTGGCAAGACAAATGTTTTTTACTGGTTCTGTTTTCTGTGTGATCGGGTGATATTGAATTGAGCGAGCGCTTATTATACATCTGTTTTTCTTTCTATTATGTGTAGTTTTTAATGATTTTGCTAACTTCACGCAAAATTTTCCATTAAAAACTTGGCAGCACTTTTTGTAAACAGCAGGTGAAGCACACTATCCAGAAAGGCAAATGGTGATACAAAAACAACAAATAATATTAAAAATGAAATAATTTCACTATAAAACTGCAGCAATCACACAGATTTCAACAAAAATAGCCAATTTCTACGTTTTATTGATGAATTTTATCAATTTCAAGCCTTCCACTTAGGTCTTTACAGGCACCAGCAATATTACAGCCTTCTAACAATTGGCCACGGTCACCCGTGTAAAAAATGAGTTTAAAGCCGCTTTCCGAATTGAATTCCAAGAGAATAAAATTTAGTGCAACAATACAAATGATTTTCAAGCAACTTCGATAAAAATGTTAATGCTCAAACTTTTATTTTTATAAAAATTTAAAAAATATATTGCAGCAATAAAAAATTGTACACTTTGACACTTCAACAACAGGGTTGCCACATCTATGTCTCTGGTTATAAAATGTCCAACTTTTCTTGTAGTAAACAAAAATGGAGGTGAAAAAAAATTTGTAGGTGAAAAAAGTTTGAGGAGAAAAAATATTTCGAGGTGAAAAAAGTTTGAGGTGAAAAAAAATTGTGAAAAAAGTACTTTAGGTGAATATTCAACACTATTCATCTCAATATGTCTGGTTACAAAATGGGTAAGTCATGTAATTTAGTAAAATTCGCCAATTTGTATGAAACATTTTGAGGCTGCCTTATATTTTCATTCATAACTTTTGAGGCGCTAGACCGATTTAAGTCATTTTTAACACCACACTTCTAAAGAAGCTAATAAACAGTCTGTGTGAAAATGAGCATCCTCGCTTTCATCGTTATTGCATTTTATTTTTACCCATTTCAACATTTTATTTTCATCCATAGTAAAAAAAGAGCAAAAATATGCTAAAAAAGAGTCAACTTCAAGGGCCTATAAAAACAAAACAAGAGCAAAGATTTCAAAACTCATTGGGGGTTTTAGTCTACTAATGGTCTTTTTTTATTTTCCGTTGGAATGGTACGGGATATTTTTTCTTGTTGCACAGTGTTATAAGAAAACTCTTAAAAATTGCACTGCAAATATGCTGAATTTCTTCCGAATTGCTGAATTTCTTCTAAAAGCTGTTTAAAATATTTTTGTTTGTTCGTTATTTAATTTTTGTTAATTTTTGTTTTTTATGTTAGTTTATGTTAGATTTAAATAAATAAAAATTTTGCAAAAAAATATCATGCATTGCTATATATTTTGAACACTTGAACCCATTCAAAATAGGTACCGCAAAAAACGTAAAACTGTTCAAATATGCGTCAAATATTCATATTTATCCTAAATAAAAGAGAGATCTTTCATAAAAAACTCTTAAAGAAGAAAATTACACTAAACAACTGCAAAAAAAAAATTAAAGAAAGTCCCCCTTTCAATGCTCAAAATTATGAGTCTTTTATACGCCTTAAATAAAAAGAACAGAAAGAGGCTTCAACTGTACAAAAAAAACACGCTCATATTGTCATGATTTCAAAAGGTCTCGAAACTCTTTTATGAGTCTTTTCGGACTTGGAATGTTTACAAAAAGTTACATTTTATTTTTTGCTTTTATGCAACGTTAAACTAACGCCAGTAATATCGTGTTTATTCACGGCGATTCTTTTTGATAATACAGATAGAGAAAATTAAACTTGATAACAATTTTCACATACAACAACACTCGAAAACACGAATGTCTCATTTTAGCAAACAGCCTACATTAGCGTACATTCCGTTATACATTTACCCCATTCCTATCATTTTCATATTCAGTGAAAGAATTAATTTGCAAACTATTCTCATATTCATGTTCTTTATATCTTATGTACGTACACCTATACGTATGAGTAATACAAAATAAATCATACGCCTAGTAGTCCAGCGAAGCACAGTGAGATATTTGAAAAAATAGTGGTAATAAATATAGAGCTTCTTAAATGTTGATAAAATCCATACGAATCAAATTGGAAATTTCAAAAGAAGTGTTAATCTATGGAAATATTGTAATTGGTTTACTTTTTGTACTTCTAGGATTTTAAAGTTGACTCGTAATGTAGAGACAAATTTGAATAGGTTTCTCTTATGTAATTGACAGCGCATGTCGCAATGGGTTAAGATATCCGGTTTTTCTTAAATTTTGCACTACATAACACTGGCAAGCCCTTTCTGAAAACACTTAAACGAGTGTTCTCTCAGTAGTTCACTCACATTTGGTTTCCCATTGGTATGGTAGTGCTTGATGTTTTCACCACTGGCAGTTAATTTTAAAACACTGTCACATTTTAATTGTTTGAATCTTCCTACGTAAGTAATAATGCAAAAAACAGCATAAAAATAAATCAATTAACCTAAAAAGATCAATTACAGGAAAACCTGAGTTAGCTGAATTGGTAGTATATTTTTATTTAATAGTTTTTTTTATTTTCTTGTAGTGGTTGCTTTGATTTTTTCTTTTCTTTAGTGTTTAAATACACACGTAAAAAAATATGACTATTTTGATAGCCAGCCAAAACGCACAAGTAATATTTGCTTATAGGTAAAACGTTCTGTGAACTACCACTAATGACGCATCATGACGCTTTGTAATTAATTTTTTATTCTTAGTTTAATAATTTATTTTTTGATGCATCTCTCAACTCGTCACACGGTGGCTAATATGTGTTAAAGGACCACTACTATTGGACTATGTTCAAGCTATAGTCATACTGATCAGTAGCCTCTTAAAATAGTCTTTGGAACAAAAAATTTAAACGAAAACTAATCCATAAAAAAATTAAGATTTTTTAGTTGACATGACAAATAGTTTCCCTAACAAGTAGAGTCTCTGCATGGGCTACATTAATTTGTTTATGCTGATATGGCTGCATTATTATTAGTTTCACAAAAACTTCTTAATATAATCCTATTAATTTATCAAAATGAGTTTTAACAGTCAGTATTTCAAAACAATCTCTGTCCTGTCTTGCTTCTTTCATACAATAATCCTTTTTATCAGTTTTTGTACTTGATATTTTTTCTAAAGATATTTGCTATGGCCTAAACTTTTCCCAGAATCAGTGCTTTGTTTAATTGTATATTTTTTTTTCTCATCATCATTTATTGTCAGATTATTTTATATATCTTGTAGGTATTATTATGCCGTTGTATTATTTTCTAAAAGAAACACAACCATTGGACAAAAATGTCACCTTTAATCCGATTAGTAGAAACATCTTGAGTGTTTATAAAAAAAAAATATATTAACTTATAACAAAATAACACGACGTTCCTGATTTTGTTGGCAGTGATTTTTTTATAACAAAAAAAGAAGAAATAGTATGAGAAAAGGCTTAAGAAGAAAAGTTTACATAAAGCCCAGAAGGGATTTTGTAGGAGATTTTTTTTTTCTTCTTCTTCTATATAGTCAATTACTAATTATTAATAATTAGAAGTGATTGGGCAAATAAGCATAAAAAGTATGCAGAGAGAATTTTCTTGGACGAGTTTTAATGAAAATTTTCATTAAATATTGAAGTCTTGTTCACAAAGTAAATGCTAAATTTCTTTAACTTTCTGAAAAAGCATAATCATTTTTATCAAAACTATTTTTAATAAAACTTTTTTATTCGGCGTATGAAATTTTTAATAAATAATATGAAATTTTTCATAAAAGTTTATAAAAACTTTATTAATTTAATGAAAAGTTGCAATTGACGAGTTCCTAAGTCACTTCATAGATCTAATGTAAAAATTAACTTATATGACGCTGATAATTCTCTCAGTGTAGTAAGTAGTAGCAATAAAAAGTTTTGTATGTAAATATTAAAATTGTAATCTATTAAATATGCAGACTATTTAATGTATTTAAAACAGAAGTTTTTATCAAATAATATGCTTAAAGTTTTTGAAAATGTCCTTAACATTTTATCTATAAGTTGCCATATTCATTTAAATTTTAATAAGAATTATTTCAATCAAGGGCAATAACAGTTATAACTTTTATTTGAAAAATAGTTTACTTGTCGATTATTTGCTTTTAAAATATTATTTAATTTTATCTAGCTACTAGCTGACCAGGCAAACGTTGTTTTGCCTTCAAATTTTAATTTAAATTGTTAAATTCTGTAATGATGGAAATTAAACCGCATGTGATTACCATAGCAATAAAATATATTTTTTATGTTAAGTGTACCTGTTAAACATGAATTGTTATTTAAAACCATATCATAAAATTTATTGTTTACTTCTTTACATTTTTTATTTATTCTAGGACTATGAGGTACGCTAAAACCATTTTTGAACAACATTATTAAATAACCTTGCAAAAATTCTTGAATGTGATAATTTATTTTTATGCTTATTTGTTTTTTGCTTTTGGTACCACGCCCATTTATCCCATTCCGCCCATTTTCAGTTCGACTACTAATATTTGTAATTGATGGACTCATACAAAATTTGAAGGCTATATAGCTAATATAGAACCCTAGATATTTAATATTAATACTAATTTTGTATATGAGCTAAATAATCACTTTGTATGGGAGCTGCCACGCCCACTGGTATGATCCTGCCCAATTTTCCCATGACTATTCATAATATAATCAACGTGCACAAATTTCTAAGACTCTGGCTATTATAGAACTGTAGATATATGATATTAAATATTTACTTTGTATGGGAGCTGACACGCCCACTGGTCCGATCACGCCCAATTTTCCCATGACGTTGTGGACGTTGTGGTGTAATGATTAGCGCGTTGGGCTATTACACAGATGGTCCCGGGTTCGATTCCCAGTGACGACAACTTCAATTTAGAAAAATAATATATATGAGTTTTCTATCCCTCATATGTATCGCAGCGTCCGCCTTCGGTGTTCCTATAGCACTTAACCCCACCGAAGTAAAATAATGAATCAGGGCTATGCCACAAAAAAGCTTCAATAAATTCGCCAACTCTACATCAGGTGGCGAGCAACAACTGTTCTAAGACTTATCTCGCGCAATTACAGTGTTGCCATGTTTGAAGCTCTTCATCCTTCACCACCTTTCATCTCTCCACTATCGCCTTTCTAAAGAAAGCAACACATTAATAAATAGGAAGAATTTCCTGAGTGTTGTTTCTCTTTAAAAAAAAATAAATAATATGATATTAAATATTTGCTCTGTTTGGGAGCTGCCACTCCCACTGGTCCGATCCCGCCCATTTTTATCCTGATTATTCAACTCAGTAACATATGGGATACTGCAATGTTTCAAAACTCTTGCTATCACAATAGTCAAGATAAATGATGTTATTCAATTTATGTGTTAGGGGCCACGCCCACTTGCAATATATATAGCCGAAAACCTAATATGGACTATAACCTTTTAAATGAAACCGGCTTGGGCCAAATCGGTTCGATAGTTTTAGAGTCTATAGAGGACAAACATACAAACATTGTATTTTATATATATAGATAAATTAATTAAATGCAAATTTACCCACATATTTCATGAACGTTAGGATCACGAATAGGTTTGTTTTCGTTTTTATTTTATTTAAAATTTGATTCAGAAACACAAAAATCAATAAGCAACTTTTTTAAATTATTTTGAAATAAAAATCAAAAATATAATTGGAATTTTATGAGCAAATCAAAAAAAAAAATGGAAAATTATAAGTATTTCTAATAATCAGAGCTTCGTAAGAAATAATTCAAGTTGAGCCTAATTCACATAAAATTTAATTAAGAATTAAAAAAATAAATGAATTAATTCAATTTGAGCCTAATTCACATAAAATTTAATTAAGAATTAAAAAATGCTTGTATATCATTCCCTTAGTCAATACCCAAAGAAGTCATTCACTTCATTCAAAAACTTTAATTGGTATTGAATGAATTATTAATATGAATGAATACAATTGTATGATCATTTAATATTTTACTAATTGAATGAAGAAATTTTAGTATCGTTCATATATATATATATACGAGGGCGGATCAGTCCGTGACTTTTTGACTGAAACACAGTTTTTTTGGAAAAAAAAAATTTTTTTTTCAACATAATCTCCTTTAGTTCAACACACTTAGTCCAAATATAGGATTTTTCGAGGTCCATAAAATAGGCATTTCTTGGCCATTTGGAGTGGATTATTTTTAATTCCTTGTTAGATCGGTCCAATAAGCTGGGATAATACTCGCCGTTTATTGTTTTTCTCTTTTGAAGGTAATCGATGTGGATTATCGCGCGTGCATCCCAAAAAACTGTTTGCCATCACCTTATTGGCCGACAAACTTACCTTGGGCTTCATCGGAGCCGGTTCACCCGGAGAAACCCATTGTTTAGACTGCTGCTTGATCTCCGGAGTATTGTAATTGATCCATGTTTCATCCACAGTTACAAAACGGCTCAAAAAGTCATTCGAATTGCGGTTAAACAACTCCAAACAATCATTTGAAGTTGTCTCACGATTACGTTTATGGTCAATTGAGAGCAAACGCGGCACCCATCTTGCAGACAGCTTTCTTAAACCCAACTGATCATTTAAAATCGAAACCACACTGCCATATGAAATGCCTATGGCATTAACAATCTCACGCACTTTTACTCTTCGATCGGCCAACTCCATATCGTGGATTTTTTCGACATTTTCGGGTGCATTGACCTCAATTGGCGGTCCAGAACGTTCAGCGTCATTTGTACTTGTGCGACCACAACGAAAGTCAGTAACCAGTTTTTTACCATTGAAATCGATGGTGCAGAGTCCACATAGTATTTATCAAGCTTTTCCTGTGAACTCTTACTGAATACACACTTTCCGGATTGTGTGTCACCTGAGAGGCTACCTAGGATTCCTAGGACTCCTAGCCTATCTGGGAGGGACATACGACTCGCGAACAGGGTGTTTCAGGAGGGAAGGATCTCATGGGAAGTGAGAAAATTTTCGTCGTTTAAATCTCCTGGACCAGATGGGGTGTATCCGTGTCTGCTGCAGAGGAGCAGGGATCTTATACTCCCGCAACTGACCAGGATTTTTAAGTCGAGTTTGTTATTTGGTCACGTTCCATTGGCTTGGAACGAAGTTAAGGTAGTATTCATACCGAAGGCTGGGCGCAAAGCGGAACATTTGCCCAAATCTTATTGACCAATAAGTCTTAGTTCTTTTCTCCTTAAGACCATGGAGAAAGCCTTGGACCACTATATCAGGGATGTGTACCTGCTGCGCAAACCCATTCATAGGTACCAATTTGCGTATCAGCAGGGAAAATCCACTGAGACGGCTGTCCATCAAGTTGTCACTATGATCGAAAAGGCACTGGAGGCGAAGCAAATAGCCTTGTGTGCTTTCGCTGATATTCAGGGCGCTTTTGACAACACGTCCTACGATGCGATTAGGACTGCGATGTTGAGGAAAGACATCCCCAGTGTTATCGTTAGTTGGACTCTGGAGATGTTGACCTCTAGAGTCATTACATTCGGCATCGGAAACACTTCTAGCACCATAGGGGCGACTAGGGGCTGTCCTCAGGGTGGTGTGCTATCGCCTCTGCTGTGGACTCTGGTCATTGATGAGCTGCTTGAGCAGCTTAATGACCTGGGTTTCAGAACCTACGGATATGCTGACGATCTTGTTATTTCTGTCACAGGCTGGGATGACAGGACAATTTCTGAGCGCATGCAACATGCTCTGAACTTTACCTTAAAGTGGTGCCAGGAGAAGGGATTGACTATAAATCCCTCGAAAACCACCCTGGTGCCCTTTACTAGGAGACGTAAGTTATGTCTCACTGAGCCATCGCTTCAGGGGACGAGGATCTGCTTCTCTGATAGCGTTAAGTACTTGGGGGTTATATTGGATAGGTCTCTGAATTGGAATGAGCACCTTGATATGATCTCTAAAAGGGCAACTAGGGCAATGTTTGCCTGCCAGAGGCTCTTTGGCAAGACCTGGGGCCTTAGACCTCAAATGGTCTACTGGTCTTTTAACACCATTGTGAAACCGATGGTCACATACGCCTCTTTGGCGTGGTGGACAAAGGTTTGAACAACTCGGGGCTCAGATGACTCTTAAGAGGATTTATCGACTGGCATGTATTGGCATCACTGGTGCCTCAAAATCATGTCCGACTGATGCCATTGGAGTCATGCTGGGTATTCCTCCTTTGCATATTTCTGTAAAGGAGAACGCGTGCATGGGATCCCTAAGGCTGCGGGAGATTGGCAGCATGAGGAGTGGGGATCTGAAGGGGCATCTTGAGATTGCGAAAATGTTCGCTGATGACCCGGTTATTAGGGTCAGTGACAAGATACTGCCTGTGCAAGTATTTGTTAGGCACTTGGTTGTTGTGATTTTCGACACGAGCACGTGGTTGAATGGATCTTGGGTACCGGAGGTTGGTGCACAGGTCTGGTTCACGGTTGGCTCGAAACAGTCGAACATGGATACGGGGGGCGGGTGTCGTCGGACCCGGATTTCAGCGTGCTCTGCCCATGGGCAAATATCCCTCCGTTTTTCAGGCTGAGGTCTTCGCTATCTGTATCTGTGTGGAAGAGTGCCTGCGGAGGAGGACACGGGGGGCCACGATCTACATTCTATCTGACAGCCAAGCGGCACTTGGTGCCTTGAGGGCTCAAGATGTGTCGTCTGGTCTGATTAAGGAATGTATCGACTCTCTAAATCGTCTAGGACTTAACAACTCCTTGACACTGGGCTGGGTTCCAGGCCATGAGAGGCATGAGGGCAACGAACGGGCTGACTGTTTAGCCAACTGCGGACGTCGTCGACAATTCATTGGCCCGGAACCCTTCTGTGGCGTACCCAATGGGTATGCCTGAGAGGTGCTCAGAAGATGGAGGGAGTCGAAGTTTGGGGCCTATTGGGCCAGATCGCCTGGGCAACGACAGGCGAGGCTGTTTATATCTCCCTCTGGGGAGAGATCACGGAAACTCTTGTCTATGACGAGGGGCGAACTAAGGACCGTAACGGGTTACCTCACAGGACACTGTGGCCTTAGGTATCAATTGTACAAGATGGGACGATCCTCTACGGATACGTGCAGGTTTTGTGAATTGGAACCCGAGACCTCTGAGCATGTTCTCTGCAAATGTCCGAGGCTCTCCGACAGGAGGGTGCGTTATTTTGGTGATCGAATAGTGACGCCATCGGACGTTTGGAACTGTTCACCTGGTAGGATAATTGGCTTCGTAGGGAGCCTGAACCTATAGGGTGTATTCGCTGGCAGCACAAAATACCAATTTCTGGTCGCGGTGCATAGTGCCATTATAATCTAATCTAAAGCTTTTCCTTGGTTTATTTGACGGTTTTTTTTTCGCTAAAAATAATGTTTAATGAGCACTCCAAATTCACTTTTTTCCATTTTTAAAAAAATTAACAAGTTTGTATGCTTTGAACAAATGTTAAACGCAAAGTAAATGACGGAACTTGCTCAAAATTTGACAGTTGTCTACTAACAGGTGGTACTTGATGGGAGCAGTGATGTAGTTTACATAACTACGATGGAAGTTCGAAAAGTCACGGACTTATTGATCCGCCCTCGTATATAAAATTTAATGTATATTTGTTTATTTGTTTGTTCGTCCGTTATAGGAGACAAAACCTCTGAACCAGACAGCATGTAACTGGGCCTCTGGAACAAATAATAGGTAATTTGTGTTGCTACTACGCCCACATTTTTAAAATCATGTAATTACTAATATCACTAAGAATGTTTTCCATTTCATATAGTTTTTAATAGATTCACTTAAAATTTTATGCACATGATACTCCAGGCAAGGTAGAAATAAACTTTTCATACAACGCGCCCCCTTCTAAGCCCAATTTTGTTTAAAATTTTTAAACTTTTTTGTTCGCAGTATAAATTTTATTCATTTCAATGGATTTTTTTATATTTGGCAGTTTATTTTTTTTGTTTTATATAAACACTTTTATTTTATTCATAATGATGGGTGTAGTGATGCAACCCCCATCCTGATGGGTTCAGCTAGTTTAATACAAAGAAGTTGGACATAAACATACACTCACAAGAACTTTTGCATAAAAAATCAACAGCTATTTAAAAGTTTAATCGGTAAAGTTGTTTCAATGGAATACACAGTTAAATTACCAAAGAAATAAATTTTTTAACGTTCTGTCGTTATTCAACAAAAAAAAAAGAAACAAAAACCGAACTTTCCGAAATAGTTAAAATATTCAGTTAAAATTTTCTATTCAAAACAAAAAATTGTTATATTATATTGAGTATTGAAATAAATGAAAACAATCTATGGTTTTTATGGATTTTGTCAATTAATTAATATTCAACAGTTAAAAATAAACTAAAAAATACAATTTTTTTAAACTAAAAGTAAGTAGTCCTGTTTTCAACTGATTTTCAGTTAATTTAATGTGTATATTCAATAGTCTTTACGGAAAAAAATATTGTGAGTGTACAAACTAAAACCTAACACACAAATAGTTTGATTTTATAATTTGGGGGTAACCAGATATTTCAATTTATACACTGAGGCAGACAAAAAGATTGTCATACAGTTTATGTTGTCTATTGTACACTCAGAAAAGAAACACTTTAAACTCACTTTAAATCTTTAAAAATTTTTAAAATTAAAAATTTTCATGTATGAAAACCAGCCGTATTGAAAAATATTTAATTTTAAAGTTTACACTTTAAAATGTAAATTATTAATGTTAGCACTTTGAATATTAAAGTGAAAACTTTACATTTTAATATGCGCATTCTCGAATACAATTTAAACACTTTTGATTTTAAAGTTCACACTTTTAACCCAATTTAGAAATGTTTGTATTTAAATTAAAAGTTAACACATTCAATCTCAAATTAAAAGCGTTAGCTTTTTTTTAAGAGTGAACACTTTCAAATTAAATTTAAAAGTGTTCACTATAAACTTTAAAGGAAACAGATTATTTTAAGTGTTTTTAATTCACATTTTTTTTATTCAAACATATTTAAATTTAAATTTATTTAATATTTATGAAATAACTTATTTATAAATCATTAATAAACTCATTAAATAAAATAAGAATTTAAAAACTTCGTAAAACATGCCCCTTCCTCATAATATTGAATAAGTTTTTTTCCGGCTGAGTTATTCTTTAAAAATGTTGAAAGGGGCTGCAATGCAGTGTATCATTAAATTCAATACAAAACTTTTTACTGTATTTTCTTACCTGTGATCCAAATGCGTTTCTTATTGAATTATTTGAAGAACAAGTTGAATCGTTGTGATGGTTTTTTTATAGCCATCCAACAACCTTCGAAGTCTGGCTCAACGTTTCGTCTTCTATTCCAAACTGAAAAAATAAGCTTGCTAAATTATAAACGTAGTAATATGGAAATGGGAATTGTATCTATGTACGTGCGTAACATCGCAAATAAGCTTCAAAATTAATATTATATTTACCTTTGACTTGCGCCAGAAAAACAGCTTTTCTCTAAACTCCGCTCGAAGACCAATATTTCTTACTGCTTCCGCAATGTCTTCTTTTGCCAAAAATTTTAAGCTTCGAAAAGTTATTCCAGCATCTAAGGAACATTAATAATATTGCATAAGTGTTAATATTGCCTAAGAATTTTTACTTACTTTTTAGTCAAGAAAAAGTGTTTCCAGATCAAACTCCTTTAGCAGATTAAGGAGATCCGTATCTTCCTCAACACACATGTACGTTAAATCACCCTGCTCATTAATTTGGATATCTGCCAAGAATTCGCAGCAAGTCACTTTATTGTATAATTTTACCCTGACTGCTCATTCTTGTATCTTGTTCACACTTCTAAATTCACTTTACTATAACGAAATCACACAAATGTCGCTAACGGTACAATTTAAAGTCGAACTTTTAAAATAAACTTAAACACTTTGAAAATAAAAATCTTTACGTTGCGTTATAAAGTGTTCACATTTAGTTCCAACAAAGACGCTTTGAGTTTAAAAGTTAACACTTTTAATACAAAATGTACACTTTAAATGTCAAAGTGAACACTTTTTATAATAAACTGACGCTTTATATATTAAAGTGAAAACATTAAAATTAAAGTTAACATTTTTTACTCAAAACTAAAACTTTCAATATTAAAGTGAACACTTTAAATCAGAAAGTGAAACTTTCAATTAGAAAGTGATACTTTGATTTATAAAGTGAACACTTTCAATGTAAACGTTAACACTTTTCTGCAAATTGATCACTTTACATTTTAAAGTTAACATTTTGAAAATAAACGTTTTAATTTTATTTTTTAAAGTTTAAAAATTTTAAATTAGTACTTTTAATACAATTTTAAAAGTGATTACTTTATAAATAATATATTTTACTTTAAATATAAAGTTTGTCATTATAAAATAAAGTCAACATTTTTAAATTTAAGAATTTTACATTAAAAACAAAAATTTTAACTTTTAAATTAAGAGTAAACACTTAAAAAACTTAAAATTAGCACTTTTACAAAATATTTTTTTTTTGTGGCCCCCATAAGATCCTATAGACTGAGGCACTTTAAATAAAATTTGAAAGTGTTCACATTTAATTTTAAAACGCACTTTTTTTCTCAGTGTATGTAATGTCTAGGTTTGAGATAAGCAAATTTTATTTTTCTATTGCAGTCAACTGAAGATTTGGGTGATGCCAATGAAACAGTTGTATTGTCTATCATGAAAATTATCAAACTTTATGAATACCAACAAATAAAATCTAATATGACAATATCATTTTATGGATTTGAGGTAGAACAATATTCTAACTAAATATATGAAAATATACTTTTCTGATTTAATTTAAATACTCGTATTATAATACAATGTATATGTGTGTGTTGGAATGGCGCAAAAATATTTTTATTTATGTATTTAGTATAGATACATAGCAAAAAACTATGTACTCTATTCACTTCAACTTTATTCGAAACTTCTTTGTGTTTCTCTGTAAAGTTATAACCCTACAGTATTTGTATTTTGTATTTTGGCTTCTTGGCAAAATGGCATGGAAATTTATGTAACTAGTAATTACAAGAAACTAAATTCTGACATTTAGACTTCATGTTTACTTGCATCAATATTAAGAATTATAGTGCATTAATTACTCCAAATAAATTACACAAACAATTGTAAATTATTAACATTGTTTCCTTAAACCTGATCATATTAAATATGTAAATGTACATTAGAGTGCACACAACATTAGGGTATCTCATTTTTGGCTAAACTGGATGAAATTGAAATTAACCCCCGTCAAACACATATTCTGAAACCTTCGAACAAACACATATGCATGGCCAGACCCCAATACGTTTTCATGCATTTGTATGGCAAAAAGGGTAACGTAACTTTGAATTGAATGAAATAGGCTCGTATATTATTTTGGTAAAAATGTAAAAAAAATTTTATTCATTTTGTGGAATGCATGAAAAACAAGTATAATCAACTTTAGAATGTTGTTGGCACACAGGATTAGTGCATTTGGTGCAGTAAAAACTTGTTTTCCTACGCAGCTTTTCGTCTTGCGTGAGACAAATTCTGCAATCTTTTCTGGAATTCAGTGTAGTAGGGCCGCTTTGTTAGTTAGGCAGCATGTTGCTGGGAATATTCAACGGCCTTTCAAAGAAAGATTCAATGGCCGAACGGGTTGAATGTTGTCCCAAAATATGGTTGTTGTTGTATAGGGTTGTGGCCAGGCATATGTGTTTGTTCGAGGGGAGACTGTTTTCTTTTGCAGTTTTCGTCGTGTTGGAACGATATTTTTGATTTTTTTTTTTACAGATAGAAAGCCAACAATATTTTAGGCGGCTACCGGGAAATACAGGTATCTGCCTAAACTAGAAGTATGTTTAATTAACGCTCAAAAATGAAATATGCCTGGCCAGAATCCAAGCGGTCCAAGCGGTAAATTTAAAAATTCAAAATAACAGACCAGATACCACAACCAAAGTCGCTAAAAGTGTTAAATATTTAGCCAAAAGTATACTGCACGTGGATTAAAATTGTATATTTAATGTGGGATTCACACTATCGTGTCAAACTCCTAAAATCCTATTTTGGAGTTAAACGTGTTAAAATGAGATGTTTTGCAGAACATTTTTCTTACTGCAAATTATATTATCTAACTAAGTGTGAATACAAGTTTGAAGCAGAAGAAGACGTAAAGAAAAAAACATGAAAAAAAGTTAGGTTGAAGTGAAAACTTAAAACTTATTTTTTTTAATAAGATATACTCACAAAAAGCTTATTAACTTTTCTTCCAGAGAAAGTTAAATGCAGAAACAATCCATGAGTTGTCCCTGTATTAAAAATGGAAAACTCTGATGGGGCGATCATTGGAAAAACACTTTTCTTAGCAATATCAGCAAATGAAAAATAAATTTTTTGAAAATTTTGTTAAATTTTTGATTTTTTTTTTTTTTTTTGTTTGCAAATCTTGAGGGTCCTTACCATCTCAATTTTATGTGTGAACAAATTTGTTTGGGCTTTACATAAGCGTGTTTAAGAATCTTAGTCTAAACTTCTTTTAAGGAAATTCAGGGTCGGTGATTTCAAAAATATATAAAAAATTTGAAAATTAAAAATTAATATACAAAAGTATTTGCTAACAGTATTAGATATTTAGCCAAAAGTACACTCATACAAATAAGACTATAGAAAAGCAAAAAAAAGTTACTAAAATTTAGTTAAAAATGATGTTTCATGAAAAAGTAGTAAAATATGCTGAATATTTTTGATAAATATTAGTAAAATATAAACAGCAAAAAACTGTAAAATCTAATAATTTTAGGTTAAATTTTTACACTCAAAAAAAAAAAATTTGTAAAGTCAGCAAAAAATTTTTGCTGAGTCAGGAGGATGCTAGCAAAAAAATTGCTAATGTCAGCAAAATCAAAATTAGTAGATTCAGCAAAAGTTTTGCTAACACTTAGTAGATTAGAAATAAAAAAGCGTTGGTAAAAATTAATAAATTTTTTGCTGAATTTTAGTAGACTGAAAAAAACGCAAAAAATTTGTAAAAAAATTATAATTTAGTTAATATATTTGCTGAAAATCATAAAACATATTTTTGTGATTCTTTTGAAAATAATTTACAATAATTACGATATATAATAATTTTTATTTCCCACATTGACAACATGAATTAATTTAAAATCTGAAAATATATAGAAATAAATGTATATAACATAACAAAAATTTTCTTTCAACTACTTACATCAATCGTTGTCTAAATGATGCTTTCTTTTAAAGAACGCAACTGCCGAAGATAATTATAGAAACGAAACGAAAAAATAAACAAAAACAAACGAAACGAAAAAAAACAACCCTTTTTTTGCAATAATAAAAAGGAACCATACAAATCTACCTAAGATGTGTGTCTTTGTCTTTCGCTTTACTCTGTCTACATGTCTGTATATGTTTGTTAGCAATTTGACCACACTAGATTATTAATCTATTAATATTTATAGAAATACATATTAAATTTATATATTTTCTTTTGTCTTTTATTTTATTAATAGACAATTATTTTCACAAGCCGGTGACAACGCAAAATTTAAGTTGCTTTAATCCTCAATTTTTTTTTATGTATGAAAAACATATACAAAAACTTCCATGGTTGATTTTTTTATATGTCTTATTAGAGTTGTACTTTTTAGTAACATTTTAATCTTCTCTACTACATCTTGACATGCCACGACATCTACTTCATTCTGCGTATATCTTTCAATCTGGTTATCGTCCACACTATTAATGTGCTTATCAGCACAGTTTTTTTTAGCAAAATTAATTAGTAAAGCATTAGTATAAAACAGTTAAGTGCTGAATAAGTATAACAAAAATTTTAGCTGAAAACACGATTTTAGCAAAAAAAATTTGCTAAAAAATAGTATACCTGATTTACAAGACGTTTTACTAACTTTTCTACTGACTTATTTTTTTGAGTGTAGTTGTTTGCTTGAAAACTTAGCGCCATCGATTTGTATTACAAATAATAATACAAATATAATACACTCAGAACACTTCTGCTTTCAAAATATGTAGCTGTTTAGGTTGTAATACAGTTTCTTTATTTTTAATGTAAATGGAGCAAAATTGATTATTAATAGGTTTTTTGCTAAAGCTCTGGCTATTATGGAGGCTCTAGCTTTTCTAAAACTTAGGGTTCTGATGAGATCTTTAGCCAGATCGAAATACTAGTATCAACCTAGCTAATATGTATGATTTGATTTATTTGTGTAAATATAATGAGGTTGAAAGCTGGTTATAAATTGACAATAACATAAAAATAAGCTCGATGTATATAAAAACAAAAAACTAATAGAACTGTAAGTAAATGTCAGTAATTTGTAGAATAAATTAAATATTTTACTAACCTTGTAGTTCATTTAAAAAAATAAACTACATCAAATGACTGTTTTATGATTTAAGATTCATTTTTAACAGTCATTTTATGTTAAAAAACATATTTGGTTATTTTTTTACTACCGTGTGGTTCATTTTTACTACAATTGTTAGTCATTTTTTTATCATTAAAAAACAAATGACAATGTTAGTTGATTTTAATGAAATGTAAGTCGTCCTTTCTTTAAGTGATATTTCATTTGTTTTCAACTACATTTGAAGTGGTCTTTACCTACATAGTATTCTTAGTGTACAGCTCTGCATTTTAGTTAAATGAAATATAATTTGAATTCCTTAATTTCTCTTTATTATTTCCTTTGTGTACATCGGAATGCTGTATGTCAAAGACTGAAGCGTGATATAAAAAAAAAATTTAAATAATAGAAAAATAAGTAAAAATTTAAGTACTGACTTCTACAAAGCTTTCAATATCTATTCATTGTTAAAAGAAAAATATTTTTTACATTATTTTATTAATTTTTTTAAACATTATAAGTTATTTTATTAACACAACACCCACGTATTATGGTCTTTTAATTCAGAAAAAATCGTTTAATTTTTTACTTTTTAAAAAAAAAACGCTTAAATATTTTTAATAGTGTTATTTATTTATTACTTTATAATAACCTATTTGCATAAATATTTAGTAATATTTTTCTAATGTGACATGTTTACTTCACTTGTCTATTTTATACTCCCCCCAATATTAAAAAAATACACAAATTCTGAAACGCAAACATCGCATAACAGCGAATTCTGCTTGTTCTGATTAACAAAATAATAATTTTATATTTTAGTAAATTCAGCAAAAAAAATAAGTTAAAAATTTGGTACTTCATCAAGTCAAAATAGCAAAAGTTTTATTTAAAATCTCAATTTGAACAAAAAATTTGTTTAAAACTAGCACACGTTGATTATTAAATTGTCTACTAAATTATTTCTGTGAGTGTATATAAAGTCGCCTAAACTGATTTAAATTAAGTATCAAGGAAAATTCAGAGTCGTTAATTTAAAAAAATAAGCAAGAAATTCAGAAATTAAAAATAACCGGTATAATATGGCGGTAAAAAAGTCTAAAAAATGCGTCGATTTGTTGAGGAATATATAAGATTAAACTTGACATAAAGAGAATTTGAATCACTGCAAAATTAGGTTAAAAAATGGTAAACAAAAAGTACTTACGTTTTTACATAGTACATTAATTTATTTGTTGACTTTCGGACTCCGTCTGTAGAGTGCCCAGAAAAACTAAAATGTTTTTTTATAGCATTTTAGGATAGATGCGATAAGACTTTACTTTTATAGTTCAAACTCGTTTTGACTTCTGTCCAAAAGGGCTACAAATGGTTGTAGTGTAGTAAAAAAGTGTGAAATGTTTTATTTTGTAAAATTAAAGGACTAACATTTTTCTCATACAGTAGGGTAGGGTAGGTACCCAGTTAGGAAAAGACAAACGTACCACCGCTGGCAAGGGAATTTAACAGGTTAAACAACTGCTGACACCAAATGCTTTCCCAATTCCAAAATGTTGACATCATTAGGCAAAAGGTCGGTTTTTTCAAAAAGCATCGAAAAATAACTGGGTAAATGAAATTACCATCATTGAAATTACAAAGTTGGCAAAACCATAAAATAAATTGCCTAACAAAGCTTTTCCAAAATAAGATTACAAACAAGTTAATTTATAATTTTGTTGCTCCTGCCGGGATTCGAATCCTGGCCGCCAGATTGGCAGCCGATGGTTCTACCCATTGAATTAACAACATATATATAAACAAATTTGAATATTAGCTGCTGGGTTACCAATGGCTAATCAAATATGCTAGCACTTGTATAAGGTTTGCTACAAACAACTTGACAATGTTGGGAAAACAAAAACAAAATAGTTCTTAAAAGGACTTTTCCAAAAAAAAAATAAAAAAAATCTATTTAAAAGATAAAAAATATTACAAAGCATAAACAATTCACAAAGAAAATGTATGCCTGAAACCGGGATTGAACTCGGAGCCTGCTGATTACTAATTTTTATATACTTTTATACTATTATAATTTTTAAAAAATAAATCATCCACCAGTGGTTAGACTTTCTATCCGTTGCTACTTTCTCACAAGATAGCACTGTGAAAATACTTTTCACAAATGTTGGCATAGTGGTCTCAGCTAATGCTTTGCCAATGATTTTTTTTTTTTTTTTTTGTAAACCACACTTAGAGTACTATGTAAGTAAAATCCAATGCAAATGTAGGTAAAAACAAATGAAATTTCACTTAAAGAAAGGACGACTTACATTTCAGTAAATTCAACGAACATTGTCGTATGTTTTTTAATGTTCAAAAATTATCCACAATTGTAGTAAAAATTAACAAAAAAAACAACTGTAAAAAATTAATGTAAAATCATAAAACAGTAATTTGATGTGGTTTGTTTTTTTTAATGGACTACAAGGTTAGTAAACAATTAAATTTGTTCTACATATGACAGACATTTATATTAAAAATAAAGAAACTGTATTACAACCCAAACAACTAAAAATTTTCAAATCAGAAATTCCCTTAGTATATTAAAAGTTTTTTCTACATAAGGTAGTCAACTTTAAAATCCTAAAAGTACACCATGTACTAAGACGAGTTAAACTAATTACAATATCTGCATAGACTTACACCTTCTTCACAATTTCCAATTTGATTTGCTCCGATCTTGTCAGTAGTTTAGAAGTTTCACATTTATTACCATTATTTTTTCATTTACCTCACTGTGCTTCGCTGAACTACTAGGCGTATGATTTATTTTGCATTACTCATACGTATAGGTGGACATAAAGATATAAAGAACATGAATATTTAAGTAGTTTGCAAAGTATTTATTTCACTGATTATGGTAAGGGTAGAAATGGGCTAAACTTATAACGGAATGTATGCTAATGTGGGATCTTTGCTAATGTGAACATTGTTATCAAGTTTAATTTTCTCCACTGTATTATATAAAAGATTAGCCGTGAATAAACACGTATTTCCTAGTGTTATTTTGACGTTGCAAAAAAGCGAAAAATAAAGTTTAACTTTTTGTACCCATAACAACTACCCAGTGTACAGTCCGAGTCCGAAATGAAGGTCCCGAGACCTTCTGAAAGCATAACAACAAGAGCGTGTTTTTTCTTTACAGGTGAAGCCTATTTCAGATAATTCTTTTATGGCTCATAAAAGAGCATGGGAAGGGGAAATTACTCTCTTGTTAGGAGTTTTTTTTAAAGTTATTTAAGATACTTCCTTAAGAGTATTTTATGAACCTTCTCTGATTTATTTAGGAGTAATATTTGACACGTTTTTAAATAGTTTTTGAATTTTTGCAGTATCCATTTTAAGTAGGTTTAAGTGTTCAAGATACAAAACAATACATGATATTGTTTGCATAATTTTCATTTATTTAATACTAATATAGAATTAAAATAAAAAGAACGTTGTGCGGCCCGGTAGGCTAGTTGGTAGCATGCTGGCTTATCTGTGCGAGGGTCGTGGGTTCGATTACCACCAGAGGCACTGGTCTGTTTTCGCTACAACGCGCCGACTGCCATAGTAGCTAGTGTTCGGTTAGGGTAATAGTATATAATTTGTAATTATATGATTAATAATTAATAAAAAAAAAACAATAATTAACAATAATTTTATTTATAACAAACATATATAAATGGGTTGTAAACACGCTAAACACTTCTTAGTGGTTAAGTTCTTCGGAAAAAATTCTAATTTCAAAATTTTTGCATATTTACAGTGTAAATTGTTAGTGTTTTCTTAAAATCTGCTGAACAAGCATTCACAATTAAAATTCACGGCACATTGTATAATTTCGTTTACATTTTTAGCGGTGCTTTTTTGTTAAATTAAACAAAAACAGATGAAGAAAAATTTTGAAACTAAATGACATCAAAAAGTCTATAAACGAAAACTAAAAAAAAAAACAAAGATCAAAAGCTCATTTTTATAAGCCTTTTTAAGGGGTTCTGAAAAGACTTTTAAAAAAAATATTTTTTATTACATTTTGGCTCATGTTCTAAATTCAGAAAATACTCCCAAAAATGTGTCATTTTAGTGTTTGTCATTCTAAATTTCCTTTTAACCCTTTCACTACCCTTGTACACTACAGTGCACACATCTTTGACAAATAATTAAAATATGACCGAATAAAATATTTACTAATTTTTGTGTACAAATATGTTTATTGGGATGTTATCTAAGCTATAAATTTTTTTTGGGGAGGAAAAATACATATGGGTTGTTTCTATTCGCGATATTTCATGCCAATATTTGCTATTTTCGGATTTTGAGATTTTATCATTTTGGAGCTTTAATAACTTCGCTAGAATAATTTTAAGGTACTTCAAATAATTTTTTTATTAAAGCAGATACTTCAACGATCATTTTAGTTTTTATTTGAAAAAAAATTGAGCGATCGGTTGGGTCTCGGCAATAGTTAAAAGTTGTGTACACTGTAGTGTACATTGGTAGTCAACGGTTGTTACTCAATATGTTAAGCATGGCTTCATTTTTTGCATGGAGTTTAAAAGGTCGTTTGTGTTAAAGTACCTGGTACCTGTGTTATTTTTTTTTGAGAATTCCGCGGTTGTATTTTTTTAGTAAAAAGGCATTATTACAGACTAAAACAGATGCGACAGTAGGGTTTTATAACACATAATGGAGAACAACAATTTTAGTGAAAGACAGAGCGATTTTCAGCTAGTTTTAACTTAATATAGCAAACACTTTATGACATCTTTTTTTCTTTAGGCGCGTTATATTAGTTTATTATTTCCAGCACAAAAAGTAGAACAAAATGAAAAAATTAAAGTTTTTGCAAACGATTATTTGTTTGACATTTGAAACAAGTATCGGGTCTGTTTACCTTCTTGATCAACTTGTGGCATACTATCGTATCTTTCTTAAATCCAAAAAATGGACGCTTCGCCTAATGATGCATTTTTTTCGATATTGCCTTAGCGGCTTCATGGCTCGAATACCGAAAAGATGCAGCCATGGCAGGTGTTCAATCCAAAGACGAAATTGATCTCATGAACTTTAGAATGCAGGTGTGCAATACATTGGTTTTACTAGAAAAACCCTCTGTCAGAAGAGTTGGTCGTCCATCAAATAATCCGTTTTCCGAAGTCAATCAGGATGACAAGAGACGTTTTACGGCTCCTGTAAGAGACATTCGCTGGGATGGAGTTGGTCACTTTCCCATGTTTCATGATTCTACAGCACCAGGACGTTGCAAACTTCCAAGTTGCACAAAAAGAACGTACATTCAATGCGTAAAATGTAAAGCACACTTATGTATACAACGTAAAAACAACTGTTTCCTCACTTATCACTCACCATAAATTTTTTATTTATATTTTTTTTAATTTTTCGTGAATTAAAATATTCTTTTTTAATAAATATTTGTAAAAAAATAATAATTTGCGTTTTTTTTATTTTCAAATTGCATATTGAACAGTAAGTATCAAGTATTATAGAGTAATAGAGCTCTGCAACCGTTGACTACCAATGTACACTGTAGTGTACAAGTTATTTTGGTATAAAGGTCAAGGGGTAAAATTTTTTCTTTAAATTTTTTAAGATATTTTTAGGGTCCCAAAAATAAATCATAAGTCAAAAAAATTATTTTGCCACACACAAAAAGTCGGTAGTGAAAGGGTTAAAAACTCTCCTCCTTTTTTCGTCTTCATTTTTAAATCTTAAATTAATGTTCAAAAACGGGTCAGAAAGAAGTGTATTTTCGGAGTACAATTTATGAAATGTTTATAAAAAGGCTTTAAATATGAATTATTTTGGACTTAGAAATATTAGCACTCACTATAGATGCATATTTTGGTGTCTTTTGAGACTCATATGTTATGAATGTTGAAAAATTTGTTGGCTCGGTAAGTAAAAAGAAGTAGAAATTTTCAAAATTGGATTTTTGCAAGCAGTGAGAATTTTATGCACAATTTAAATAATTTTTTCCATAAAAAAAATTTTAAACACAAAAATTAAATATTCAAAATGTGAGCCCCTTTTTCGTATTTCATTAATTTTTTTTATATTGTGTGACTCTGATTGTCCAAAATTCCTGTATTATTTAGATTTTTAATCAAAACTGTTATCTGTGTTACAGCACAACTTTTGCAGTTGAAAACGGACTGACTTTTCTATTGCTGATGCAGATCAACAAAATACATGTGGTAACATTTAACTTGTTTAGTTTATAATTAATTTGAAGGGTTCAAGATTCAAATCATACCCTTTGTTTGGTATATAATATAAGAAATATTTTACATTGTCATGATTAAGATATGATTTTGAAAGATACTTTTGTTTGAAGCTTGACTTTTTATTGACAGCAAACTTTTTGCCATTGCTATTTTATAACTTCTACATAAAATATAAGATAAAATGTTTTAGGCTGAATATTTTAACCTGAAAGAGATTAAAACTTTTCATGACATTAGAAATAAAACTTTTTACTGAAAATGAAAAAAAACTTTTTTATTTAATATTTACAGCCAATTTGTTTAACAATAAAGATTATAAATAGATTTGAAATATTTATAAACATGTTTCATAATTAAATGAAGTTGTTAAAAAAAGGTTTCTACAGAAAAGATATTTTAGTGAAAACATAGCAGTTGGTTATTTAAAGGTATGGGAATATGATTAATTTGAGCTTACAAAATAAAATTTATATAATTTATTTATTAAAACGTTAAGTTTTCAACAATATGTTTCAACAATAAGATATTAACATAAATGTATTTAACTTCATTATTGGATTTTAAAAGTATGATTGATATGAATCTTATATATGTTATGAAGGATATAAATCTAAGGTTGACCTGTTTTTTTTTATGTACCATCTCGAAGGTTTAAGGGTTGAAGAGTGGAGTCAAATATGACCCCATTTTTAATTATTTCTTTCAAGGAAACCATAGGCAAATGTGGTATCATTGGAAAACTATTTCAAAGGAGCATGACCAGGTGCACTTTTTTGTAATAATTTTGATTATTGTTGTTGTTCCAGAAATGTAGTAATTTTTGGCTACTTTATATGGGAATGTGTACCGGTACGATGTCCAAATTCAGATATGTTAATCGTTATAAAATTTAGATCGACAATATTCAAGCTTTTTCGATATTCGGCTTCTTTCGGATTTCATCGAGTTTTTCCCGAAATACCTTTTTTGACATAACAAAATTCATCATTTTTAGAGTACATTACTTATATGTATATATTGGATTTCGTTGTGTAAATTTGAGGCATGCTCCCGTACAAAAAGTGCCGAAATGAACGTTTTTTTTTTTTCAAATACTTTTTTTTTTGTATGAAAAAGTAATTTTATTTTTACTTCGTGTTGTGAATTTTTTAATAAGATTACCAACGATATATAATGTTATACAGAAGAAAAACACATTAGTAGTAAATTTCACAAAACTAAGTTTTTTTGTACACTTAGTCCAACGTTTCTCCAATTTTTGCATCCTTTCCAAAAAATAGGATTTTTCGAGGTCCACAAAACACGCATTTTTTTATCAATAATTTCATCGTTGGAGCTAAATCTCTTTCCACAGAGCCATTTCTTTAGGTTTGGAAATAGAAAATAGTCCCTGGGGGCTAAATCTGGAGAATATGGAGGATGAGGTACCAATTCATAGCCCAATACATATAATTTTACCATTGAGACTGCACACGTGTGCACCAGTGTATTATCTTGATGAAAAATAACTTTTTTCTTAGACATATGTGGTCGTTTTTTTTAACCTCGTTAAATCGGTACTATAAGTTGGCATAATATTCGCCGTTTATTGTGTTTCCCTTTTGAAGGTAATCGATGTGGATTATGCAGCGTGCATTCCAAAAAACTGTTGCCATCACCTTATTGGCCGACAAACTTACCTTGGCCTTCTTCGGAGCCGGTTCAACCGGAAAAACCCATTGTTTAGACTGCTGATACCAATCCGGATACCAATCCGGAGTGTTGTAATGAATCCATGTTTCCTCCACAGTTACAAAACGCCGCAGAAACTCATTCGAATTGCGGTTAAACAACTTCAAACAATCCTTTGAAGTTGTCACACGATTAAGTTTATGGTCAATTGAGAGCAAACGCGGCACCCATCTTGCAGACAGCTTTCTTAAAACCAACTGATCAGTTAGAATCGAAGCCACACTGCCACTGGCATCAGCAATCTCACGTACTCTTCATCTCATTGCACGAAATAGTGTGAACAACAAAATTTTGTTTTGGTTCGAAAATATCGAATTTTGTGCCAACAAAGCATCATTTGTGGAAAGTTTTGCAATTTAAACAAAAGTGCAGCTGAAGCACATCGATTGCTTACCGAAGCTTATCCTGAATATGTTCCATCGATTTTAACGCTTGAGAGGTGGTTTGTGCGGTTCAGAAGTGATAACTTTGACTAGGAAGGCAAAGACCTTTATGGCTGATCTTTGCAGCCAAAAAGGGTATCATCTATTATGATCTACTGAAATCGAGCCAGATGATCACAGAGGACCTGCACCGAACACAATTGATTCGGAAAATGACCGGAATATGCGACAAATTCACAAATTTACAAAAAATACAGCATTTTTAAGTTATGCACTAAGGGAACGTATGTTTTAAAAATGTGAAGTTGTTTGAATTGTAATACAGAGTCTGTATTTTTAATGTAAAGATTACGATGCATAGCTTTGATGCTAAGACTGTGAGTTCAAATCACAGTACGACACCAAAAAATAAAAAAAGTTTTTCATATAGAGCAAAATTAACAATATAAAATACTTTGTTCAATTGACACATAAATTAACCACTGACGAGTCCCAGGAGGGGGACGAAACTGCGGCAGTCTGGTGTATCCCTTGTGTCCGTAAAATTTTTCAATAAAAATGTTTTCTTCTTCTTCTTCCTGTAAAGAGACTAACTAAAGAAATATTCTACAGTAATTAATATAAAAAATTAATTACGATTGTCATTGTCTGACGGTTGCAAAACACTTTCTAACATAAAATTTGAATAAACTTGCTTAACGGCGACTCAATCTCTAACCTACACTTGGTATCCAACTATTGTATGTGAATAAAGCGCATCATAAAACGTGATAATTACTTGTGAAAAAGAGATAGGATTAAGAAGAAAAAGCATTCTAGTTGAGAAATGAATTGTGCATTGGTATTAGCTAATTCTGTCTCTTCTGATCAAAACAATACTTGTGTGTACGTAGTGTGACCAAACTCCAATTTAGTCGCAGTCAACGCTGTGTCGACCGTGGCTCAACTGGTTAAAAAGGTGAGATTACGATGCATAGCTTTGATGCTAAGACTGTGAGTTCAAATCACAGTACGACACCAAAAAATAAAAAAAGTTTTTCATATAGAGCAAAATTAACAATATAAAATACTTTGTTCAATTGACACATAAATTAACCACTGACGAGTCCCAGGAGGGGGACGAAACTGCGGCAGTCTGGTGTATCCCTTGTGTCCGTAAAATTTTTCAATAAAAATGTTTTCTTCTTCTTCTTCCTGTAAAGAGACTAACTAAAGAAATATTCTACAGTAATTAATATAAAAAATTAATTACGATTGTCATTGTCTGACGGTTGCAAAACACTTTCTAACATAAAATTTGAATAAACTTGCTTAACGGCGACTCAATCTCTAACCTACACTTGGTATCCAACTATTGTATGTGAATAAAGCGCATCATAAAACGTGATAATTACTTGTGAAAAAGAGATAGGATTAAGAAGAAAAAGCATTCTAGTTGAGAAATGAATTGTGCATTGGTATTAGCTAATTCTGTCTCTTCTGATCAAAACAATACTTGTGTGTACGTAGTGTGACCAAACTCCAATTTAGTCGCAGTCAACGCTGTGTCGACCGTGGCTCAACTGGTTAAAAGGTGAGATTACGATGCATAGCTTTGATGCTAAGACTGTGAGTTCAAATCACAGTACGACACCAAAAAATAAAAAAGTTTTTCATATAGAGCAAAATTAACAATATAAAATACTTTGTTCAATTGACACATAAATTAACCACTGACGAGTCCCAGGAGGGGGACGAAACTGCGGCAGTCTGGTGTATCCCTTGTGTCCGTAAAATTTTTCAATAAAAATGTTTTCTTCTTCTTCTTCCTGTAAAGAGACTAACTAAAGAAATATTCTACAGTAATTAATATAAAAAATTAATTACGATTGTCATTGTCTGACGGTTGCAAAACACTTTCTAACATAAAATTTGAATAAACTTGCTTAACGGCGACTCAATCTCTAACCTACACTTTGTATCGAACTATTGTATGTGAATAAAGCGCATCATAAAACGTGATAATTACTTGTGAAAAAGAGATAGGATTAAGAAGAAAAAGCATTCTAGTTGAGAAATGAATTGTGCATTGGTATTAGCTAATTCTGTCTCTTCTGATCAAAACAATACTTGTGTGTACGTAGTGTGACCAAACTCCAATTTAGTCGCAGTCAACGCTGTGTCGACCGTGGCTCAACTGGTTAAAAAGGTGAGATTACGATGCATAGCTTTGATGCTAAGACTGTGAGTTCAAATCACAGTACGACACCAAAAAATAAAAAAGTTTTTCATATAGAGCAAAATTAACAATATAAAATACTTTGTTCAATTGACACATAAATTAACCACTGACGAGTCCCAGGAGGGGGACGAAACTGCGGCAGTCTGGTGTATCCCTTGTGTCCGTAAAATTTTTCAATAAAAATGTTTTCTTCTTCTTCTTCCTGTAAAGAGACTAACTAAAGTAAATGGCAGTCATTTGTAGAACAAATTAAATTTTTTACTAATCTTGTAATTCATTTAAAAAAACAAACCATATAAAATGCCTGTTTTATGATTTTGCATTAATTTTTTACAGCAGTGTTTTATTATTTAAAAAAAAAATAAATGTTTGTTAATTTTTTACCAACATGTGGTTAATTTTTACTACAATTGTTAGTAATTTTTTGAACATTACAAAACAAATGACAATGTTAGTTGTGTTTAATGAAATGTAAGTCGTCACTTCTTTAAGTGAAATTTCATTTGTTTTTAACTGCATTTTCAGTGGTCTTTACTTAGATTAGATTATAGTGGCACTATGCACCGCGACCAGAAATTGGTATTTTGTGCTGCCAGCGAATACACCCTATAGGTTCAGGCTCCCTACGAAGCCAATTATCCTACCAGGTGAACAGTTCCAAACGTCCGATGGCGTCACTATTCGATCACCAAAATAACGCACCCTCCTGTCGGAGAGCCTCGGACATTTGCAGAGAACATGCTCAGAGGTCTCGGGTTCCAATTCACAAAACCTGCGCGTATCCGTAGAGGATCGTCCCATCTTGTACAATTGATACCTAAGGCCACAGTGTCCTGTGAGGTAACCCGTTACGGTCCTTAATTCGCCCCTCGTCATAGACAAGAGTTTCTGCGATCTCTCCCCAGAGGGAGATATAAACAGCCTCGCCTGTCGCTGCCCAGGCGATCTGGCCCAATAGGCCTCAAACTCCGACTCCCTCCATCTTCTGAGCATCTCTCTGACATACCCATTGGGTACGCCACAGAAGGGTTCCGGGAAAATGAATTGTCGACGAGCTCCGCAGTTGGCTATACAGTCAGCCCGTTCGTTGCCCTCATGTTTGGTGGTCTTTACTTACATAGTAGTCTAATTGTACATTTAATAGTATCAAAAATTTGTTATTTTCGTTCAAGCAGCAAAGCAACATAGAATTTGAGAAATTATATATTTGTGCGTATTATTAATAAATTCCTTTATTAATACAATTAATTTTTTCACAAAAAGTCCCCACAGAGATATTTCATTGAAGCAATGAATCTTGTTTCATTAAATAAATAGTAATGAATGGTTTTATTTACCCAATGAGAACTTCATAAAATATATGAAATTTTTCATATATTTTAAAAGGTGTTAGTAAAAAAAATTATAATTTTATGACTTTATTAAATAATTGATCTCTTGTATTTATTAAATATCCCTTATTATTCGTCATTCTTAAAATTACCTCTTCAGGGAGTCTAAAATTGTATTATAATAATATAAAATTAATATTAATACATATAAAGAAACATATTATAACATAATAACATTTTTTTTATATAATACATTAACATATAACGCAAACATAACATCAAACTAATATTACCAACTTAAGATTTGTAGGGTACAAAACCCTACGTTATATGTTAATGCATTACATAAAAAAATGTTATTATGTTATAATATGGTTCTTAATATGTATTAATATTATATTATTATTGGACAATTTTAGACTCCCTGAAGATGTCATTCAAAAAATGGCGAAATATTGGAGATATATAAAATAATAAAGGATATTTTACAATCAATTATTTAATAAAGTCATTAATTCTAGTGTCCGACCGAACAGTTCGGCCAAAAAACTATATTTTATCGGTTTTTGATAACTAGAGGCAATGATGACAAATTTTGGTATTGAAAACATGTTTGTTGAGCCGATTTAATTCGATTTTGTGTATAAAATTTAAGAGAAAAGCCGAAGTTTAGCTATAAAGTTAAAAGTTCGGCCGCCAAACTATTTTCGATTTGGCCGAACTTTCTGAGGCCGAACAGTGAATTCATTGCTTAACTACAGACTTTTCTTCAGATTTGACACTCAAAATAGCATCTAATCAGTCCAATAAACATTTTTACATCCGCCAAATTTGTCCATAATGCTTTAAAATACCGAATACAGACCAAATGCATTTTCTGGCCGAACTGTTCGGTCGGACACTAATTAATTTCAGAGGTCGTAAAACTTTTCATAATTTATAAATAATGAGTTTATTAAAAACGTTTTTATTAGGGGTTTACTAAAATATTGCTCAATTTTAGTAACGTTTGTAATTTAACTTTGCCAATAATTATAGAAGCGGTCTAATGAAAAAAAATTTGATTTCCTTCAAAATGACACATATTTCCGTAACTTTAATAGACTTTTATATTTGAGTCTATCACAGTGTTATTAAAAGCATACTCAGTTAGATCGCAGAAAACAAACCTCTAGGTGCCGGCTAAAGACTGGCTGCTGCAGGAAGAAAACCCTTAAACTAAAAGAATTGAAGATTTTAATGAAGGTTTATTAAACTTATCGCCGTTGATGATTTGTACAAAGTCTTTAGAGATTTTTTCTTGTATTACCTTTATCAAACCCTAAATTGAAATTGTATTTATATTTATATTTGATTTATTTCTTAATTTTGAGTTAACCCAGCAAAAAAAACTCGATTTGGTAAGCCGTTGCTGGGTTTATATGCTCCCAAAATAGCGCTTCACCGCCATGCATACTATAAAGCAATTATTTAAGGCATTCTGTAGTGCTTCCCGAAATGCCTTCTTTGAAGCAATAAAGTATGCATACAATAAAGCAGTAAAGAATGCATACAATGAAGCAGTGAAGAATGCATACAATGAAGCAGTTAAGAATGCATACAATGAAGCAATAAAATATCAATAAATCCATTTAATTTATTTATTTATTTTTAAAACGTCATTAACTGTATGAAAATTAAATTAAAGTGTCTCTTTTAGAAGCTCTTCCGGAAGCACTTTCAGGAGCTCATTAACAAGATCTTCCAGAAGCTTTTTCAGAAGCTCTTCCAGAAGTTTTTTCAGAAGCTCGTCCACATGCTCTTCCCGAAGCTCTTCCAGAACATCTTCTGGAAGTCAATGAAAAGAATGCCTTTTAATAGCGTTTTATTGAAGCATATATGTATTTTACTGCTTTGGAGAAGTGAATAAGCGCTTTAATTTTTATTAATTACACATTATTTTAGCGCTTCTGAAATCACAAGAAAAAGCGCTTCTTATTGCCTAAGAAGGCATGAATTTATTGCTTCTAAGAGCACATGAATGTAGCGCTTTTCACCTGCTTAAAAGAGACATACCAAGTCGGACATCGCGAAAAAAAATCATGCCTTCTGGAATGCCTTTAGAAAGCGCTTCGTGATTAAATAATGCCTTCCGGAAACGCTTCTGGAAAGCACTATTTTTTGCTGAGAAGTTTTGAAAATATTTATTATTGTGGGAGATTTTATTTGTTCGGTTTTACATCATGACAAATTTTTCTCTAAATTAACAGAAAAATTATAATTTTTATATGATAATTTACTTTGACTATTAGAAAAAAAACACAGAAAAAGTTATTAGACACTAACATGAATGGAATGCATTTTCTGACCCACTACGGTCTTCATCAACATTCTTCGTGCCATTTAGTGTTAATCGTAAATATCATCTATTTAACTCACATGTTAAAGAAATTGGGTAACGTTAAATCCCACATTACTCTGTGTGTTGAGTTAGAATGAAATTTACCACAAACGATTTCTATTTATAGTGTATTTGTTTTTTCACTAGTCATTATCACAGTTGCCAGTTTAACTTTCAGTTAAAACTTTAAATGGCAGTTCTTTTCCCTAATGTCATCATATACTATCCTTCTACATAAGCAAAGCATATCAACAAACATTAAAGATTTTTTTATTAATACAATAGTCAAAGTAAATTATCATATAAAAATTATAATTTTTCTGTTAATTTAGAGAAAAATGTGTCATGATCTAAAACCGAACAAATAAAATCTCACACATAAATTTATAGATCAACGATAAAAATTCACTAATATTTATTATTATTAGTTTCTACTAACCTGATTTTATGAAAATATCAAAATCTTTAATCTGAAAAAATAAAATAAAAATGAAATTAATATCTTTAATATCCACTTTAATTCCATACAATTAAATATTTAAAATATATTTTCTAAAATATCAACTTCACCCCTATTGACCACATTGTGCCAATTGTAAATTCACAAATTTAATACTCCATCAAATTTAATACGCCAATTAAATATTGGCAACCAAAGATAATTCTCAAATTATTTAATAAATCTTATTGAATTAATTACTTTATTTATGTTATAACTTTATCAACCATAAATTGTCTGACAATGCTTACCAAGTGATTTCCTTTGTTTGGCCAAATTCCATAAAAAGTCAATGTCGTATACAGATTACAATTACAAAATATCTTTGATGCTGGCAGTTTGTGTTTTTTTTTTTTTTTTGCTTCTTAGAAATACTAATAATAATATGATTTGAAATAAAGCCAATTTGTTAACAAAAAATAAATAAAAAAAATTACCGGAAATAATTTGGCTAAGATTGTTTCCATCAATTGAAATTATAAATTATTTGTTTCCTTTGAAAATTGAACACCAATAAAATGAAAAGAAATATTAAATAACACTGTGCAACAAATGTTGGGGCATCGCCTTCAGCCTCAATGATTATAATGCAAAATGAATGTTGACTTTTGGATAAAAAAAAATGTCAAAGGGTTTCGAAAAGTTATTTCGAATTTCATTTGTATTGCCTCTTTAAGTTGGGGTACTTTTTGACAATTTTTTCAAATATGAGTGACAATCAAAATAACGTAAATTGTTCCGTTGAACCCAAGGTCGAAAGATATATTTTTTCATATATTTGCAACAAATGTATATGTATAATTTTTTTATTTATTCTGAATATTTTGTAAAAGGTTAGAATTGACTTTTAAAAAAATAAATTTTTTTTTTTTTTTTTTAGAAAAAGTTTGATTAAAAAAAATAGTTTTAAAAGTTTTTTTTGCCATCAAAAACTCAAATTTGATATTCTGTTTATATGTAACAGACATGGACGACGTCAATTACATTTCATAATCATTTCATATTTTTCAATATCATACATAATTTCAGACCCGCGCTTACACTTGCATTCTTAAACGCTTCCTTATACAATCTGTAAAATGTTTAATACCAAACATGGGGATTAGTAACAATATCAATTACTCAATTACACCCAATTACATGTAATTAGACATAAAAAAGTAATTGGTCTGTAATTAAATACACAAATATTAGTATTATGTCCCATGTCTGGTATTGACAAAATTGCAATTGTGAGCGTATGTATAAAGTTACTAATTGTATGACAAATTTCACATGTGAATGACTGTGAAATGTAATTGAAGCCGCCCATGTCTGAAATGTAACAAATCTTTTTGAAGTAAATGGGAGCTGGAAATTTTAGCAAATGCAGCCTTTATTCCGTGTTCGGAGCTATCAGATCTATTATTCCCCAAAAATCATTTTTAACTTCTCTAAATTTAATACTTGGTTGTGAATTCAATGTAAATCAACATGCTTGAATTTCTAACAGTTTTCTTATGTCAAGGAAATTCAAAACGCTTGGAAGCAATAAAATTAACTCAAATTTAATTAAGGATCTTTATTTTAACAACAAATGTCATTAAGTGATGCCGTTTTATTCAAATTCCGTTCGCTTTCACTGATAATAGCAAAAATTTCGACAAAAACTTCATTAACTTCTATTTTATCCTGCAGTTTTCAAGAAACTTTTCACAATGCCAAGACGTGTAAGGGTCAGCGCTGTAAAGTATTGAGTATTTGAGTACTAGGTCTAGATTTGAAGAAATTTTCCTGTTATAGAAAAGCAAATATTACCTACCCGCTACTTTTCAGGTTGTATCTTTTTTGCTCGATTTAGCTTTAAAGTCCATTGTTTTCTACGTATTTTTGCGGAAACTTTGCCAAGCTCTATATAAAAAAATTACTTTTTACTTTCATAAAATTATTGGAAAACTTCTGTGGAATTATCGTTGCATTAAAATAATTTGAAAATTTAGCGAAAAAGTGACATTTGGCTTTGTTGCACTTAGAATACTATTTAGGTAAAGACCACTGCAAATGTAGTTAAAAACAAATGAAATTTCACTTAAACAAAGGACAACTTAAATATCAGTAAATTCAACTAACATTGTCATTTGTTTTTGAATGTTCAAAAAATGACTAACAATTGTAGTAAAAATGAACCACATGTTAGTAAAAAATAAACAATTATTTATTTTTTTTTTTTTAATAACAAAAATCTACTGCAAAAAAGGAATGTAAAATCATGAAACACTCATTTGATGTGGTTTGTTTTTTAAATGAACTACAAGGTTAGTAAAAAATTTCATTTGTTCGACAAATGACTGACATTTACATTAAAAATAAAGAAACTTTATTACAAGCAAAACAACTACATATTTTTAAAGCAGAAGTTCCCAGAGTGTATGATTGTAAATTTATTATGACTGTAAAAAATTGTGATTTAAAAAGATTTTGTTAAAGTTTTGGGGTTGTAAACAAAGTGCGAAATTTGTTTGCAGTTATGAAAAAAATAATATCTTAAGGAATGAAAAAATTGTACTTTATTAACAACTGAAAAATTATCAAAAACCTCAAGAAAGTTCAAACATATAATTAAAATGAAATTGTTCTGCGGAGATAAGTGAACTTATCCCCAGGGCCCGTATTTTCATTCGAAACACTCGCTTATCTAGCAGAGCTCATCCGTTTGTAGTCGATTGTCCAGTGAACGGCACAAAGCATTACAGGGAAAATACGTTCATCAGCCGTACTAGCCGTATGTGGAAAAAACTCACCGCGGAGGTCTTCCCTGTCACTTACAATGTAGCGAAATTCAAATCAAATATTCACAAACACTACTCCCTCTTTCCTCCTCCCCATAACCTAATTTCCTGATATCAACACAATGTATTGCATTATAGGGGGCATCCCCTGAGTGTTGGTCTAACGAAAAAAAAAACAAAAAAAAAAAACTACCATTTGTGATTTGTTTCTACTGTTCAAGAAATTACTAACGACTGTCTTTTTTAAATTTGGTTTTCTATCGAAATGGCTTAAATTCTTATTATAACACACTTATTTGGAGCACTTATGGGCAATTTAAAATACCCCGCCTGGAGGTGGTCTTGCCGGTTGGTGGGTTAATAACGCTGGATAAATTCGGCTGATTAATTTTTCTTTAAGGACGCAAAAAATATGGTGGTTTTAAATTTAATTTACAGTTTTTGCTTAGATTTAATAAAAGTTATATCAAGTTATAAAATCTTATTGTAAGAATCACATATAAAAATATCACACCCACAAAATATATTAAAGAAGCATAAAAAAAAAATTATTGTAATACTTAAAAACATGCAATTTCCGATATTTAATTAATTTAGGGTTATTAAGTTTTATTGGGGTTATTAATTTAAAGGAAATCGTATTAAATACTTTTTAAATACTAACAAATTGTCACAAAGCGAAAAAAAACAGTCGCTGGACACGCTAGGAATAAAAAAATTAAACTTTTTTGTTCCTTATCAAAATTGACTCTAGATACCTAACTATGTTCTCACACAATGCTTTTTTTAAACAAATGCAAAAAAAAAAAAAATAAAATACAAAAAAATTTTAATCCCGACTCGTAGATGGTGGTTACTAAGAAAATCAGTTCGAGCAATACGCTAGCTAATTTCAAATATAATTGTTGATGTCAGACTCAAAAAACATACATTTTCAACAAATTTCAAAGAATTCCTTATAAGCTTGTGATATTAGGATCCCGTTATTAGTGCGCTGAAATCAACTTTGTGTACCTCAAGCCAGGCACGTAGACAAAGCTATGTTTTACCGGTCTAACACTTTTTTCATCGAATATATCTCCCAAGTCTACTAACTCTATTTTGTATTAGTTTTAATCTGAAATTTAAAAACTTCGAGTAAAAAATTAAAATGAAAGAAAAAACTCTGGTAAGTTTAAAATATTTTTTTATTTTTTGACTTTTAAATGGCCATCAGCTCTTTAGGTGAAGACTTTATGACTCGATAATGTGCTTGTCCTAGTTATTAGTTAGGATCGTTAGGTAGACCTGTCTATCCTTTCCCTCAATTAAAAAAAAAAAAAACAATTCTAAAGTAAGTTTCAACGGATCTCCAAAATTTTTGAAATAACTCATATACAATTTCAATATTTAACTAAGTAACTTTTAAAACTACCCATACCCTTTGTAAACATATAACAAATCATAAGTATACAAATCTCTTTTCATTATCTTAAAACAATTATTTGCAGATTTCATTACATTTTTAATACCTAAAGGCATTTTGTTCTTATAAATTTGAAAATTATATTTAAAACTTCGGTACTTTGCTTTGAAAAGATTAACAACACTCTTGCTGTGTTTAAGTGTTTAACACAAAATTAATTTTAATAAATAATACATAATTGAGGGGCAAAATGGTGAATAAATATTTGTGTTTTCATTATGTGAAATATTATATACAATGTAAATTTAACAAAGAAAGTAACATTAAATACTCCTCATATTAATTATAGAAATAAACCCCAAAATTATTTTTTTTTTCAATGAAATTTATAATTTTTTTTTTTTTTTTTTTTTTTATTAATTAATAATCATATAATTACAAATTATATACTATTACCCTAACCGAGCACTAGCTACTATGGCTTTCGGCGTGTTGTAGCGAAAACAAAACAGTGCCACTGATGGGAATCGAACCCACGACCCTCGCGCTGATAAGCCAACACGCCTACCGGGGCGCAGAATTATAAACTATTACTATTACTAACTATTACTAACTATTACTATTAATGAATGTCTTTCATTAAGTTGAATTCATTAGTTTAATGAAAAATTCATTAATTAAATAAAATTTTCATAAAATATTTTTGGTTGATCCTTAAAATGTCCAAACATTTTTATATATTTTTTTTTTTTTTACACCAAACGTTTAGTTAAATCAGATTTCCACCGAATGTTTCAACTATTGGAAAAAAATATTTTAATTTTGCTATGTAGGTCAATCCGTAACGCGATACTGTTAACATGTTGGTGGTTGCGGGTTCGAAAGTAAAATAAATAGATATAAATAGAAACGAACAAACTATAAAATCAAAAAAAATAAATGTTAAACAGAAAAAAAACAAATTTTTTACATTATAATTCATTAAATGAAAAATATTTCATTAATTCAAAGCAACTTTTTTTTGGGAACTTTTTAATGAAAAAAAAAAATAATTGTATAAATGATGGATTTTATTAATACTATGCCCAAATTTTGTCAGTGTATATACCTGAGAGAAAATAAACAGAAAAAGTGTTTGTTGAAATTTTAGAATACATATAAGTAAAACGATATTTTCGGATAAAAATTTAGAGTAAGTCAAAGGTGAAATGCTTAAACTGAATGGAGTTTTAACACTTTCTTAAGCAATGTAAGACCTGGCAATGTGCTGCCAATGTACTGACAATGAACAATTTTTAGCAAAAGGTAAATTGTCAGTTCAGACGATTGTAAGAAAATCTTTCAATTTCATTGTCAGACAATTGTCAAACAATAAATTTATCTGACAACGAAAATTGTCAGTTCACACGGTTGTCAGATTCTTTTATGGCAAAAATTGCCAGATCTGTTGTTGGACATTGCCAGAACTAATTAATTGATGATTTCATTACAATTTCATTGATATCAATTGTAATGAAATTAGTTTCATTACCATTTGTTTAATTAATAATAATGAATTTCATTGATTTGATTTCATTGACTAATGGTAATGATTTAAAATTTCATTACCATTAGTAATGAATTAATTAAAGGAAGAAAATTGCAATTGACAGAATGCAAATATCCTAGGTTTGGGAAATATTCCGAAAGCTTAATTTTTTATGAAAAAACAATTATTTTTTTACCCAAAAAAGTACGTGAAAATAAAAATTTAATCACTCAGATAATGGATTGGAACATTGGTAAAACTGGAACGATATGGAATGAAACGGAGAACGATTGGAATCGGAGCACTGTACACAATGGTGTTGTCGTACGTGAAAATAAAAATTTAATCATTCCGATAACAGAATGGAACATTGGTCCAAAATAGAACGATATGGAATGAAACGGGGAATGATTGGAATCGCAACACAGTTCACATTTGTGTTGTCGGTATAGAAATTTTTATTAAGGTTTGCAAAAATGTTGTCCATTTTGCGATATCATGCTTAGTTTTCGAGATACAAACCATTTTACAAAATGGCGATATTTTAAAATGTCCAGTATCTCCAAAACTAAGCGAGATAGACCAAAATAGACAAAATTTTTGCTCCAATGGAATATTAATATACCCTTATAACATAAATAGGCTAGGTCCGAGAGAGATCCCGAGAGAAACATTTCTATGACAATACTGCCATTGTCAGATGCATTAATTTAAACACATCTGCCAATAAAAAATTGTTTACAATGTCTTGCAATTATCTGACAATGGTAACGTAGGGGTTTCACACGAATGTCAGATGTCTGACAATATTATTGTCTTACAATGTACAGACAATGCCTTTTCTGACAATGTTGCAAGACAAAATTTGTAAGTTCACACTGTTGTTAGACATTTTCTGAACATTTTTCTGACAATATTGTAAGATCTGTCAACCGTCTGTACATAGCTTTAGTATAAAGTTCAAATTGTAATGAAAACATTTTGATTTGTGTTTTACTTAAGAAAATATAAAGATTTCGCTTTCTATATATTTAATTGTTTGCTATTTATATTAAATACATACCTACATTAGGGTGACAACTATTTTGTTGCGAAAAAAATACAGGACAAAACCTTATGGAAAATACTGTACTGTCTAAGTCAATTCGGAACAAAAACCTTCCGAAAGTAGACGTTTTTTTTAAATTACCAGCTCACTAACGGTTATCACAAAACACGATCTATTTCGAGAATATTCTTAGAAAATGCCATAGTTTATTTTCAGGGGGCGGCTGAGATTTGTTTTCTGAAACGACCCACCTTACAGTATATACACTAGAGTACCATAAAAATATATGGATATTGTGAAGTTGTTTTTTTCTCGCTCCCCACACATTTTATGATACATTGGATGTAAAAAATAAGATCTGCGAAAAAGCTGGACTCTAATAGCACAAACCGGCCATGCAGTTTTGTCGTTTACCCATAAAAATTGTTAATAGCTTTGTTGTTCTACAACATTTTAATTAACGGGTTTTTGTTTAAAAGTGGAGAATAAATTGGTTGGAATTCCATTCTGACCAACAAAATTCAATCATTATTCAATAATTTTAATTGTAAGTACTTAATCATCATCATCAGAATAATTAAACTATATTGTAAACAGAAAATATATAAAATTAACCAAAACACAGTCACATCATTCAAAATATTTGCTTTCCTAAATAAAAAAAAAAAAAAATATTATCCTCTACATTACCTTTAATACCAACAACCAACCACTTTTCGGAGATTTTATAACTTGAATAAGATATTTGCAGTTAAAATCGAATATTAGTTTCGCCTGCAAAACAAAAACAATCAGTCTATCTAAAATATTAGTTTTCGTTACCAATTTTTAAAATAATATAAAGTTTTTTAATAGTTTTGGTAACTCTAATAAAATATTGAGATCAGCAACCTAATAGCTCTTGTACATACAAAACTATTTCTACACAAATATTTAAATTTTCAAGGTTGACATTCAAAAAACATTTTAAAATTGTGTTTAGGCTCGAGGTATAAAGGGTGATTTTTTAAGAGCTTTCGGATTTGATTTAAAAAAAAGCACATAAAATTTAGAGAAATGTATGAAATTTTTATTTGAGTCGATAGAACGATCTATATAATTCAATGTTTAAAGTTGATTTCATGTAAATGTTGACCGCGGCTACGCCTCAACTTGTTCATACGCTGGGTCCAATTTTGAAAAAGTACGGTCCAATGATGCCACCGGCCCATAACCCACAAAAAAAGTTAGCCATTGTGGTAGGTCGTGTGGCTTTTATAATTGCACCAGCTGTATTTTCAAAGGTTTTGCATATAAATCCTTCCACAAAATTTTGAACGTTGTGGAGTAACAGAGGCCCAATTGCTGCGAACGGTGCCGAACCGATAGTTCAAGGTCATCAAAAACACTGCCGGACACAGCTGCGATATTTTCCTCTGCCCATCACTCGTGTTTGCCTCAGAAGGTCTCCCAAACTGGCCATAAATTGGAAGAAGTGAACGATGCACTTTCTTAACTTAGCATGAATTTTGATAATAAAATTCAATAATCTGCAAGCGTTGTTCATTTGTAAGTCGATTAATGGCTAAATTATAGACCAACCTCAACATGTTTAATAGTAACATGTTACACGAAAGCAGCTTAGCTGCCAAAAACAGTGTTGCCAAAAAGAAAAAAATCACCCTTTACTTGCATGACAAACGGAAGATCGCGAGTTCGAGGAATAAAATTTTTTTATTATAAAAGTAAATTTTGTTGAATGCATGCGAATTACAGTCCATAAACAATATTCAATTGTTACAATACAAATTCGAAATTTGTAAATAAATGTTGGTTGTTACAATAGTATTAAAATTTAATAATAGTAATAGTACATGGAACCACAAAAATTCGGTTGGCTTAAAATTCAGTTACAACTACAAAACTGTTTTCTGTGTGTATAATTATGCAAAATAAGATAGCAATTATTTTATAAAGTTTGAGGTTGAGGTTAAGAATAAGAATAAACAAAAAACAAGTTTTCAATTTATTTTTTGATCAATGGTGATAATCTTTAACTTCGAGCTCATATATTAGTTCTCATTTAGTTTATATGAATGCTTGATGTTTTGCATGGGATTGTTACCTCTTTCACAAGGTGATGGGAATCTAGAAAATTCCCGAAATAGTTCATGGTTCTATTTATATTCCTGAAAGTGGTCAATTATAAATTTGAAAACAAAAACTCTATAGATTATTTGTTAGGACAATATCCTAATAAAGAAATTTCAATTTCAAATAGAGAGTATGGGCTAGAACTCGAGTAATTTTCATTTTCAATAAACAATTTGTAAACACTATTAATATTCAAAGCAGACTAGACTGGTCTTTGCCTTTTTAATGGACAGGTGTTATCAGTGATTTTTCCAATTAAATTGTGTTAGTTTTTGTGTCTTATAAGTGCCAGATTGGGTCTCTATGATAAATTTTTCTACAATCTGCGTCATGTAGTATTATTATAGATAATATTTCAAAATTAAGAGCGAAACTTATCAACCTTTAACCACACCAATTCGCCTAATTATAGAAAATATTTCAAAAGTACTTTTTTATTTTAATTCGCATCATATATGATAACAAAACACTTTTTGTAGTCGACACCTCAATGTCGACCATTGGAAGTTAATTTAAATTGTTGCTTCCAATGGTCAGTACTTCAATGCCGACTATTGGAAATTTATCTAAATTTTTTTCCTATTGTCGGTACCCATGCAAATAAGGAAAACAAAAAGTTTTTATTTTAGAAATGTTAAGGTTAAGAAAAAGAATAAACATTTTTCCCCAAAAATTATAAACCCTATTAATTTTTAAATCAGACTAGATTGGTTTCTGTCTCTTTTTATGGGCAGGCGTCATCAGTGATTTTCCATTTAATTGTATTATTATTTGTGTATTTATAATTGTTAGAGTGTCTCTATATGATAACTTTTTCAACAACGTGCGGCTGTAAGAATCAAACCTGCGCTCATCTTACATTACACACGTAACAATACCAAGTCATGACCGTTTAGCGATCACACCCAAGTATGGCCTAGAATGTAATGCAGCTAAATTGCAGTTTTAAGATTTATTCTAGTTGTACTGGGTTGTCACAAATTTTTAATAATAAAAAAAATAAAAATTTCCCATTAGCTTTTCTGTTATTGTATACGAGTATCATACTTATAACTTACAGCACAAACAAACACAAAAAGTTTTTACTAAATTGTCCTCATTCAGAACAATATTTTAATTAATATCTACCTTTAGAAACTTCCAAGGGGAAAATATGACATTTATTAACATAATTACCTAACTTTTTAAATTGGCCTATACACTACGAATATCACGTCAAAAGCAAGACTCCCACAAGAGTTGAAGAAGCTGTTGGAGAAAAAGTATAAAACGACGCCAAAATACTTATATCAGTCCAATTTAGTTATAACAAAATGAAGAAGGAATATATTATTAATGCAAACTAGATCTTTTTTAAAACCTTAACTACCGTTATTCATATTTCTTCATTTTTGAAGTAAAAACATGCTGACTATTGGTGGGGGGTGCCGAACTTAGGCTACCCTACATATACCCTCGTCAAATTATGATAGCAACCATTTTAAAACCATAAGTTTACACTTTTTAAACAATATCGAAACTTTTTTCTGTAACAACTGCATCCTAAATAATTTTATTTAATCCTTTACGAAAACAAAATTTAAATTAATAAATTAAAATAAAAGTTTAAGCTTATTTTCAATTTATAATGAGCTTTCAACCTCCGTATATTTACAAAAATAAAGCAAATCAAACATATTAGCTAGGCTGATACCAGTATTTCGGTTTGGCTAAAGATCTCAGCAGAATTCGAAGTTTTAGAAAAGTTAGAGCATCCATAATAGGCAGAACTTTAACAAAAAACATATTAATCATTAATTTTGCTCCATTCTGGTATTCTTAGTAATCAAACACGTGGTTAGGTTCTTTTCCTAACAAGCATCATGAAGTTACTAAACTTTGAAAGCCAAAAATATTCTATTTATATTAAAAAATATTGAATGTTTACTCTGGCTCAAGTAATATTTTTTACAGTTACATTAGTTTTTTGTTTTTATACGAGGGCGGATCAATAAGTCATTGACTTTTCGAACTTCCCTCGTAGTTATATGAAATGCAACACTGCACCCATCAAGTACCACCAGTTAATAGACTACTGTCAATTTTTGAGCAAGTTCCGTCATTTACTTTACGTTTAACAGCTGTTCAAAACATACAACTTCGTGGATTTTTTTATATGGAAAAAAGTGAATTTTGAGTGCTCATTAAACATTATTTTTTGCGAAAAAAGCGTCAATCAAACAGAAAAAAAGCTTGGTAAATACTATGGGGATTCTGCACAATCGGTGTCAATTGTAAAAAAAGTGGTTTACTGACTTTTATTGTGATCGCACAAGTACAAATGACGCTGAACGTTCTGGACGGCCAATTGAGGTCAATACACCCGAAAATGTCGAAAAAATCCACGATATGGTGTTGGCCGATCGAGGAGGCAAAGTGCGTGAGATTGTTGATGCCATTGGCATTTCATATGGCAGGGTGGCTACGATTTTAAATGATCAGTTGGGTTTAAGAAAGCTGTCTGCAAGATGGTTTCCGCGTTTGCCCTCAATTGACCATAAACGTAATCGTGGCCAATAAGATGATGGCAACAGTTTTTTGGGATGCACGCGGGATAATTTACATCGAATACCTTCAAAAGAGAAAAACAATAAACGGCGAATAGTATGCCAACTTATTGGACCGATTTAACGAGGATTAAAAAAAAAATGACCCCATATGGCCAAGAAATGCCTATTTTACGGACCTCGAAAAAACCTATTTTTTTGGAAGGGATACAAAAATTGGAGAAACGTTGGACTAAGTGTATTGAGCTAAGGAGATCATATTGAAAATTATTTTTTTTTGCAAAAAAAACTGTGTTTCTTTCAAAAAGTCACGGACTTGTATACATCGAGATTATTTTTATGTTAATTTGAATTTATAGCGAGCTCTCAACCTCCGTATAATTACAAAAATAAAGCAAATCAAACATATTAGCTAGGTTCATACTAGTATTTCAATCTGGCTATAGATCTCATCAGAACCGGAAGTTTTAGAAAAGTTAGAGCCTCCATAAAAGGCAGAACTTCAACAAAAAACCTATTAATCGTTAATTTTGCTAAATTTGTTTGTGTTTTGAGGGCTAGATGATTACACACAGAAAAATAAAGTGTCAACCGAATTGAAAATTGTATTTAGTATTACAACCAATAAATTCTGCTAGTGCAACCATATTCAAGTGTGATGTCTGAATATTTTGGATGTTGCAACTAAAATTCAGTTGTGTTAACCGAATTTTGTAATGAAAACCAATAGTCTGTTGTACCAACCAACTTTAGTCGTATTAACCGAATTTAAGTTGACAAACTGCTAAACTTTTCTCTGCATATAAATTAAATATTTTTGCAAAAAACAAGAAAAAACACATGTTCTACTAACTTTTTAAAGAACAATACTGAAATTTTAAAGAGAATAAAATAAATATAACAAAAAACAAACAAAATTCAATTTAAAAAACAATTACCTCATTTCAACATGAGTATAATAAATTTCATGCATTACTAACTAACTGCTAACATTTTTCTAACGAAAGTCAAATTTGTGCAAAAGGCAGACATTCTGGTATATTTATACTCAAAAGCACACACAAACTTACAACAATACATACACAAACACCAACACTTTAACTAAAAAAACTTTTTAAGCACTTCACTCTTTTAATGAATCATTTGTTTGGTCTCACAAGGAAAGTCTTCTTCCGAGGAACAAATATTCGTATACCATAAGTATGGTACCAGCAAATGGGTTCCTTACAGGAAGACCTTCCTTGTGAGACTAAACAAATGAATCATTAAAAAAACTGAGCTGTTTAAAAATAATTTTTAGTTAGTAATAATAAGTAAATTACTTTACAGCCTTTTGATGATTTTCTATTGACTCAGAAGGTTTTAGATAAAATCCAAGGTAGAAATTGCCAACCGTGCAAAAAAAATTGTACTGGCAAACCACAGTAATTTTTGAAAAACCCACCATGTTAAAAAATTACCAACTGTTGAAAAATTATTGTGTTAAAAAACTACCAATTAATGTTGTACCAGAAATCCACCATTTCGTATGCAAAGCTTGTGTTTTGCCAGTACCACCAGCAGAATGCGTTGCCAATATTGTTTTTACCAATATTACAACCAATTAGAAGCATTTTTGTTTTAATATTTTATTATTTTTCACACATATAAATATGATGTAAGAGAATAAGACCGAACTGTATTGCTGCTTTTAAAATGTGTTACTTTTCGAACTTCGAAACGCAACACTGCTCCCATCAAGTACCACCTGTTAGTAGACTACTGTCAAATTTTGAGCAAGTTCCGTCATTTACTTTGCGTTTAACAGCTGTTAAGCTGTTCTAGTAGATTTTTTTAAAAATGGAAAAAAGTGCGAAAAAAAACGTCACTAAACCAAGGAAAAGCTAGATGAATACTATGGAGACTCTGCACCATCGATTTCAATGGTAAACATGTGGTTTACTGACTTTCGTTGTGGTCGCACAAGTACAAATGACGCTGAACGTTCTGGACGGCCAATTGAGGTAAATACACCCGAAAATGTCGAATAAATGGCCGATCGAAGAGTAAAAGTGCGTGAGATTGTTGATGCCATAGGCATTTCATATGGCAGTGTGGTTTCGATATTTTTTTTTTTTTTTTTTAAAAGAGAGGCAACACTCAGGAAATACTTCCTATATTTTTAGTGTGTTGCTTTCTTTGGAAAGGGATAGTATAGAGATGAAAGGTGGGGAAAGATGAAGGGCTTCAGACAAGGCAACACTGTAATTGCGCGAGATGATAAATCTTAGAACAGTTGTTGCTCGCCACCTGATGTAGAGTTGGCGAACTTATTGAAGCTTTTTGGTTCATAGCCCTGATTCACTATTTTACTTCGGTGGGGTTAATTGCTATGGGAACACCGAAGGTGGACGTTGCGATACGTTTGAGGGATAGAAAAAACTCATACATATTAATTTGATGGTGCCGGCACCGGGGATCGAAGCCGGGACCTTCTGTGTAAAAGTCCAACGCGCTAACCATTACACCACAACGCCGGGTGAACCGGCTCCGAAGAAGGTCAATGTAAGTTTGTCGGCCAATAAGGTGATGTCAACAGTTTTTTGGGATGCACGCGGGATAATCCACAATAAACGGCGAATATTATGCCAACTTATTGGACCGATTTAACGAGGATTAAAAAAAAAAACGAAACCATATGTTGAAAAATAATTTTTTTTTTTTTGCAAAAAAAAACTCTGTTTTATTCAAAAAGTTACTGACTTATTGATCCGCCATCGTATTTTTCAAACTTAATTACACACAGTGAATTATAGTGCCACAGAGAATTATAGTGAAAAGTGTATTTTAATGGTAACGACTTATAAATTCAGTTAGTACAACGATATTTACATTACATTTCTGAATATTTTTGATCTTGCAACTAAACTTCCGTTGAGTTAATCGAACTTTGTTGTGAAAACTAATGTTCAGTTGTACCAACCGACTGAAATTCGTAAAAACCGAATTTGTTACATATAAACCGAATGTCAGTTACGAAACAGCTAAATTTTTCTCTGAGTGTAAATTTAAAGTATTTTTAAAGCACAACCTTTTTTGAATTTCCTACGTTATGCAAACGGTGGCAAGTTCGCTCAATCCAACGTTTGGCCACTGTTATCAATCGGGTAACAGGACAATACTGTCAAGATTGTTAAGACCACGTTCTGCCAACGCATAACCGACCGTCGCCGACGCTTTGCCAATACTGTGCCGATTGTATTTTTCTTCCTGGGATATTAACAGAACAATACTGTCAATACTGGTAATCCCACGTTATGCCAACGCATAACCGACCGTCGCCGACGCTTTGCCAACACTGTGCCGATTGTATTTTTCTGCCTGGTATATTATGTATTTCAACTCTTAAATGAAACTTCAAATATTTGTTCTAGTGCGACAATAAAAAATATCAGAACTACTTACATTCGGCGATCCGAGCTAGAATACTTTCCTTGTCAGTCAATTAATGCATGGTATGTTTTAAAGAAATTTCTTGTTTATTTAAGTTGTTATTTGCTTTAATTGTTTTAGGGGGTCTTCTGCATTTGGAACACTTTCTTCCATGTAAGTAAATAGATTTAAAGCCCACCAAGAACAATATGAAAAAATGTTCAATGAGAAGGTGTAAAATATGAAAACTTTTAATTGCTAACAAATATAGACTCTATTACCATAGAGTAACTATTTTATATAGATGGCATACCTCTCTCGTGCCTCTCGAAAAAAAAATCGAGCTCTGTCCAACTCAGTAACCAACATTTTCTCTTAAATTTGAGTCAATTAGTAACATTTTCTGCAAAAAAATTTGTCGAGTTGCAAAATTTTGTTGTACGCTTTTTTGCCATAGTCCCTATCACGCACGTAGCCAGAACTATGTTTAACCTGCGCAATAACAACAATTACAACAACAACACTAAAAGTTTTTTTTTTTTTATTTATTGTTTTTGTTGTTGAGCCGGTAACACATAGTTTTGGTGACGTGCCATACGCTTCAATAGAAAAACTAATTCTGTGTGCATTTGTTCATATTTAGTATAAAGAAATCTGCTAACTAAATGAGAATTTTTTGCCAGTTTAAATTCAAAGTTATAAAAAATTCAAGATATAAAAAAACATTGGAGATGATATCAACACTGATTGCTTTTTGAAAACGTATACAATATTGATCGCGCTGATCGTGAAAAATATTATAATAGCATTGCTGAACAGGCGGAACAAGCCGCAAATACAGGCAACTTGCGTGGTGTGTATTCGGCCATAAAACAACTGAGTGGAAATAATATTAGAGGTATCACGATTCTAAAAGCAGCCGATGGAACTGAATTAACATCACCCGAACAACAACTTGAGCGATGGCGCGATTTCTTTTCCTTGCAAGCTTCAACAAGGACTATATACCAGATGAATGGAAGGAAGGTATAGTGGTCACACTACCCAAGAAAGGGGATTTAACGCAGTGCAAAAATTGGCGCGGTATAACCATTCTAAACGCCATTGGTAAAGTAATGGCAACCCTCATTCTTCATAGAATCTCCCCTATTGTGGATCAGATATTGCGTGGTGAGCAGGCTGGTTTTAGACAAGGTCGATCGTGTGCTGACCACATTAATACCTTGCGCATTATAATTGAACAGTCCGCTGAGTATAACACCCCTCTTTATTTACTTTTCGTCGATTTTGAACGTGCATTCGACACTATATCCCGAAACTCTATGTGGTCTGCATTAACCTACAAGGGAATTCCTGATTAAATAGTAAACATGATACGTGAGCTATATAGTGACGCTCAATGTAGGGTACGTTTCAATGGAAATGAGAGTCGGTCATTTGTTCCAGGCACAGGTGTGCGTCAAGGCTGTGTCCTGTCTCCAACGTTGTTTTTGCTACTGCTCGATTGCGTATTGGAACAAACCAACAGAGATGCACCTTTCGGTATTCGTTGGACATTGTCTGATTTCCTATATGACATAGACTATGCCGATGACATATGTCTAATGGCCCATCGCTTCTCGGGTATAGAAGCTAAACTTACAAGTCTGTCTGAAAACGCCAAAAAAAGTTGGTTTAAAAATTAGCATAAGTAAAACAAAACTTATGCGCGTAGGTACAGATACCGTTTCCCCATTAATAATAAATGACCAACGTATTGAAGATGTGGATGCTTTTTGTTATCTTGGTAGCAAGATAACTAAGGATGGTGGTTCAAATGCTGACGTTACCGATCGCATTAATAAAGCTCGATTAGCCTCCTTTTCCTTATCTAAAATTTGGCGAAGAAATAATATTTCTCGGAAAACCAAAATCCGCATTTTTAACTGCAGTGTGAAGTCAGTATTACTTTACGGCTGCACCACATGGAGCTTAACGCAAGCTACTACTAGAAAAATTCAAACTTTCATCAACAAATGTCTAAGACAGATCTTTAACATCCACTGGCCAGATCGTATTTCAAATGAAGCTCTGCTCCAAAGAGCAAACTCCTTGCCAGCACACATTGCGAAGACCACAAACAGAAATTGCAAGAAGAGCCCTCGACTGGAACCCCCAAGGACAACGCCGCCAAGGTAGGCCCCGTAACAAATGGGTTCGTTGCCTTAAACAAGAACGTTTACTTGCTCGAGTATCCTGGAATCAAACAAAAACAATTGCCAGAGATAGAATCAGATGGAGAGAATTTGTTGACGCCCTATGTTCACACTGAACTTTATTTAAGTATTTATGGTGTTCAGAAATGAAATTCTATTTATATTTAGATAAATAAAGGACATATATATATACAGTATTGATTACTTTTTAATAAAACCCCAATATATGAAAGCAGGTTGGTATGGTAAGCCCAAAAGAATATTTTACAAACCTGCTTACATATGCCATGATTTTTATATGGCGAACTCCCATTTGGAAGTATTACTTTTGGGCATAATAAGAACGGATTTTAGCGCTTACAAAAAGCTGTGATTTCATGGCTTTCAGTAAAATCATATTTCATGTCTACGTTGTTACGATTAAAAGTAATAATATGTATATTCGTAATTTATTTTACATAAAATTTTACAGAAATTAATGTTTTGTTGTTAAAGTTTTAGACATATAACATAATAATTTTTTTTTTTTACCGCTTCACGTGCTAGCTCTTCAGAAACAGTTAAATGACTAATTATTTTGTATTACATACTCGAAAAACACCAAACATAATCGGAAATCACTCGGGAAATTGGTACAGATCGTTTATAATTCACGATATGAAACTTTCTGCATTACAACCTGCGTTCTTATAAGTGATTAAGGTAAGCAGCTTACAACCTACCTCCTGGTTAGGGAAAACAGTAAGCTCAAAATTTTTGACTATTTATTTTTATACGAAAATTATTCGTTTCTTTTCTTGCTTCTCAGTATTATGTAATAGAAAGCACTTACATCACCGCACTTGTTATATCCTGCTTCTAAAAACATGAAAATTTCTTACTTTGATGTGTTATTGGTTAATTGAAAAATAACTCAAATAAAAAGCTTAAAATATATAATTAAATTAGGAACATTTCGTTGTTGGAGGAATTTCACTAAATAAAGTTAAAAAATTGGTGATTTTCGTGAACGAAATGTATGATTTGTTGGTGAAAATATGCTTTTCAGTACATTTTTTGTTTTCTAATAAGAATTGTGTTTTTATAGAATTAAAAAAAGTTTGATATAATTTTCATTAAAATTAAAAACTATGTTTTTTCGAACTTTAATTGTGCAGTGAAAAGGCAAATTATTCAAATTCAAGGCCATACTCTTAACCACTTTCAGGAATGTGTTGATATATCTATTTCCTGAATGTTCTAGGTACCAAGTGTTTCTAGGTCTTTTCTAGGTTCAACAAGTGTGAAAATAAAAAGGAGAAAAAGAAAACAAAAAACGTGTAACTTGCACACAACAAACAAGTTTTTAACTTCGAGCTCACATATTAGTTCTCAAGTAGTTAGAAAACTAATTTATATGAATGTTTGATGTTTTGCATGGGATTGTCACTTCTTTTAAAACATGTTCTGAGGATGGGAACCTAGAAAATAACACATTCCTAAAAGTGGTCAATTAATAAATTTGAAAACAAAAACTCTTTAGATTATTTGTAAGGACAATATAATACAATACAATTCATCAGAAGTATTATTTGTGTTGTTATTTAGCATATTTTTTAGCATAATAAATATTACAAGACTTTTGGATTTTTCACACTTAGAATACTATATAGGTAAAGACCACTGCAACTGTAGTTAAAAACAAATGATATTTCACTTAAAGAAAGGACGACTTACATTTCAATAAATTCTACTAACATTGTCATTTGTTTTTAATGTTCAAAAAAAATCACAATTGTAGTAAAAATAAACAACATATGCATTTAAAAATAAACAAATCTTTATTTGTTTTATTTTTTTCTACAAATGGCTGTGTTTTTTTCACTTAAAAGGAAAGATTACTGTATTACAACTCAAACAACTACATATATTTACAATAGAATTCCCTGAGTGTAGTTAAGCAGATTTTTAGGATATTTGCCTTTCTTACGATATAGCAGATTTTATAATTTTTTTTTTTTTGCTCTGTGATTTAGAATATTTCAAAAGAAATTATCTCACAACACAGCTTCAAACCCAATTTCAACACCTTCAAACACAATTTGTTTCCTTCAAACATAATTTTTGTCAACACAACCTAAATTTCTCTTTAAAAAACCGGATTTTCTACTATCTGGATGTGCAGAGCAGGTGTAGAGAAAAAAGAGTCAGGGTTGAATACCTAAGCGCAGCATAGAATGCCTTGCTACTACTTTAGTGTGACAAAACAGGCAAAAAAGAAAAAGATTTGAGTTTTAAAGCGAATTATGTACACACAACTTAAAACAACAAAACACGGAACATATAAATGACTATAAGGAACACACAATTGCTTACGTCTACTATCTCGAAACTTCTTGAGCATATTGTTTGTACAAAACTGAAGTTTTTTGTGAGACCGATACTTAGTCAAAATTAAAATTTTTTGTCTGTGGTCTTTCAACAGTAACAAATTTGCCGATTTTCACTCATTATTGTAGTGATGTTTTGAGAAAAGTGTTTCAGTATGCATGGATTTTCTAAGGCATATGATAGAATTCATCATGCAATACTACTTGCCAAATTGGAAAAATTGGGGTTTCTTTCTATTTGTCTTAAGTGGATATGCTCTTACTTACTCAATAGACTATGTTCCATTAGGTTAGATGGTTCTGCACCATTTTTATAAACTTCTGAAGGGCCACAGGGGAACGATTTCGGTCCACTAATGTTCAATATGTACATTAATGATATCTTATTCTGTTTTTTAAATTCGGAATTTTAGTTCTACGCTGATGACCTTAAAATTTTCAAAACTATTTCTAGTTTTTCTGATTGCTTTTTTTTTGTAGGCGTTGTGGTGTAGTTGTTAGCGCGTTGGACTGTTACACAGATGGTCCCGGGTTCGATTCCCGGTGACGAAAACATCAATTTAGAAAAATAATATGTATGAGCTTTCTATCACTTATATGTATCGCTGCGCCCACCTTCGGTGTTCCCAAAGCACTTAACCCCACCGAAGTACAATAATGAATCAGGGCTATGAAACAAAAAGCTTCAATAAATTCGCCAACTCTACATCAGGTGGCGAACAACAACTGTTCTAAGACTTATCATCTCGCGCAATTACAGTGTTGCCATGTTTGAAGCCCTTCATCTTTCACCACCTTTCATCTCTCCATTATCCCCATTTCCAAAGTAAGCAACACATTACAAAGTAAGCAACACATTTTTTTTTTCAAAAAAAAAAATGTGGTCTAATCGTAATATGTTACAATTTAATATTGAAAAGTGTTTTCAGATATCATTTCATAGAAATTATTCTATAATTATCAATCTTATATTCGGGTGTTGTATTTGACTCGAAATTAACCTTTGTTAATCACTTCGATTATAAACGGTCCGCCAAATAACTTTTTTTTTTTGAAAATGCTATAAAAAAAAACTACTGAATATTTTTTCAAATTTCTTTTTTATTTGAAAGTACAATCCTTCCGGTTAATAATGGAAAATAATTTTATTCAAATGGCTGCCTCGGCTGGTCATGCAGTAGCCTACACGATCGGTCCAATTTTTAAGCACATTATCGATTGTGTTTTTCACCAATGGCTTCAAGAATATTGTCATTTAAAGCATCAATTGTCTCTGGCTTGATGGCGTAACACTTATCTTTGACGGCACCCCACATATAATAGTCCAACGGTGTCAAATGGCTTTTCACGCTTTGGTTTATCGATGTGGATGCCAGTTTCTTTCACTTTTTCACAAGATAACGAACATACGGAGCTGACTGTGCTTCTCTTCTTCCAAAATCATTACTCAATTTTCGCACACATTCTGCAACATTACCATGATTTTCAAAGTAATGTCGCAATATTTCCCAGCGTTGTTCAAGCGTATACACAACCATATTCGTTCAGCGGAAGGATAAAACTAATTATCTGTCAAATCAGACATGAGCTAAGTGTTACCATTCACGAAATAAGCACTAGTTGAAAAAAAAACTTTAGATGGCGGACCCTGTATATTACCTGACTGGCTTTTGTTCGAATTAATTGTAACGAATTCCAAAATCATTTTACAATTAAAATTTTATACACAAGTGTTGTCCGTTCTACACTAGACTATGCCTCCTTTATTTGGAACCCTTATTGTGCTACTCATATCAACCGAGTTGAAGGAATCTAACATTTATTTAATTTAATTTGGCATCAATAGAATTCACAGATCCTATTCCACCTTATTCGTCAAAGTGTGCTTTTATTGGTTTGGAAACATTGGAGAATATGAGATCATTGCATGCTATTTTTTTTATCAAATGATTTTATAAATTGTAACATTGACTGCCCCTTTTTACTGCACCTTACAAATTAAAATGTGCCATTAAAGTCAGTACGTCAGCAAGATTACTTTTATAATAGTGTTCATAGAACAAATTGTGCTACTCATCAGCCACCCAGCAAAACCACACATTACCAAATCATGGGTAAAGTAATGTATCGACATAGAGCTCCACGCATCAAATTACACCTTACTTCACTGATTAATTTCACAGGCGATGAGCCTAAAAGTAATAGGTGGACTCATTACCTTGTAGGGTATAAAGTAACTGGTTACCTATATGGTTACTTGTTTTGAAAAAGTAATGTGTCTATAAATAGATTTTCATAAAAAATAATACATAAAAAAAATTATTATAAATATTTTTTTAACTAAATAAATAACGTGTTCACGTGGGGTCTCTGGTTGTTAACATTTAGTTATGCGAGAACTCTACCAACTGAGCTATCGATACATATAATATTTTGTTGCTTAAAATGAAAATGAGTTGTTGTGCTTCGTGTTTACGTTCGTGATATCAAACATAATACACCTTACTCTCATGCTTACAAAAAATCACAAAGTAATATGTCTATAAATGGATTTCCAAAATATATTTTAATAATTACTTTACGTTTATTATAATTGCACTATGTAATTGATGATCGGTAAGTCATTATTTTATGTTTTGAAGTAATGTAAAACGTAATGAGGTATAATTACAAGATTATCCATGAGTGTTCAATTGTCTGTAACTCTTACTTAATGTTTCGAAATAATGCTGAAGGAAAGGAGTATTTATTATGTAACCCATTATCGGTAACTCATTACTTTTTGTTGGGAAATAATGAAACCGTTAAGGAGTACACATTACAAGGTAATACATTACTTTATCGAACCCATTACCAAAGTTTTCCTGAGCACTATTAAGAGTTCGGAATTTGTGTAAAAAACTTATTGGTAACATTGAAGTATCAACTAGCTTGTCATTAGAAATTACTTTAACTAAGGAACTTTTTCAAAATATTGTAAAAACTATGTTAAGTAAAGTTATTTAGTTATTTTAGGATGTTGTATCCATAGACTTAAAATAATTACATATGAAAAATGAAAACGTAATTACAAAAAAAAAAAAATGTTTGTATTAAAATTGATTTTTTATTTTTTTTTTTTTTTTTTATATCCTCCACGGTGAGGTGAAATAAAAATTTGAGGTGAATTTTAAATATTATTTAAATCTTAGCATATGGTGGAAAAATATGACGTATGCTTTATATACCAGAAACTACAATGAAATTTTAATAGTATATGCACTAATGTATTATACACCAATTTGTATGGAAAATTTAGAGGTACTTTCACATTTTCACACATATCTTTTGAATACCGGGGCTGATTTTGGTAATTTTCAATACCAAAACTTCTAGGTGGATGTTCATCAATCTAGGCAGCAATGAGCAGTATCTGTTGTATTTTTGCGACGTGATCGCCATTTCAACAGAGAGAAAGGCGAGAAGACAGACGGACATCGCTATATTGGCTTAAAATCAATAAAGATCAAGACGATACATACTTTATGGAATCTTAGACCTATATTTCGATGCGTTCCAAATAGGCTGACAAATTTATATATAGCCTCATCAATAAGGCAACCAAAAACAAGCTAGAGCTTGTTTTTTATTTGAAAGGATAGAACTATTAAGACTAATTACAAGTTCTTATCATGAAATTGTGAATATTTTAAGCTATAATTGTTAGACCTTTTTTTTTGCTTATTTGGTATTATAATTGCTTATTTTAGTTTATCTTGCAAATATAAGCTACTTTTTGACTTTTCTCTTTAAAAATTAAGCTTACTTTATCTTTTTTTCTTTTGCTATTTATAAGCGATCGGTTTGAAGTGTTTTTTTTTTTTTGTTAATAAAAAGTTGGAAAATTAATGTTAAATGTTGTTGGTTTATCAAAAAGTATTTTTTATAAACCAATTTGAATTTAATTTGAAACTTAGGAATACAATTTCTCTTTTGCACATTTGTCAGACTAACTAAGTTCCACGAAACAAATTTTACATAAATTTTTAACGATTTTAATAAAAATTTATGCGACTTAACTGTACGTTTTTTAACTGAACGGCTTATTATTTAATTACCGAACGTTTCCGAAACAATTTCAGAAGGCATGAAACAATTTCAGAAGACAAGTGACATACACTTGTGATGTCTCTTATTAGCTGGTGAAAAGCACTTACTTAATGTACTCTAATAAGCAACAAATTCATGAGTTCGTTATATACATTATTTACAACTTCAAAATAATGCATTCCATGAAGCACAGCAAAATGCGTTCCCAATTGGAAGCATACAAATGTAGTTACTGCTTACTAAATTGAGGTTATTTTTTGCTGGGAAAGGAGTGATAAAACTTGTTTTATAAAGTGTCTCGTTATACTATATTTATTTAAGCTTTATTAATATCACAATTACACTCAGGGAAATTCTGCTTTAAAAATATGTAGCTGTTTGGGTTGTAATACATTTTCTTTATTTTTAATGTAAATGTCAGTCATTTGTAGAACAAATTAAAATATTTACTAACCTTGTAGTTCATTTAAAAAAACAAACCACATAAAATGATTTTACATTCATTTTCTACAGTTGTTTTTTGTTATTTAAAAAAATAAATGCTTATATTTATTTTTTACTACCATGTGGTTCATTTTTACTACAATTGTTACACTCTAATTAATTTCTGTTGAAATTTACCCAACTTATAGTAGGAAACTGTACTCCTACTATAAGTTAGGAAAATTTACTCTATGTGCGTAAATGAAAAAAATACGCATATTGAGAGTAAGTTTGTGAACACAAAGTTGGTAAATTTACAATGGAAGTGCGTAAAATTTTGATAAAATTTATAAATAAATGAGCACTTTTACCAAATTTTCGTGTAAAAAAACATGATTTACGTGCAATTATACGTATAAAATGCGTAAAAATACATGTTTATAAGCGTAGAAACCCCCTAAAAATGTGTATCTTTACCTTCCGGTAAGAAAGAATAACAGCCCGAAAATTTTTTCAAATAAAACAAAAAATTAAATTTTAGAAAGAGTTTTATTAATGTGTTGTATAATAATAAATTTAATAATAAATATTAGTATACAAGTTGTTGTACATATACAGAGCTTCAAAGATTGAATTCTATTTTTAAAAAATCAAATCGGATTTTTTTAAATCGAATGATTTTTTTTTTCTTCAATCTTGCGAATTCAATAATTGGGAATTCAATCTATTTTTAACTTAATCGATTTACAATTTGCCGAAATCGGCGATACTGAAAGATACCGCCAGAAATGAAAAAAATATCGTTAAAATGAAAAAAATCCCCAAAAATTTAAAACAATCTCCAAAATGGAAAAAAAACGCCAAAAATGTAAAAATTACTTAAATTTAAAAAATTGACAAAATTTAAAAAAAATCTCCAAATTAAAAACAAATTACTAAAATTAGCTAAAAGTGAAAACATTGCCAAAATGAAAAAACTTCAAAATTTAAAAACGGCAAAAGTAAAAAATCGCGAAAATTTAAAAAAAATCACCATAATTGATAAAAAATTGCTCAAATTGGAAAAAGTTGTCCGTGTCTTTTATTTATCTCTGTTAGTTTTTGAAACATAGGCGATGTTTCAAATAAATACTCTTTTTTATCTGCGATGCTAACTTTTCGAGAAAAACGAGTTTTACGAACCCAGTCAATCAAATCGAAATTTAGGAACGTTGTAGGGGTAATGGGGTTGAGTTTTGAACAATGGTGCAGCAATTTTTCCCCCAGCTCCATTAGTTTTCGAAATATGTACCTTTTAAAAATTGATTAAATAAAAACGTCCATAACTCAAAAAATAAAAAAGCTACTGGAAAAATGTTTGCACAGGTGTTCAAAACTCAACCAAAATACCGTCCTGATTGGCCAGGTTCTTAGATCGCGTTTTTCTCAAAAACAAAACATCGCAAAGCAAAAAGAGAATTTATTTGGAACATCGCCTGTGTTTCGAAAACTAATAAAGATACATTTACAGCTATTTTAAGTTTCTCGTCAATATTTTTCGTTTTTTCAATTTAAGCTTTCTTTCCAATTTGAAATTTTTTTTCATTTTTGGCGATTTTTTTTTTTTTGCAAATTTTTTTTTTTAATTTTGAAATTTTTTCATTTGTAGATATTTTTCTAATTTTTGGAGATTTTTTTAATTTTTGCCAATTTTCTTTTAATTTCAGAAATTTTTCTAATTTTTTGCTGTTTTTTTAAATTTAAGCGATTTTTTTTCATTTTTGGCGATTTTCTTTAAATTTTAGCGTTTTTTTCAAATTTGGAGATTTTTATTTAATTTTAGCGATTTTTTTTTTTTATTAATTTTAACGTTTTTTTTCATTTTTGGTGATTTTTTTTATTTTAAAGATTTTCTCAATTTTAGCGATTTTTGGCGATTTTTTCAATTTTGGCAATTTTTATTTTTATTTTTTGGCGATATTTTTAAATCGATTGAGTTAAAACCGACCGAATCAATCGAATGCAGAATTTTATTCTTTAAAGCTCTGTACATACATATATTATATTTTGAAAATATTTTTCCACAATTAGGCTGCAAACACTTGGAAATAAACTATAAACTAAACACTATCACAAATGCTACTGTTATACATTTTTTTTCATTAAAATTGTCAATAAATTATAAATAAATAAATATAAATTTTTTTAATTTGTTTAATTTTTTTTTCAATTTAAAAATGTCAAAATATTAATTACTATTATAAGTTCGTATATTTACAAACTTTGTGCCTGAAAATTTTATTTAACAAAATAATACTACTTTCAGGCATAATGTGTTTAATTGCCCTGCAGGAAGCTTGGGGTCAAGTGTCTCCAAGTCTCCACTTTTGTCTACTATTTTGTTGACATTGTCAACTAAGCGTCTACACTTTTTACTTTATTAACTCACTAGCAAATTTTTGGTTCCAATGTCTACATATGGTCCCATTAGAACTAATTAGTCACTAGTGAATCTATGGTTCTTATGTCTACATGTGGTCCCATAAGAACTAACGAGTCACTAGTGAATCTTTGGTCCAATGTCTGCATATGGTCCCATAAGAACTACCTAGTTACTAGTGAATCTATGTTTCTAATGTCTACATATGGTGCGATAAGAACTACCTAGTCACTAGTGAATCTTTGGTTCCAATGTCTACATATGGTCCCATAAGAACTACCTATTCACTACCTAGTCAATAGTTCTAATGTCACTAGTGATTTTCAATGACACGTACATGTTAAATGTCTATAGCAAATTACATTGCCTTTGGAATATTTGGTTAGTAGTACTGGTGACACAGTCAATAGTGAATCAATACTTTTTCACTATTGACATTTCCTGCAGGGTGTAAACACATAATTGGTAAAAATACTGTAAGTGGGTATTATTGTATATAAAAGTGTGCGCAAAATAGTTTTACGCATTTTGATTTATAAATTTACTGAATTTGCGTAATAATACACGAAACTTTAGTCGTTTTATAGTAGTAAATTTACAATCATTTTTTAGAGTGTAGCCATTTTTGAACATTCAAAAATAAAATAACAATGTTAGTTGAATTTACTGTAATGTAAGTCGTCATTTCTTTAAGTGAATTTTCATTTGTTTTCAACTACAATTGCAGTGGTCTTTACCTACATATATAGTATTCTAAGTGTATTTTTAAAATTTCGATATATATTTAAAACTTTTCTCTAAGTGTTGCACTTAGTCAAACTTTTGCAATCAAAAAAGTTAAGCAACAGATTAACATTTTTAAAGCTTTTCATAAGAAAACAATTAGAAGGCGATTTAAAAGAGCTTCCTTTACAAACTGGAAAAAATCTTAAGAAAATTTAGTTTCTTCATATTAATTAAAGAAAATCTAAAACTTTCTTTATATTAATTTATACTTTTTACGTTAATGTTTAAATTACTTATTGTGTACAAACTAAATAAACTTAAGTGTTGGCTTTCGGTTCAGTATTTCTTGTTTTAAATGTTTAACAAAAGTTATTTTTCATCTATTGTTTTAACGCACAACTTTATACTATAAACATACCTTTTTTTGTGTGGAAATTTGCGGAAATGTTTTATAAAGTTATGGCAATATCCGTTTTTTATTGTTTGGCTTAAGAAAAATCTTAGATAAAATGTTAAACAAATTGTTATTATAGATTTTAACTGGAAGCGTTGAAATAAACAATATAAAATGTTAACTTCCATATCGTGTTATTGTAGCCTTAGGATTTTTTATCAACACTAGATAGACTACGATGTTTTTTAGTTACATCTTTAACTGGAAAAACTTTTAAAAGTTTTGTCATAACAATATTGTTGTAATAAATGCAAAAATTGTATTTGTATTTGTTTACGTAACTAAAAGTTATTAGGAAATAAGATTTAAACAAAACTGTAAAGTCTTAAGATTAAAACCCATAATCAGCAGTTATATAAGAAAAGTTATGGCAATTTTTTTTTATTACAAATAATATTTAGAAAAAAGAATTATTTTTTATTTTATAAAACCAAAAAAAAAAAAAATAAAAATATTGTTAATAAAATTTAATTTCAACGTTTGTTTGATTTCTAACTCACTATCAATTAAAAGTTTAATAACATTACACAAAAAAAATTTTGGTTTTATAACACATAATGACAACAAATTGGAAAATGTAAAAAAGTTGAATAAAAAATACGCGGATCAATAAGTCCGCGACTTTTTGAACTTCCCTCATAGTTATATGAAATGCAACACTGTTCCCAGCAAGTACCACCTGTTAATAGACTACTGTCAAATTTTGAGCAAGTTCCTTCATTTACTTTGCGTTTAACAGCTGTTCAAAACATACAACCTCGTGGATTTTTTTAATAAACGAAAATATTGAATTTCGAGTGCTCATTAAACATTATTTTTTGCGAAAAAAACCGTCAATCAAACCAAGGAAAAGCTTGACAAATACTACGGGACTCTGCACAGTCGATTTCAATGGTAAAAAAGTGCTTTACTGACTTTCTATGTGGTAGCACAAGTACAAATGACGCAGGACGTTCTGGACGGCCAATTAATGTCAATGCGACCGAAAATATTGAAAAAAAACGCACGATCGAAGAGTAAAAGTGCGTAAGACTATGCCATAGGCATTTCATATGGCAGTGTGGTTTCGATTTTATATGATCAGTTGAGTTTAAGAACGTTGTCTGAAAGATGGGTGCCGCGTTTGCTCTCAATTGGCCGTAAACGTAATCGTGGCAATAAGATGATGGCAACAGTTTTTTGGGATGCACGCGGGGTAATCCACTTCGATTACCTTCAAAAGGGAAAAGCAATAAACGGCGAATATTATGCCTACTTAGTGGACGGATTTAACGAGGATTTAAAAAATGTCAACCCCATATGGCCAAGAAATGCCTATTTTATATACCTCGAAAAATCCTATTTTTGGAAGGGATACAAAAATTGGAGAAACGTTGGACTAAGTGCATTGAGCTAAAAGAAGATTATGTAGAAAACTATTTTTTTTTTTTTTTGCAAATAAAAACTGTGTTTCATTTAAAAAGACACGGACTTATTGAACCGCACTCGTATTAAATTGAAAAATCGCCAATACTTAAAAAAATCTATAAAATTTTAGGAAAAATATTACCAAATTTCAAATGTTTACAAAATAGAAAAAAGTTGCTATAGTTAAAAGAAAATCACATAAATTGAAACAATCTTCAATATAAAAAAAAATAAAAATAAAAAAAAATTCATAATGTGAGCTAGATTTTTAAAATTCAAGATCATTTGTTTTTTGTTAAACAAAAAACCCTGCAATGTCTATTTATAAATTGAAAATGATTTCATACGCTAATTTAATGCAGACTTTATCTACTGACAAGTCTTAACAGGATAAATTTTGCGTCACCGAAAATCCTCAAAGGACCAATGAAGAAGACATAGAAGATTTACCCAAAGTATAGTTTTTGAAGGAAAAATGTTCAGCTCTTTATTTTATTTACTTAATGAGAAGTAAAACACAAAATTTTATAAAAAAATCGAAAAATAAACTTTTGATTTTAATTTTTTAAAATAAAAACCGAAATTTTGACATTGGATTTTTCAAATGGAATTGAGCAAAATTGATTATTAATAGGTTTTTCGTTAAAGTTCTGCCTATTATATAGGCTCTAGCTTTTCTAAAACTTCGGGTTCTGATGAGATCTTTAGCCAGATCGAAATACTAGTATCAATCTAGCTAATATGTTTGATTTGCTTTATTTTTGTAAATATACGGAGGTTGAAAGCTCGTTATAAATTGAAAATAACATAAAAATAATCTCGATGTATATAAAAACAAAAAACTAATATAACTGTAAAAAAGGAATTTTTTTTACTTTTGCTATTTTTTTTTTTTTTTTAAGTTTAGAAGTTTTTTCTAATTTTCGCTATTATTTAGCATTTTGACGACCAAACTGCTGGAAAGCTTGGAATTTTTTTTTTTTGCGGATTCGAGTTTATTGATCGATTATTTCTAAAGAGAAGTGTCGTCAAAAATATTTTTTTCAACTCCTTCTATGAAAAATGCCATTTGACACATCGCACACCTAGTTCATAAGTGACTCAACTCAAAATTTTTCGTGTTTATATGCTTAAACTATTCACAATACTCTTGTTTATCTATAAAAAATAATATCAGTGTATTTTGTCATCATTGTCATCAATGGTCAAAATTGGTGAACAAAGAGCGAAAGATGCGTCGAGTATATTTCTATTATCTCGTTTATGTAGTGAGATCGAAAAAATCTCGACATTTATTTTAACTTTCAACTGTGCGACACTAAACTTTTTGCCTTGTCGAGTTACCTTTAAGAATTTCGTCCGATTATGTGTGCAAAATATACATGCGATTAGCTCATTATTTCGCTTACAAATTGAATCTAAACAAAAAGTGAGTATTGGAGTTTGTTTGGAATCTTTAGTGTCCCAATTAATAGGAGCAGACCATTTCCAAAAAAAAGTTAAAGTACTGTGAACTTGTTTTGTAGCCTTATGGCCGTAATTTCAAGCAATATATGCCTACTGTTGCTTAGATACCTACCGTGTACACGAACAAAATCGGGTAGGTATCTAACACCGGTAGGTATCTATTGCTTGAAATTAGTCAATAATTTAAATAGAATTATAATATCATTTGATTGCTTCGAGTTCTGGACAATTAAACATATTTTTTTTAAAGAAATTTGTGTTCTTTTTTGTAAAAATTCTACTTTTTTTTGCCCTCACAGATTATTTTTAAACGAATTAATAATCCGATTTCGCTAATATATTGTTTAAATGATAACTTCAACAAAACAAAATTTCACTTTTAAGCAAAAAAAAAAAACGATACGAACAAAAAATAATAGAATTGAACAAAAAACTCCACTTACTTACCTTTGAAGACCAATGCACTACAGAAAATGTTACCCCTTTTTTGGCCAGAATTCAATATTAAAATTTTTGCAAAGTGGATTTTTTTTTTGCTTTATTATAAAACAAAAAAAAAATAACAAAGTAAGCATCTCTTTTTAAATTGTTCGACAGAATTGATTTGCTGTTACTTTATCAGTTGTTTTGTGTGTGATTTCTAAATGAGTTATCAAATAGCGATTGCGCGCATTGAATTTTGTAATAGTTTCTAATAAAAGTTTTCATAATAAAAATTTATAGTTTTTGAAAAAAAAAAAACTATAAATGTTGGTGAACTCGTCTATCGATTAAATTGGAAAAATTGAAGTGACCTCAAAATTAATTAATTGAATTATGAATTGGAAACTTATTTAGACTTACAAAAAAATGATAGCACATGATAGATATAATACGATAACAGTTCTCTAGGACAATTAATATATTTTAGTTTAGGATATTTGCAAACCTTTTAAAAAAACGCATTTTTCAGGTGACTACTGCTTGGCATATTCAGAGTTATTCAATATATGGCGAGAAAAGCACGATGAAGTTGACAAAATAGCCGATATTTATGCCCAATTCTTATTATACATTGCTAAGAGTGATTGTTGCGAAAACAAAACGTGAAACAAAGCCCGCTTGCACTAAATTGCAACCTGGATGACCGCAATTAACTTTTTGCCAAAAATCTGAGTGAAAGAGAAACAAAAAGACGAGTTGCAGCAGCGGAAATCTCTTAAAAAAAAAAACAAAATAATGAAGTTGAACCCCTAGTTCATGCAGAAGTATCCATGGTTACCAATTACAGAAACTGCACACAGAGAAAAATGTATCTGTTTGCCAACTGAAATTCGGTTATTTTTACTAAAATTCGGTTATTAAGAATTTTATTCTGTTGGTACAACTCAACATTAGTTTTCACAACAAAGTTAATTCACCTGAAATTTAGTCGCAACACCCAAAATATTCAGAAATCTAATGTAAATATCGTTGTACGAACTGAATTTAGGAGTTGTTAACATTAAAATACACTTTTCAAATCGGTTGGCACTTTATTTCTCTGTGTGTGTACATAAGATCCTTCTTTATTCGCTACAGATTATTGAATCGACTGTGCTTCCTTTCAGTTGGATGCTTTGGCGAGGATGCCTCTGTATCGCGCCATAAAATATATAAATCCGACAGATTGCTTCATGCACGAAAAAGTAGCCGTGTGAATAACTTGACAGACGTTTTTAATCGAGCATCGGTCACATCAGATCCTCTCATTTCCAGCCTTTCGATGAATAATCGCATCCAGCACCAGACAAAATTAAAGCTTCCACCAGAAGTAATATAATTGCTGAGACCAGATAATCAAAATTTTGTGGAAAATTGTCAAACAGACGAAGAGAATTCCGAAAGTGAAGATAAAGAAACGAACAGTAGTATTATTTTGAACCCATGTTTCTTAAATGTAGTTGAAAAATGCACGGACTCAACAGTATATGTTCGATTGTACTACCAAAGGTTAGTAAAAGCCTGTACTCGGTTTGGCCAGTTTGACTACCGGTTTTTTTTTATGGACCTCAAAAGATTTTGAAAATCAGTGCAGGTCTCAAAAAAGGTGTCCTCAGATTTTGGCCTACAGATAATTCAGACTTGATTATATTGCTTAACAATATTTGGCAATAACGTAGTGAAGAGTCTACTGAACAAATTTTACAAACATTTTATGTGCAAAAAATTATTTTTTCCTGCACTTTTTTGAAAAAGTATATTAGAAAATTATTTTTTTTTTTTGCTTTTTCAGCATAACTTACAGGGTCTCATAATTTCTCACCAAATTGTATCTTATAAATAGTCGTTTTTGACTAGACTACACTTTTATTGCATTTTTGTTTACTTGTTTTGTTATTGAAGAAAGTAAAAAAAAAATGCAATAAAAGTGTAGTCTGGCCAAAAACGACTATTTATAAGGTACAAAGTATTCTTTGTAAGCTATTTCGGATGCCTAGACACATTTAGATTGTATTGATATGTTCACAAAAGTTGTTCAGATTTACAATGGCTACAATTTTGTCATATATTGTTAGTGAAAAATTATGAGTCCCTGTAAAATGTTTACCAAATTTTTTCAGTAGACTCTTCCCTCATCAAGTCTGATTTAGCTGTTGGCCAAAAACTGAGGACGCCTGTTTTTGAGTGGTGCACTGATTTTCAAAATCTGTTGAGGTCCATAAATAAAAATTCGTAGTCAAACTGGCCAAACCTAGTACAGGGTTTTACTAACCTTTGGCAGTACAATCGAACATATAAGTTAACACAGAAAATATTATCTTCATGGGACGCCCTAATATTCCACGGGACTTCCTAATATTCTTTTTCTTTTGTCTTTTGTCTTTTTGCTGAGTCGCGTCTTTTGAAACACGCGACGTCTTCGTGTTAATTTATTAAAGCTTAATTATGAAACCTTATAATTTTATTAATGTCGAAATTGCTGACACTATGTCTGCAATTTTGTTATTGTAGTATTTTTAGGTAAATTCTACTTTTTACAATTAAGCAGTTTTGGCATTTTTAAATTGTGATTTTTTTACTAAAGTTCAGTTGCAGTCAAGTACTCAAAAATAAACGTTGTTTTATTTACTAAAGACAATTAAAGGTAAATAAGGCTAACTGGCGCCCAACAACAGTGGTAGTTAAGAGGTCCTAAAGCAGTACCAAACAACCCACAAATTAAAAAATTTTAATTGTGTTAAATTCGGTAGAAACAAACACAACGCGCATTTAGAGTAAAGTAAAGATCCCAAGTAACTATTAATAAAGTAAAAAGGACAAAATCTTAGTTACCAGCGTGTTTTATAAATAAGATAATTCTATAAGTGAACCAACATTAAGTGGACAAAATAAAAAAAAAAAGAGCAGAACAGCTTAGAAAGTGAATTAATTAAATTCCTCCAGAAAAACAAAAAACAATAATTTGAATTAAAAATTCTTCTATAATTATTTAAATAGAAGAAACAAAAACTATAACAACAAAATCGAATTAAAAAACTTCCCAAGTGGCAGTGTTAATTTTAAACAAAAATCTTCCCAAGTGGCAGTGTTAATTTTAAATAAAAGAAACAAAAACTATAACAACAAAATTAAATTAAAAAACTTCAAAAGTGGCAGTGTTAATTTTAAATAAAAAGAAACAAAGACTATAACAACAAAATAATTTTAAATAAACAAAACATTTAAGTAACAGAAACCTCAGTGACTCAAATAAAAGCAAAACATAAACAATTGTAATAATTTGCATTGCATTTACAAAACAAATCAAAAAACTTTTAAACAAAAGAACTGTTAATAAAAACTAAATTTAATAAAACTGTATTTTAAACATAAACCCGTTAAAAATTAAAAACACATCTTAAGTGAACACTACAAATCAAGCCATAGTAATTGGAACAAAAAGCCATTGATTTAAGGACGGAAAAAAACAGAAGCAACTTCATCTATAGAGGACTACAATTGCGAATATCTTCAACAAGCGAATAACATAAAACTACCAAGAACAGAATGACAGCAACAACAATCAACATAATGCATTTTTTGTAAGTCAAACCATTAATTTTTATAATGAAAAATTCCTGAAAATATCGTATTTTTCAAGTTGTAATTAATTTATAAGAAAATATAAAAAAAAAAAAAAAACTTACCGGAACAAAAAAATTAGTAATAAACAGAGATCCGAAATAATTGTTATATTTTTAATTTTACAAATGTTAAAACAACTTTTCAAATTTAAAAAAGCTTTTATCTTGTTTTGTATCCTTATAATTTATATTACTCATTGATTTCTAAAATTTTTGCTTTAATAAATAACTAAACAACAGAAAAGACAATTTAAACTATTTTTGAATCAGAGCCAGTGAACAAATATTTAAAAGCTTAAAAATACAACACAAATGAATTGTTTTTATAACACAAAAATTATTAAAATATTTTATTTTTCGAACAAATTTTTTTTCTCCCAAAAATATAATTAAAAAGAATTTCAAAATTTAGAAATATCTGTCAAAAAAGAAAGAGAGGAATAGAAAATCCCAAAATCCTTAAGATTAATTAACCAAATCCTGCCCATAGTACTCCAGATTTATCAGTGAAAAATAATATAATAAAATACAATTTATATTTTCCAATACTTATTTTTATTTTTTTTTTTTAAAAAGAAAAGAAAAAAGAAACTTTTTTCATTAAAATATTAATTTAACAAGAAATAATTTAAAAAAATTTTATAAACAAATAACAATCTGCGATTCTTACGGGACCCTCCAGATTTATCAATTTGAAAATAATAATAAAAAATAATTTAAGAAATAACCAAGATAAAAACTTTATAAATAAATAACAATCTGCGATTCCCACGGGACCCTCCAGATTTATCAATTAAAACAGAAATAATAAAAAAATAATTTTTGATTATATTTAGTATAATATTTTTTTTAGTACCTTTATCGAATCCTATAATAATTTTTTTTTTACTTTAACAAAATGTCAAATCCCGAAAATTTGATCAGACCTCCAATTCTAAATGCACCTCAAAACCAAAACCCCATTCCTCATCCCCTAAATCCTGCCCAAAGTGCCCAAAATGCTCAAATGGAAGCGGCAATTACAGATCTAGTTTCCCGGTTATGTAGGGAACAGTGTAGAAATTTAGTGGGGGGTATATTAAATCCGAATGCGGATATGGTGGCCAATGATCAGGGGATAGATGAGCGGTATAGGGGGGACCTGATTGATTTAGATAAAGTACCCGATGTAGTGCGGTGTCTCAGAGAATTCTCCGGTAATTCATCCGAGTTTAGTTCATGGAGAAAAAGCGTGGAGCGGGTTTTAAATCTCTACGAAGCGCAGAGGGGAACACCAAAGTATTTTGGAATTTTGAATGTCATACGAAATAAGATCATCGGAAATGCGGACTCGGTCCTTGAGTCCTACAATACACCTCTCAATTGGGAGGCTATATCGAGGTGTTTGACGTTGCACTATGCGGATAAGAGGGATCTGGGCACCCTGGAGTACCAGATGACGACCCTTGTCCAAGGGAACCTTACAGTGCAGGACTTCTACCAGGAAGTCTATTCTCACTTATCTCTGATTATAAATAACATTTCGTGCATGACCATAGGAAGGGAAGCTATGGATACTCTGATCCAGACTTATCGAGACAAAGCGCTGGACACCTTCATACGGGGATTGAAAGGAGACCTTTCAAGACTCCTTTGTATCCGGGAACCAAACAATTTACCCCAAGCTCTGCATCTTTGTCTCAAACTGCAGAACCAGAATTACAGAACGGATCATGCCTTAAACAAAAACGTCGGATATCCACGAACCATTCCTCGAAATCAGAAAACATCCGAAAAACCAAACTTCCAACACCCATCCCGATACCCAACCCAGTACCCGAACCAATTACCAATCCAACAACCAACCCAATACCCAACCCATTATCCAACCCATTACCCAACCCAATACCCAGCACAATACCCTCCCCAAAACCCTAACCAATATCAGCCTCGTAACACCAACAACATCCAAAATTTCCCAGGTCAAATCCGACAATTTCGAAATGTCAACCCGACACCTCCACCTAGACCCTTTGCTCCTAAACCACAACCAAGGCCTGTACCTATGGAAATAGATCAATCCATGCAATCACGCGCTGTAAACTACATGAATAGGCCAAAACAGGGTAACGATTTCGCAGGGAAAAGGCCACCAGAACGAACATATCAACAACCACAGAAAATTCAACGGAATTTCCACATTGAAACTAACGATCAGGTAATAAACGATCAGGCTCATATTAACGAGGATGAAGTATATTACCAACAAGCAATTACTTACGGTGTCGAGAATAACCTCCAAGATTTTCAGGAATATGTCGAAGATTTAGATGATCAGTATAACGGGGAAAACTCTTCTGAAATCCCTGAAACTGTCGACATTAATTTTTTAGATTAGAGAGCTCGTCTTTGCCATATTTTGAGGCAAAGACAAAATCTGGCGAGATCCTTAAAATTTTAGTGGATACAGGATCCAATAAGAATTATATACAAAATTCTCTAGTAAAATCATTCCAACCAAATAAATCTAAATTCTACGCAAAATCCGTTGGGGGTAAAACCGCTATAACCCACCATACATTTATAAATCTCTTTGGATTAAAACATATAAATATTAAATTCTTTTTACTCCCTGTTTTAAAATCGTTTCATGCCATACTCGGAAACGATACTCTGAAAAGTCTATCAGCAGTTATTCACACTGCGGAAAACTATATGACCATAGGCGACAATATCAAAATACGACTAAAACAACAGGTTTCACAATCGGTTAACACCATCCAAATACGATCGGATCACATGACGGAGGAACAGGACTCCAAAATGAAACAAATCATCCAGAAATATCCTAATCTGTTCTCCGAACCGAACGAATCCCTCACGTACATTACATCAGTCAAAGGTGAAATAAGAACCAATACCAATAGTCCAGTTTACTCCAGATCCTACCCGTATCCTATGCATTTGAAGGACGAAGTTGAACAACAAGTTCAAGAATTATTGGAACAAGGCATAATAAGGCAATCGAAATCCCCATACAATTCACCGGTATGGGTAGTACCAAAAAAATTGGACGCCTCCGGGAAAAGGAAATATAGAATGGTTATTGACTATAGAAAATTAAATGCTGTCACGATAGCGGATCGATACCCTATTCCCGAAATAAATGAAGTCCTTACACAATTGGGTGAGAATAACTTCTTCTCTGTCCTAGACTTAAAAAGCGGATTTCACCAAATTTCACTTAGAGACAAAGATATAGAAAAAACTGCATTTTCTATAAACAATGGAAAATACGAATTCACGCGTCTTCCATTCGGCCTGAAAAACGCTCCCTCAATATTTCAGAGAGCCCTCGACGACATACTACGTGAATACATTGGAAAGATATGTTTCATCTATATAGATGACATAATTGTATTTGGCAAAAGCGAAGAGGAGCATCTAACGAACATTGAGAAAATTTTCCGAACATTGGAACTCGCAAACATGAAGATTCAGCTGGATAAGTGTGAATTTATGAAACCTGAAGTGGAATTTCTAGGCTTTCTTGTTTCCACCAAAGGAATACGAGCCAACCCAAAAAAAGTGGATGCAATCAACAACCTTCCAACCCCAAAAACAATTAGGGATCTAAGATCTTTTCTAGGTATGGCAGGTTTTTATCGCCGTTTTATCAAGTATTATGCCAAACTGGCAAAACCTTTGACGGCGCTTTTAAGAGGGGAGGAAGGACGTATGTCAAAAACCGCTTCCAGCAAAATAAATATTGTTCTGGATGACAAGGCCCTAGAAGCATTGGATAAAATTAGGAAAACACTCATATCAGAGGACGTAATGTTGGCTTACCCTGATTTCAAAAAGGAATTTCGACTCACAACAGATGCCTCCAATTATGCGATTGGTGCCGTTCTGGAACAGGAGGGTAGGCCCATCACATTTATATCACGAACACTTAACAGGACCGAAGAACACTACGCCACAAACGAGAAGGAAATGCTAGCGATCGTGTGGGCCTTGAAAAGTTTAAGAAACTATTTGTATGGGGCAGCAACAATCAAAATATTTACAGATCATCAGCCTCTAACACATGCCTTGAACAATGGGAATTCTAATAGTAAATTAAGAAGGTGGAAGGCAATCTTGGAAGAATACAATTACGAGTTATTATACAAACCAGGTAATGCCAACACCGTTGCAGATGCGCTGTCTAGACCACCGCAACAGATATTCGAAATACGATCTACGGATGCTACTCAACATAGCAACAAAAGCTCACCTCAGAACTTGATACAACATACGAATGCACCTGTGAATGTTTTTAAGAACCAGCTTATCATCGAACCGCATGAAACGCAATCTTATGAATTTCAAATTGTTTTCCCGACATATCACAGGCACATTATTTTGGAACCAGACCTCAATGAGAAGAGATTGGAGGAAATCTTCAGGAAATATCTAAACCCGTCAGTTACGAATTGTATAAAAACAACAGACGAAATACTAGGAAAAGCTCAGGAAGTTTATTCCACGGATTTCCACAAATACAAAGTCCTTTACACAAGGAAAATGGTTTCCGACATTCAAAATGAATCTGACCAGGAGGTGGAAATCATAAACGAACACAATAGAGCTCACAGAAATGCCAATGAAAATAAAGCTCAGCTTTTGGAGAGATGCTACTTCCCGAAAATGATGGAAAAATTAAGAAGGATAACAAAGTTGTGCAAAATTTGTAAGGAGAACAAATATGACCGACATCCGAATAATATTTCTCTACAGGAAACTCCTATTCCTCAGTACCCCGGTCAAATAGTCCACATAGACATTTACATAACGGAGAAAACTTCAATTCTGACGGCAATCGACAAGCTGACAAAGTATGCGCAGGCGAGGATATTAAAGTCTAGGGCTACGGAGGATATAAGACAGCCATTAAGGGAGATATTGTTAAATTTTGGTATGCCCGAATTAGTTGTGATGGACAACGAAAAATCCTTTAACTCCAAGTCAATAATATTTATGCTTGAAAATCAGTTTAATGTGAAAGTATTTAGAATTCCACCATACGCTAGCACAGTTAATGGACAAATTGAGCGTTTCCACTCCACCCTTTCCGAGATCATGAGGTGCATAAAAGCAGAGGGAACTCAGAATGGGTTGCCCGAACTCTTGGATAAATCAATTTACGAGTACAATAATACTGTTCATTCAACTTCGGGAAGAAAACCGTTCGAGGTATTTTTCAGCAAGAAATCTTTCAATGATCCTGTGGAATGGGAAAGAAATAGAGTGCAAATGGTGGAGAATTTTAAGGATCGACAACGGTCCACCTTGGAATATCATAACAAGGGAAAAGGGAAGCCGAAGGATTACGAAGTGGGAGAACAAATCTTTGTAAAGGAGAACAAAAGGTTAGGGACTAAATTGTCAAGGAATTATAAGCAGGAGATTGTCGGGGAAAACAGACACACAACTGTGTTAACAAAGGGAGGCAGGGTCGTCCATAAGAACAATATCCGGAATTAGGGAAATAAGTCTTATTTTTGCCTGCCCTTTCCTTTTTTTATTATTCTGTATTTTTTTTTTTTTTTTCCTTTTAGTCTGATATTTGTGGGAGTCACCCTTGGTGAAATTAAAATTTTGGATTACACCAACTCACAGATAGTGGCGATAGACGTGGGCTTTGCTAGAATACAATCGGGTACGGTCAGATTGGTACACGTAGTCGATTTGGGGAATTATGAGACATTGATAGATAATATTGATTCTGCGGTAAAGTCGAACGTGAGCACATCCCATCCCATCCATCCCTACCTTATCCATGAAATCCAACAAATTAGAAATCACCTCGAATACCTTAAACCTAGAAATAAAAGATCTCTAAATTTCATTGGTTCCGCGTGGAAATGGGTTGCTGGAAATCCAGACCATGACGATTTTGCAATAATAGAACAGAAAATTAATAATGTACTCGAGAATAACAATAGACAAGTTATTATTAATAAAATGTCTCTTGAGAAAATTAACGAGATTACTTCAAGATCCAATGAAATTTTGAAATTCACTAAAAGCATGGACTGGAAAGATTCTTTAATAGATAAACTTAAATACAAATTGAATATAATAAAAGATGAGATTATTAACTTACAATACGCCATTCATTGGGCAAAGGTAGGAGTATTAAACTCATTCATCTTGTCCAGCGACGAAATGAAATTGGCTAAGAATCTTTTTGACGCCGAAAATATAACCCATTTAAATCTTGAAGAATCTTTCGAGTTTAGCGAGATCAAAATAGCTACTAACCACTATTCTCTCCTCTACATTATAAGTATTCCAACAACAAAAAAAGAATCTTGTAACAGTCTAATCATAACTCCTGTGAAATCGGGGAAAATAGGTAGTAAAATTGAGTTTGATAATGTTTTAGAATGTGAAAAAAAAAATGTATGGTATCAAAAATAAATGTAAAAGCTATAATAAATTGACATTGTGTAAAGACGACCAGATCGAAGACATTAGTGGATCCGAGTGTCTACCTAAATTAATACGGAGTAAACCCTCCAATTGTACCCTTATAAATAATTACCGACTACCTATGGTACAGGAAATAGTACCGGGCTCTCTCTTGTTGAATCAATTTAATGGGACAATTTTTATTGGCCACGAATCTTATGACCTGAACGGTACTTTTCTCATAAAATTTTATAACGAGACGGTGTCCGTTAATGACAAAATATTTAGTCTATCGGAGACAACGTTTTCAAAACCCCTACCAGCGGTAATACAACCTAGAATGAATAATCCCTACATTGAGGAAACCCTCACCTTGGAATCTGTCAGGGAAATGCATGTCAATAACTCGAGGGCAATCGCCCTCCTAAATGATCAAAGTCAATGGGGCGACGTTATAAGTTATTCTTTGGTAATCCTTGTCATAGTCCTCATAATTTTTGTCTGTCCGAAGAAAACATGTAAGTCAACCAATGAGAAATACCCAATAAATTGCAATTTAAGTCCCAGCACACCAATACAAAATATCTATGTAAGTGACGCCGAGACGAGGGGTTATCCAATATCAAGAATTACACAGATTCCCTATTTTTGATTTAACGATCGGGACGATCGTTTTATGGGGGGAAGAGTTAACACAGAAAATATTATCTTCATGGGACGCCCTAATATTCCACGGGACTTCCTAATATTCTTTTTCTTTTGTCTTTTGTCTTTTTGCTGAGTCGCGTCTTTTGAAACACGCGACGTCTTCGTGTTAATTTATTAAAGCTTAATTATGAAACCTTATAATTTTATTAATGTCGAAATTGCTGACACTATGTCTGCAATTTTGTTATTGTAGTATTTTTAGGTAAATTCTACTTTTTACAATTAAGCAGTTTTGGCATTTTTAAATTGTGATTTTTTTTACTAAAGTTCAGTTGCAGTCAAGTACTCAAAAATAAACGTTGTTTTATTTACTAAAGACAATTAAAGGTAAATAAGGCTAACTTATACTGTCGAGTCCGTGCATATTTCCAAAAGTCTTCATTTGTTGCACTGTGTTATTAGTTAATTTTTTAGTTAATTTTACTAAAGTTTTTTTTTTATTGTATGAAACATGTCCCTCCCTCTTAAGAGCTTCCAAAAGTCAAATCTAAAAAAATCATATAAATCAGTCCAGCCGTTTGGCTGTAATTAATTTTGGCCAAAAATGGCTTAAAATTTCCTATAGTGCAATGGCATAAATATGTCCCATATTAATTTTTTTTTTTTTCATTTTGTTTATTTATTTATTCAAAACTTAAGCCCATAGTGCCAAATATTTTTTGTGATATACTATGAATTTTTACAAGATAAATTTATAAAAAATATGGCTAAAATTAAATGATAACTAAAGTTTAACGGTCCAAAATCTGGCCATACAAATTTCAGGAAATGTTGTAGATGATTAAAAAAATATGAAAAATTATCGTAAATTATTATAATTATTATGGCGGATCAAAATACTGCCCGAGTTTGCGATTAAACGTGGTACTTTAAACATCAAAAATTTTCAAATATCTAAATAGCGAATTCCAGACTCTAGTTATCCTTACATTAAAGGATATCTATGGTATCTGTGTCTTGTAGGAAATGTAAGGACTTATAATTAATTACAAATATCTCACTTTGGGTCATTAAAATTGTTGATTTCTAGAACTTTGAATTTTCAACTTAAATACTTTAAATCCTAACTTCAAGAAACTAAAGGCATACCTACTTTGATCTAAAATTTTATAAAAGCTGATATATTTATTGAATATTTACATAGAATATAAAGTCCTGAATATGGACACATCTTGGATAAAATTATATCAAATTATATTCAATTTCATATAATTCGATACATGTAGATGACCCATTTTTCGAAAGAATTTGTAGGTATTTATATTTTGGAACTGATCAAATGAGATATAATTATTACGGCTGAGATTTTCATGCATTGAAAAATCGAAAATATGCGCTTAAAAAAATGCACTAAAAATCCAAAATATGCACTAAAAAAATAAAAAATATGCATTTCAAACTTTTAAAATTTCAATAAAAAATCGTTTTTGTTTTTTAATATTATTAAAAACAAAAAAAAATCAGTCTATTTTTATTCAAAGGTACAATATGTTTTAAAAACTTAAATAAATAATTTAAATTTTTGTTTGAATAAACAAATAAATAAATATTATCAAAAGTAAAACTGTCTGTTCCCACGAAAAAAACTTTTGTACGTGCAACATTATCTCTCAACGTCAACCGAAGTTATAGGAGCATACTTGAAGGATGCCAATTCATTTGGAGAATATTCATTTTCTAATTCCGATACTACATTTGATTCCAGATCAAAAATATTAAAAATTTGTTTTATTTTTTGAAATCTTTCATTTTTTTGCAAAACGTTTTGGATTTTTTTCTTAATTTGTTGGACTATTCTTCCTTCCACATTGTTAATTTGACTTTTTGCAATATCAATTAAATTGATATTAAGTAAACAAAATCCCTCTAATTTAGTTATTGTTTCAAAAATATATTCGTAGTTGGAAAATACAAATGATAATTGACCTTTGATCTTATTTAAATTTAAATTTTTTTTTACTTTTTTAAGTTTTGTGAATAGTATTCTACAGCAGGCACGTAGCTAGGAATTTGTTTCGGGGGGGGGGGGGGGGGGGGGGCTTTTCGATTTTTAATTTTGATTATATATTTTTTTTTTTGCACACTAAAGTAATAGCTTTTTTTTTTTTTTTTGTGTGCTAAATTTTTACCTACACGTAATGGGCAATCATGTATTAATAATAGAAATCGCTTTCTCAGGTCATTTTGCAACAAAAACCTCCCGCATAAAGTGCATTTCCTTAAAATGCATTTTTTCCTTTTTTACTTATTGTGTTCATTATTTTGCGAATTTTGATGTCTATATCGCGAAACAACGCTTTAATCTGTTTGATCACAATCCGCGAAACACGTCAAATTTGAAAACGTTTGTGTACTTTAAGTTGGATATGCATTAGGCCGGGTCGGAGACAAAAAAAATCGCTCAACGTTCAAGGAAAATCGTATTCTAGGGATCAAAATAAGAAACTTTGCCGAAGGAACCATGCCTCTAAAACGAATTCTGATGTCCCGACTTTTAACCCGTAGTGTCAAATTTTGAAAAATTACACTTTGACCCATTTAGAGTGCCCCAATCGAATATAATTTATACATTCATCTGCTAGGGCGTCTTCCGGAGAAGAAATAGAGACCCTAATCTTGGAAAGACTCCTCCTACTTTCTGAAATATCTCTATCCCGAGATATGTACATTTTGCTATAAAAACATGGCTAAAAAGGCCCTCTTTCAACTTAAATTTCAACCCCTTAACTGTCACCTAGAATGCTGATTTATGCATTAATCTGCGTCTCCCGGAGAAGAAGTAGCTCCAATAATCTTGGAGAGATTCCTCCTACTTCCTGAAATATCAAAGTAGGCTTTTTCAAAATTTGACCCTTTGGGTCAAAAGTCGGGACATCAGAATTCGTTTTAGAGGTATGGTTCCTTCGGCAAAGTTTCTTATTTTGATCCCTAGAATACGATTTTCCTTGAAAAAAATCTTAGACTAAATGAAGAACTCATAATGTTATAAATGAAACAAATTCTTTTTTTAGGGTTAAGAACCAGAAAGAAATCAATTCAAAAGACAAAAATTGCGGTAAATTTTGTGTATACAATTATACACAAAATGAAACAATTAATTGTACTATTGTATTGTTGTAATACATATTTATATCCAAAATATGATTGACAAATTTTCTAGTGTGACTCTGCATGGGGTAATATACAATTTTATCTAAAATAAAATTGTGTTTTTTAAAATATGATATAATATCAAAATATATATTATTTTGCAATGTCTAAGGAAAGGGTCCGCCAAATAACTTTTTTTTTTTTAAATGCTATTAAAAAAAACTACTGAATATTTTGTCAAATTTCTTTTTTATTTGAAAGTACTATGCTTCCGGTTAATAATGGAAAATAATTTCATTCAAATGGCTGCCTCGGCTGGCCATGCAGTATGAGCTTCATCTGAAAAGTTGATTTTTTTGGCAAAATCGGCATCGGAAAAAAAACGTTATATGGCGGACCCTTTATATAAATATAACGTAATTATTAATTGGATTAGTTTTAGCGTATTCTAAATGCAATATACAATTATACGCAACTATATATGACATCATATTAATTTTTTTCTACACTAACAAGAGCTTTTCCATAAAAAATCAACAGTTATTTAAAAGTTTAATCGTTAAAGTTGTTTCAATGGAATATACAGTTAAACTCCCAAAGAAATATATTTTTTAACGTTCTGTCTGTTATTCAACAAACAAAATAAACAAAAAAACGGACTTTCCGTAATAGTTAAAATATTCAGTTAAAATTTTCTTTTTAAAACAAAAAGTTGTTAAAAGTTGTTGTATTAAAATAAACAAAAACAATCTATTGTTTTTATGTATTTTGACAATTAATTTTTCAACAGTTGAAAATAAACTAAAAAATACACTTGTTTTAAACGAAAAGTAAGTAGTCCTGTTTTAACTGATTTTCAGTTAATTTAATGTAGTCTTTACGGAAAAAATATTGTGAGTCTACGAAATTAATTGTATATTTATATAGTTATGTCCGTTTTAACTCGGGAAATTAAAGATTTATAACCGTCCAAAAAACAAATTAAAAGGCAAATATCCTATATAAATTGAAAAACGTATTTATTTTTAAAATTGGCGGTGAAATTAAACACATCTTTGTATGAAAATATGTCTAAAGTTTAGGTAATTTAGACTTATTTAAAAACAGTGTTAAAATGCTCGAGAAAACACACATTTTGAAAACCATTTTGACACTATGTCGTGAACCCAGGCTGCCACTTATTTGAATTATTTTAACAAATTATTCACTACTTTTTCGCCTTTTTCATATATCCGACTTTTTTTAAGATCGAGGGCTATACTTCAAGTCTTGTATTAAAAAAATTGTAAATTTTCCAAGCAAGCCTGATTGTAGTCTGAAAGAAATAATGATAAAGAAAAAATATACAACTGGAAAATTTAAAAATATACCTGACATCGCCCAGGTCTTATTTAAACTAAATTATGTATTTCCAATTCACTTTGATTTATAATTTGGACAATTTCAAATGCTTCTCAAATTTTCTTTAATCAATTTTTTAAATAAAACCCCTTTAAAATTTCTAAAAAACACAACATCGTTATAGCACAAAGACTGGTTTAGCTGCTTGATTTTAAAATGTCACATTTCAAGGAGCGCCGATAGAAATTTGCTTACATTTAGTCTAAAAAAAAATTGAGAAAATTTGAGGTACATTGGACCACGTTAACACATTATGCATATCGATCAATGTTTGAGGCTTAAATTTGTTTCAAAAAATTAAAAAATATATGAGATATCGTAATATATATCGTAAAAAAAATACTGAGAACTATGTTACCAGATGCGTGCGTAGCAAACCAAATTTAAATAAAAATATTGCACTGTAAGTAAAGTAACGACTTTTACGGCACAAGTAAACTTAATTTTGAGTCTTAGTAGTATCTCCATTTTAAAAGATTATGTCAAAATAATAAAAAAAGTAATAAAAATTCAATTAAACTGTTGTTCGATTTCAAACTTACTTTCAATTAACTGTTTAATTGAAAATGAATTTGGTATAAAAAAAAAACAAATGCAAAAATTTTAAAAAGTCGTCAAAATTAAAAAAAAATCGTTTAAAGTTGAAAATTCGCGTTTCTTTAATTTTGGTGATTTTTTTTAAATTTTTTTCGAATTTTGGCGTTTATTTTGGGAGTTTTTTAAATTTCTGCAATTTTGAGGATTGTTTTTTAAATTTTGGCAATTTTTTTTTCAAATTTTGCGATTTTTTCAAATAGTTGTAATTTTGTAATTTTTCCCAATAGTAAACAATATTCAATTAAATTTTTTATAGATGTGAATAAAACTATATGTAATTGAAAATAATATTAATTAAATAGATACAAATTATTTTAGTTGTTACTACAATTGCATCAACACGACCGAATTCAGTTTAACTTTTCTGAATCAACAAATATTTTAATTAAACTCAATTTTAGGTTTTTCTGTGTAGACATATTTAATTTTTAGTTTGCATTGTCTCAATAAATTTTTTGATTGTATTTTAAGTCAAAGACTTCGAAATCTCTTATGAAATGATTTTATTTATTGCTTTTTGTCGAAAATCCACTCTAACAATGATAGCCGCCCATTTGCAGGCGAAGTTTTCTAACGAAATTTTAAGATTCGAATCATATAAAACTATTTCCTATTTGATCCAAGTCAAAAATAAATATTTTCATATTAAATTTATCAATAACATTGTTACTTTCTAACGAATTGTATTAAGTTTTTAAATTTGTCAAATCATTTCGGGGGGGGGGGGGGGGCTCTAGCCCCAAGCCCCCCCGCCTAGCTACGTGCCTGTTCTACAGCATCTAGCCAACAAGATGGGGAACCTCATCTTGTTAATATTGGCTGTGGTGGAAGGGGAATCAAGGGATACCTTTCATTAAAAATTGCAACTCCAGAAGGAGCCTTTAAAAATATTTTTTTCCCGTATGAAACCAATAAATCATTATTATCGAATTAGCTTCCTCTGCAACGCCGTGTAACCCATGTGCCAAGCAAGTAACAGTTTTGTATAAAAATTGTAAGCCGATTGTCAGCCTTAACCATGTAGTTCGCTGCATCGCGAATTACCCGATGCATCGATTAAAAATAGAAGGATCTGCTTTCTGTCGAAATCTTGACCCAACAAATTTATTGAGTCATTTAAAGCACGAGCTATCATAGCATGGTTGGCATTTTCCAAATCCACAAAGCTAAGCAAGAATTTAGTTTTGCAAACTTCTACATCTTTATCCAAAACTCCGACAATAACATTTGCAACGTAACGCCCTTCTATATCCGTTGTTTCGTCTATCGACACCAATAAATATTTGCTTTTCAAAAAGGACAGATTTTTTCTAGTTTGGGGTCATATATTTTGTCCTCATATATGGATACTCTCATTCATGTATGTTTTAAAGAAATTTCCTAAATTTTCGTTACTTAATTTGTTTAATGGCATGTCAGCGGAAATAAATTATTCACATAAGTCCACACAAAAAGTATTTGTTGTCTCTGTATTTAAAAGCAACGATTGGGAAGACTTTTTTGTAACACGCTCGAGAAGCTCCTTGTGTTTTTGACTTGTTAAGAGTTGATAAATCAAAAAATTTACTTTCGTGAATCGCGGATTAATTGCAAACTTTGCAATAAAGTATTCGACCATCAGATTTAAAGGCATTGTTAAATTCGTTAGAGTATGTCATTATGATGGAACACTTGGATGGTTTCATCTTCGGCATATTTCCTGGTAAAATTCTCGTAAAACAAAGAGCTCCAAATGAATTTATTTATTGATTTTTAAATTATTTATTGGAAAAATTTTTATATTCTGTATTTTGAAATTTTTTGAAGAACTTCCTTCTTTTTTTTAATATGGAAATTTCTTAAAAAATCACTTAAATATGCTAAAATATGCAAAAATATGCATTTATAAATTTAAAATATGCAAAAAATATGCATTTAAAATCAAAATATGCACAAATATGCATTTTCAGCAAAATATGCAAAAATATGCTAGAACAAATCGAAGCCATTTTAATGCAAATTTATTGATTCGGAAAGATAATTGGTCGACATCGTCTCTCGACATAAAACATGCATTTGCATGGAAATCGCAGCCCTAATAATTATATTAGACTCCATATTAATATTCTCTTAAATTTTTCCATTAAAATTAATCAAAATCTCTTTTTTTTTATATACACCTCTACTGCGTTAAATATTTTAAGCTTTCTTTTATGCTCATGATTTCCATCGACAGGTTTTATTTAATTATATCAAATTTTTTTCAAAAACTTGTATCAACTTAACAATTTGTAATAGGTTTTTGTAAAATATTTGATTACGTCTGTCGCTACGGTATAGAAAAGTTAAACTGCTACGAATAAAATCAATTATATTCCAGCTGTTTTGTTATGCAATATTAATCAAACATATTTGTTGATAAAATTTTCTTTGTTGCTTTTTATAAACATTTATGACATTTTAACGCCTGACTGATATTTAAAGCAATTCTTAACATTACAAAGCACACACGTTTTTTTTTGTATCAAACCAAACAATAGCAGAAAAACCAATAATGTCGATTTTTCATCTTATGAATGAAACATTTTTATTTTTACAAATAACTACCCAGGTAGAAATTGCCAACCATGTCCATAAAAAATAATTTTCTGTATTCTCATTTAGACTTTTTCCCAGATAACCTGGGCCAGTTCAGTGATGAACAAGTCGAACATTTTCACCAGGAAATGGCAACTGTTGAAAAACGCTTTGAAGGAAAAAATAAGATAAAAATGATTTCAGAATATTGCTGGTCAAAAACGGTCAAGCAAACACTTTTGAGTTAAATAAAATTTGTATAAAATGTTTAAAAGTTTCTTTTCATGAAAAGTTTAATATCTCAGTCAATTATCTATCTATTTTTAACCCCAAATATGCGTTGTAATCGTAAATAAATGTACTTTTTGAAAAAACTCAATAGTATTATAGTTTATTAATAAAATAATGTATAAAAACGTCACCAAAGTTGAAAAATTTTTGAAAAATCTACAAAATTTGTGTTTGCTGGACAATAACACCCACATTTCTTAAGTTTTCTTACATAAATTATATATTATTCGAAAGACCTCGGTTTCTTCTTTACAAATCAAGTAACAAATTGAAAATCGGATCATTATCAACAAAGTTACAGGCTTATAAGTGCGCAAAGGTAAAAAAACCGGTTTTTAAACCGTAAATCCGGATTTTGGTGGTGTCAGGTATATTTCACTATTGGATTCTTCTTTAACTCGACAAGACCTACAAGAAAAATAATATCATTCCCCAGGTTTTTCTATTTCATTCAATTTTGTACCACTGTGTAATGTTTTTTTTTACCAATATTACAACCAATTAGAATGATTTTATTTTTATTTATACCAATGAAAAAACGATTTGATTCAAACAAATGTAATTTCATTAAATTATGTCTGTTTAAATTTTGTTGCTAATAACATCGTATAATATCTTTTTGTCTTAATATAGAAAAGGCGTATCTCGATTTTTTTCGAAATCATGTTTTCAACTCATTCTCGTAAACCATTCTCAAATACACCTCTCTTAAAAATTTTAACAAGTTTTAATTGCAAATAACAGCTTTAAAGTCATTTAAAAAAGCCCTAACTACTTTAAATATTATTTTGAATGAAAAAGCCCTATTTCAGTTAATTTTTTTTTTTTTTGTGGGTGTGTGTTTTTTGGGTGTGTTGAAGCACTCCCTTTAAATTTGTGCGTTAATTTTTAAAATTATATTGTGTTAAAAGTTTTTAGTTTAACATGTTTAAGTTTAATATAATGTTTATTAAAAATAAAAATTATGTTTTTTCGGTCTTTAATGAAAATTAAAATTATTCAAGTTCGAGGCCATACTATATATTTCTTTATTAGACTATTGTCCTAACAAATAATCTATAGAGTTTTTTTGTCTTTAAATTTATTAATTGACCACTTTCGGGAATGTGTTGAAAGATCTATTACGGAAATTTTCTAAGTTCCCATCATCAGAACACGTTTTGAAAGAAGTAACAATCCCATGCAATACATCAAACATTCATATAAACTAGTTTTCTCACTAAATGAGAACTAATATATGAGCTCGAAGTTAAAGATTCTCACCATTGATCAAAAATATAGTGAAAACTTGTTTGTTATGTGCAAGGTCTACCTAGGTATACAATACATGTTTTTTGTTTACTTTTAATCAAAATGGGACAAACAATTTTTAGACTCTTATGATGAATTTCATATCAAAACCGATATGCGTTGAACCCGACCCCCTCAGAATTGGATGAAATTTAGCATAAAGCTACATTTTAACTATACAAACACAACCTCATATTTAGAAATTGCATTTTTGGAAATATGTGGGCGTGGCAAGGTATCGAAGTATTTGAAAAATGACGACAATATACACTCAAAAAAAAAAGTTTGTAAAGTTAGCAAAAAATTTTGCTGAGTCAGCAAAATTTTAGTCAGGAGGATGCTTGCAAAAAAGTTGCTAATGTCAGCAAAACTTTTGCTGAAAATCAGCGAGCTGATTTTTAGCAACAAAATTTGTAGATTCAGCAATAGTTTTGCTAACACTTAGTAGATTAGAAATACAAAAGCCTTGCTAAAAATTAATAAATTTTTTGCTGAATTTTAGTAGACTGAAAAAAAACGCAAAAAATTTGTAGAAAAATTGTAATTTAGTTAATTTATTTGCTGAAAATCATAAAACGTATTTTTGTGATTCTTTTAAAAATAATTAACTATAATAACGAAATATAAAAATTTTCATTTTCCACATTGACGACATGAATTTATTTAATATCTGAAAATATATAGAAATAAATATATATAACATAACAAAAATTGTCTTTCAATTACTTACATCAATGGTTGTCTAAATGATGCTATCGTTTAAATGATGCTATCGCAACTGCCGAAGATAATTATAGACACGAAATGAAAAAATAAACAAAAACAAACGAAACGAAAAAAACAACCCTTTTTGCAATAAGAAAAAGAACCATAAAAAAGTCTACCTAAGATGTGTGTCTTTGTCTTTCAATTTACTCTGTCTACATTTCATTTTCCTCTTCACATGCCGCGACATCTACTTCATTCTGCGTATATCTTTCAATCTGGTTGTCGTACACACTATTAATGTGCTTATCAGCACAATTTTTTTTTAGCAAAATTAATTAGTAAAACATTAGTATATTAGTAAAGCATTAGTATAAAACAGTTAAGTGCTGAATAAGTATAACAAAAATTTTAGCTGAAAACACGATTTTAGCAAAAAATTTTGCTAAAAAATAGTATACCTGATTTACAAGACGTTTTACTAACTTTTCTACTAACTTATTTTTTTGAGTGTATGCTTTAAAGCAGCGATTACTACGGAATAGCTGAACCGATTTCAAAGATCTTGGTACCAGTAGAAAGGTATTTCAAGAAGATTTGGAAAACATACACTGCAATTTTATATTACACTGACAATTTATTTTTTTGGCAGAAATAAAACTTTAAACTAGGAAAACACTTCAAAGGCCAAGGGTTTTTTTTTCAAAAAAAAATTTTTTAGAAAGGTCTCTTTAATATATATATAACATATCTAAAAACTAAAATGGCGTTTTTTTTTCTTTTTTTTTTAATTTTTTTAAGTAAATTCATCTTTTGTTAACTTCCTTATATTTTGATATCATTGTGTGACAAAAAAGAATAAAGTAGCTACACTTTGAAAGTTATTCAGATTTTTTGTAATTCTAATAGATTAGAACAAGAATCGAATTATCAAATTTTTCAGACACACCCAAAATATGGACTTAACCTTGGAAATTTTTTTTTTTTTTTTAGACTTAATATATAATTTTGCGCAGCTCAGACTGTTGACTTTCGGAATATTTGCTAACTTTTAGTGAAGTTTCATCTAAAGGTATACAAGAATGGAAGCCTTGAGTTCCTGTAATAGTTTTAGCATTTGTATACCTTGAAAATAGCTCTTCTTTTGTTTTGTTATAGTAGTCAGCGTCAGCGTAGTAAGCAACTTCTATGGAGGTCTTATAAGTTTGTGAAGCCCAATGATAACGGTCTTTCGGCGTTTGAATTTGGTTTTTGTTTGCAATGCTATAATGCAGTGCATGTTTTCGAAAGCTGATTTAAAGACCTTTCTAATGGTACCAAGATCTTTGAAATCGGTTCAGCCATTCCGTAGTAACCACAGCTTGAAAGTACATATTATCGTCATTTTTCAAAAACTTCGATACGTTGCCAAGCCCACATATTTTCCAAAAGGCAATTTCTAAATATGAGGTTGTGTTTGTATAGGTAAAATGTAGCTGTATGCAAAATTTCATCCAATTCTGAGAGCGTCGGGTTCAAAATGTGCGTTAATTATAGGTTTTGGTATGAAATTCATCTTATGTGAGTAAGAGTTTAAAATGGAGGGTAAAAAATTATCCCATTTTTTGTATAAAAACATGTCTGAAATTTACAAAATTTAGATTTATTTGCGCACAGTATTACAGAACTCGAGGAAAAAATGTTGTTATCCATATTTCCTAAGTTGTGAATAAAGGATTGCGACTTTTTTGAAATATTATAAAAAAAGGTTTTCAAAAACTGTTCAAAAAATTCGTCTTATATCGGAGCAATGAGAAAACTCGAAAAACTCCCTGACACCCCTTGAATAAATTAAATTAACATTATTTAATGTTAATTTGGTCTCAAATTAACATAAACTAAGAGCTGTATTTATCTGAAATTTGATTTCGCCTTTCGATTCTACAACGAAAATTGTTAAAAAAAAAAGAAAAACATTTCTCCCCGTTTTTAAAGAGCACCATTTGGGAAATAGAGTGACCGGAAGAATTTTTTTTTTTTCAAAAGACGTATAAAGCACATTTTTATTACTCACAAATGCAGTTTTTGCTGAGAAAAATTATGCAAAAATTTTTGTCTTTATGGTAACCCAGTAAAATGTTATTAGGTTTTTCAAAATGTTGTCTATACTAGAATGCAATATTTTAGCGACTAACAACTTTTTAACGGGGCCGCGACATATCTAAAATGTTTGGGGCATATTTATTAGCTTAAAATCCTTTTTTTATTGTGTGTGCTAAATATAATATTTTTATTATTTTTTACAAATTTGATACCTTAATACGAGTAACGTTTTAGCTGTTCGCGATATCTGAAAAATGTTTGTTGCATTATTGTCAGTTAATAATACATTTTTATTGTATGTGATTAAAAATTTTTATTTTTAAAACTAGGAAAACAGTTTTTTTTTTCAATCATTTTTGGCGTGAATGAAATTTCATATTCAACATTCATTTTGCTTTGTAGTGGGGACCCTAAAGTAGCGTTTTTGGCATCCGCTCGTCAGTGGAAAGAGTTGCAATTTTAGAAACATAATAACGCAATTTTATTGATGCGAAAGTTCTGATAGTTCTGAAATCAAAATTTTGTGACGAACTGTAATATATATAGGGGTATGTATACTAGCTGTTGTTTTTACCCCCTATAACGTATAATTCCCACGGGAAAAATGTAAAATTTTAGTAGACCAAAATTTTAAAAGCTTTTGTGTTAAAAAGTTCTTGTTCTTCAAATATGAAGAAGCTAAACATTTGTGAACTTCGAAACAAATATAAAAAAACTCAAAAAAATTAAAAAATAAGAAATTTGAACCCATTTTATTTCAACTTTTAACAAAATAATCAATTTTCATATTATGCCTTTAAAGGAATCGCTCCACACACAAATACATCTTTAGTTACTACTATCATATTGTAAAGATACCCTATGGGGATGGGACCGGTTGTGCGTGTGCTACAGGATCGGTCACTTCGGACCGGTTCTCTGCTAAACCCTACCCTATGTATACTGGCAACTTTAACATTGGCTTGTCATAGAAGGGGGTCATTTGTCCTGCTTTAAACCACAAAACAGTTACAATGGGTAAAATTCTGGCCAACTGGCTTTTCCTTGTTAATAAGCATTCGGGTTAAGTGGTATGTCATCCCTTTACCAGTCACAGGATTGGTAATTTTAGGACAGTTGACACTGCTTAACCCACCTCAGTATTAAATTATACCAGTCCTGTGATAAGTCCTTCTTTAACCCGTCACTTTTAGGTCAATTGACTCCTCATTCCCCATAGGGTAGCTATCGATATGATCACATTAGTGATTTAAAAAAAAATTTTAAATTAATTTAAAAAGCACATTTATGATTTTTAACAAGGACTTTGAAAGGTGATTTTTTAGCAACTTTATTTTTGGTCTATAATTTAACCATGAATCGACTTACAAACGAACAACGCTTGCAGATTATTGAATTGTATTATCAAAATTCATGATCGCACCAAATTTACATTATTGGACATTAAACCACCAACACGCATATGTAGAGTGCAGACGGAGGAAAATATCGCAGCTGTATCCGCCAGTTGTTGATGACCGTGAATTATCGATTCGGCGCCGTTCGCAGCAATTGGGCATCTATTGCTAAACTACGTGGAAAATTTTGCGGAAGGATTTGGGTGTAAAACCTTTTACAATGCAGCTGGTGCAAGAATTGCTGCTAACTTTTAGGTGAATGGGCGCTGGCAAAGTTGGATGGAGATCCACTTTTTTATCGGAAAATTGCGTTGAGCTACGAAGCTCATTTCTGGTTGAATAAATAAGTGAACAAGCTAAATTGCCATATTTGGTGTGAAGAGCAGCCAGAAGCATTGCAAGAACTGCCAATGCACACGAAAAATGCACTGTTTGGTGTGGATTATGGGCCGGTGGCATCATTGGAGCGTACTTTTTGAAAGACGACGAAGGCAGGAACGTTACTGTGAATGGCGAGCTCTACCGTGCGATGATTGCAAATTTTTTTTTGCCTCAAATGGAGAAGCTGCACATGGGTGACATGTGGTTTCAACAAGACGGTGCCACATGCCACACAGCACGCGAAACACAGTTTATTTCACGTTTGAAGACGGTCAATTAGGCCGCCTAGATCGTGCGATTTAACGCTTTTAGACTATTTTTTGTGGGGCTATGTTAAAGCTCATGACTATAGGGACAAGCCCAAAACGGTTGACGCACTGGAAGCCAATATTGTAGAATTAATTCGTGAGATACCGGCAGATATGTTGGAGAGAGTATAACAAATTTGGACCTCAATTTCTCAATTTCACATTTAAATGCCAAAAATCTCCGTACCATAAACTTAAAAAAATATTTTTTGTACAGAATATCCCTAAAAAAGAATATTGGTGGACAAGCGTTGACATGTTTTACATACCATTGGACGATATACTAATATTAAATATGTTGCCGTAAGTTAAAGTACAAAATTCTTCGAAAAACTCCAAAAAATAAATTTTTTGAAAACTGTCCAGCTCACGGAATCTTAACGCTAGATACGAAATATTTTAGGATTCATCACAAACAAATTAAACTACATTTTGAGGGGTGGACAAAGCAACTGATTTTGGTGAGTCGGTGCATAATACACACTTTACTTTTTAAAAATAATATTATTTAAAAGATGTATACAATTTAAGGGATTTTGGAAGATAATGAATTTTTAAGATTTAAGAGATTAAACTGTATAATAACATATTTAATACTTACAAAATTCTTAAGAAATTTTGAACATTCGGTATGTATGGATCTGAAAAGGAAAAAAATATATATAAGATATAGATCATTGCAAAAAGTAATAAATTATCGCCTATAATGTAAAAAAAGTACAAGAGATTTTTCTTATTTCTGTAAAATTAGTCAATTCTTGCCTAAACTGAATTTCGTATAATATACGAAATATTCGTATATATTACGAAATATTCGTATATATTACGAAAATACCTACGAAAGTTTTTTTTCGTAAATATTGCTTTTATTTTTTTTCAGTATAAGAAAAATAAGCATTCGCTATCGAAAGCTTAATTATTATTTATTTTGGAAACCTCGGGAATGTTCGAATTAATGTCCCGACTACCGGTAGTTGGAAAAACGTTTGCAATTTGGAAACCCTAATTATTTTGTGTCTAATTATGCATGGATTCGTATATTATTATTTTAAAATGAAACTACTTAATACAGGTCGATATGTAATATTTATATCGGCCACTCCACGTTAGATCAGCCAAAATCTGACCTTGGGTCTTCCGATTTGAATTATATTTTGCACGCAAAAACTCTATGAAGCCACTTAAAGATTGCCGTTTTTATTTTCTTAAAATTCGAAAAACCATGATTTTATTGGCGATTTTCTTTTTTTTTTGAAAAATACAATATATGCAAAACATGTGCAAGTAGGAATATTCGTAAAAAATAAATAACAATAAAAACGACGGCGGCTCAATAAGTCCGTAACTTTTTGAAGGAAACACAGATTTTTTTGCAAAAAAAGAATTATTTTTTAACATAATCTCCTTTTAGCTCAAAACACTTAGTCCAACGTTTTTCCAATGTTTGTATCCCTTCCAAAAAATATTATTTTTTGATGTGCATAAATAGTCATTTGTTTGATCAATAATTTCATATTTGGAGCTAAACCTCTTTCCACCGAGCCATTTCTTTAGGTTAGGAAATAGTCACTGGAGGCTAAATCCGCAGAATATGGCGGATGAGGTACCAATTCGTAGCCCAATTCATTGAATTTTGCAATTGAGACTGCACACATGCGCACCCGTCGTGCATTATCTTGATGAAAAAGAACATTTTTCTTGGCCATATGGGGTAATTTTTTTTTTCAATCCTCATTAAATCGGACCAATAAGTTGGCATAATAATCGATGTGGATTATCCCGCGTGCATCCCAACAAACTGTTGCCATCACCTTATTGGCCGACAAACTTACCTTGACCTTCTTAGGAGCCGGTTTACCCGGAAAAACCCATTGTTTAAACTGCTGCTTGGTCTCCGGAGTGTTGTAATGGATCCATGTTTCATCCACATTTAAAAAACGCCGCAAAAACTCATTTGAATTGCGGTTAAACTGCTCCAAACAATCCTTTGAAGTTGTCACACGATTACGTTTATGGTCAATTGAGAGCAAAGCCAAACTTATCGTTTAAAATCGAAACCACACTACCATATGAAATGCCTATGGCATCAACAATCTCATGCAATATTTCTCTTCGATCGGCCAACACCATATCGTGCATTTTTCCGACATTTTTGGGTGTATTATCCTCAATTGGCGGTCCAGAACGTTCAGCGTCATTTGTACTTGTGCCACCACAATGAAAGTCAATAAACCACTTGTTTACCATTGAAATCGATAGTGCAGAGTCCCCATAGTAGTTATTAACTTTTTCTTGGTTTGATTGACTGTTTTTTTCGCAAAAAATAATGTTTAATGAACACTCGAAATTCACTTTTTTGCGTTTTTTAAAAAATCCACGAGGTTGTACAGATGTTAACCGCAAAGTAAATGACTTGCTTAAAATTTGACAGTAGTCTATTAACAGGTGGTACTTGATGGGAGCAGTGTTGTATTTCATACAAATACGAGGGAAGTTCGAAAAGTGACAGACTTATAGATCCGCCCTCTTATTTTTTATATTTTTGCGATTAATTAAGATTAAATTTAAAAATGTAGTGTTTCTTTGTTTTAAAAACTATGCATTCAATTTTTAATACTTTTTCTGTTCTTAAAAGATAAAAGAATTTATTAATATATTTTGCTTTAAAAAATAAAGTATTTAACCCTTTCAAGTCCCCGTTTCCTTTCGAATATCAGATATCTTATATAAAGAAAGACGGGCTTGAAAGGTTTAAACATAAAATTTTTTAAACATAGTATTTTCGTAAATTCGTTTATCTTTCAGTGCAGAAAATACAATTAAATGTATAGTTTTTAAAAAAGAGACATTTAAAAAAGTAGGCGAAAGGTGTACCATTCCAATGCAATTTAAGTGGTGAAGATAAATAACTTGGAACTTATGTAGCTATATAAGTGTTTCTGGTTTGGCGGCCTTCGGCCGCTGTTAGGGGTTTTTTTCCTCCGTAGAACGCGGCAGACGGCTTCGCGAAATAAAGTTTTTTCTGCGTGCGATTATAGTATTTATAAGTTTAGTTTTATTTTGTGATATACATATATTTTAAAAAATTGTATTGATATACTAAATATTATTAATCTTTTAGTTTTAAAAAGTCTGAACGCTATGCCACATTTGAAGGTGACATAATGTCCAAAATTGTTAAATTCCAAATTGTCATAAAGTCCATGGACATTATGACACTTTTCGAGTGACATAACGTCCATGGACATTATGTCATTGGGCGTTATGACATGTCACCTCTGGAAAGTGTTTCGTACGATTCGCATCCTGCTGCGCGGCAGCGTCTTGCGTAATCCGGAGCCGGCCATGGCCACGAATCGCAGAATTCTATATTTTTGAATTGGTAATTATTTCATTTTTTTTTGGGACTTTTTTCATTGGGAGTTGTTTCATTCTTTGTTGGGATTTATTTTATTACTATGAAATGACTCCTAAATGTTGGGGTTTATTTCATTTTTTCTTTGGAGGTTATTTCATTTATTAAAATTGGGACTAATTTCATTTTTTTGGGACATATTTCATAGGGAGTTATTTCATTGGGACTTATTTCATTTGGGAGTTATTTCACGGCACCCGACAATATTCACCCAGTTATTTTTTGGCGTGTGCATAAATGTGTATGGCTCAATATAAACCAGATGTAAAAGTATATGTTGCAATATTAAAATGTTATTTTATGCTGCCCCATATTAAACCATACGTGGCTATATTAAATTGTAGAAAATCGATTAAAAATATAATTAATGATGTACAATTTGGTCTCAGTTAATATAATTAGACGAGGACAAAATTAGGATAAAAATATATCTTGTTTAAGAAAATATACTACAATTTTATCAAATTCGATGCAAATTATTGTAATTCGACACAATTTGAAAATATTTTTAATTTGGTGTTCTCAGTTTTCGGATCAAAGTATGTCAAAACTTAAATGTTTTCATATCAATAATTTTTACCGGGGTTGTGAAATTTTTAATTTGCAGCAACTTTATCTTAAAATATGTTATTTAATCCTCCAAAAATCACTTATCTTCTTCGATCTAATTACATCCAATGAGATCTAAATTAGTTACATGGGAAATTTTGTAATCTATCAGGATCTTTATTTAATATTATTGGAATTTCCGCATCCAGAAACCCGACTCAGTTGTGGTAACCGTATTTATTGTCAATCGAATGATGTGGTTATTGTGAACGTATTTTTCTCCTGTGGTAACAACTATTCGGTTGAAATAACAAAAATCTAACACGACAATAGAATTTTGATTGCCTCCACAGAAATTCAGTTATAACTATCAAAATTCAGTATAACCTACAACCGAACCATTCGTTTGGATACAAATACTGTTGCTAATACTGAGTCTGTTTTATGCGAGTAGTTTTGTGATTAATTTTGATCTAATAAAATCGAATAATATATTTCAGGGATCTAATAAGATATTATAGGATATGAGTTTTTATTTACCGTATTTTCAATTAAGTTATTTCCTGAATTAATTTTCAAAAAGTAATTTTCGCAAAAAAAATCGTTTTAACCGCTTAATGCTAAGCTTTCTAGGGTTAATATTCGGATAACAATTCAAATATTTGTACTAAATTTTTTTTTTTTTTTTATTATTTAATAATCATATACTTACAAATTATATAATATTACCCTAACCGAGCACTAGCTACTATGGCCTTCGGCGCGTTGTAGCGAAAACAGATCAGTGCCTCTGGTGGGAATCGAACCCACGACCCCGCCCAGATAAGCCAGCACGCTACCAACTAGCCTACCGAGGCGCACTATACTGAAAATATTTTTCTTTGAATTATTAAATGTCTGTATGCATGATTAGAAAGAATTTTTCTTTAATAATGTCTGTGTAATATTTATCCCACACACACACATAAATAACTTTTCATGGCATTCAAATACCTAAAAAGAATTTAAATGTTAAAAAAAAAAAAATTGATTGATATTTGTTGCTTATTCTTTTTCTAATACATTGACTACATATCTTTTACGGTTTTCGCTTCTATTGACAGCTCATCAATCAAAATGTGTTTTGTGGTTTTAAAAGCATGACTTGACTTGAGAAAAAAAAAATAAAAATAAAAAAGAAAATAAAAATTCTTGTTGATCCTTTGGTTTTTGTTACCTTGATATCTGTGTATATAGATAAAGGTTCCCCACTGAATAGAATACGAATATATACAAACCAGATTGACGTTAAAGCCTTTTGTTGCAAAGGATACAAAAATTTAGTATAAAGTAGACAAAAAAAAAAAAAAAACTAAATTTCAATATAATATATAAGAGTCATTTCAGGTTCATGACGCAAATTCGGAAGTGACACTTAATGACCATTTTATAAACTGATAAAATTTAACAATATAAAGAGTTTTTATTAAATTGAAACAAGTTTGCAACTTGATTTTTGTAATTTACACACATTCCCTTACCTGTATTTGTCAGTGTCAAATCTTCAGTGTATGAAACGAGTTGACATAGAAATAAATATTCAACTGTTTATTTTTTTTCTTTTCTTGAAAAAAGTGACAAATGTTGAAAATATAATGAGTATGCATACAAAAAACTGTATGAAATAAAAAAAAAACATATTTTTTATTCAATGCTATAAAAATAAATTAACATTGCTAAGAGCTTTGTTGAAACTTAACGTTTATGAGTATTTTCTTAGTATGCGTTGCACAGTGGATTATTTTGTTCGGTTTAAGGTCTAATTTGTTCGGCTTAGAGTCATGCATAAGACGATTATTTAGTAAAAACACAAGTATTTTATATCTAACATAGTTAACCATCTTCTTGGTATTATAAATATATTTTTGGTGCTGAAATGTTATCACATCTCAACTACTGTGCAAAGTTTTGCCGAAATATCGGATAAAAATTAAAAATTTAAACACATGTTTTTTTTATAAAACTTTTCCTATTATTCCAAAAACTGGGCGAAGTAGTCATGGTTAAATGGTAAATAATTTAAAATTAATTATTTACCTTTTAACTGGCTTATTAATGTTGAACCTCAACTTCGCAACGAACAATGCGTTTTCAGAAGAGGGAAATCATGTGTAGATCATATATGTAGCCTTCGAATAATAGTAGAGGAATCTGTTGAGTGGAGATCTCCATTATGCTTGCTATTTACAGACTTTGAACGTGCATTTGATACGTTAAACCAACCGGCCATATGGAACGCTTTAAGATGACTCCAGAACCACTGATACAGCTCGTTAAATGCTTATATGATAATGCATCCTGTCGAGTACTGCACGAGGGTCTTATAAGCAACAAACTTCCAGTGGAAATAGGTGTGAGACAAGGTTGTGTGCTCTTACCTCTACTTTTTAACATCGTTTTAGATGTTGTCATGGAACAATCGCTGAACATATATTTTGAGATAAATCACCTCCAATGTCAGCTTTCCGATTTTTCTTAAATTTACACCAAATAACTTTCAGACCTAAGACTGAACACTAAATTGAAATTTTTCATAAAAAAAAGTTTTTCTTCTTACAAAAAAATGCCGCTCTAATGGACATTGTAGTTCAACTATTTTTGTTTTATTATTACTCAACAGAGTTTCTAAGAATTTTTAATTCTCATTTTTTTTTTATTTCTCAATTCTTTTTTTTTAATATTTCACACTTGCATTCAAATATGCATATAGGATCCTTGAAACACGTGGGCTGTATGCAATGTTAAAGATGTTAGCAAAAAAAAAACAAGGATATGTATGAATGACTATGGCAGCAAACAAATGTACGAGTAGTTACTGCTTACCATATTTAGATTATTTTTGCTGGGTTATATCATATTAACTTTACAAACAATACAAAGTTTAAAAATGTGTAACAAGCTGAAAAACATAAAACTTCGGGTTCTGATGAGATCTTTAGCCAGATCGAAATACTAGTATCAACCTAGCTAATATGTTTGATTTGCTTTATTTTTGTAAATATACGGAGGTTGAAAGCTCGTTATAAATTGAAAATAAATGATTTAGTTTATGCCTTAAAAAGCACTTATGTTTAATACTGCACTGAGAGAATTATCCTTTATGGTATTAACGTAGCAATTTTATAGATTGTTTTTTCGTAGACTTAATTTCATTATATAAAAGAATTATTAATATGAAGAAATTTTTCATAAAATTTCATAGCTTCTTCTTCTTCTTAGTTTAAACGAGTTTAAGATCATTTATTTATTAATTATTTTTTTCCAATATTTCATCTCCACATTGGGTAACTTCTTCACGGAACAAATATTACAATTTGAAAAACTTGTTTTAATAATTAAAAACTTATTTACATATAATAAATTTTTTAAAAAAGGCGGGTAATCAAAAATATTTTCTGCGAATATGAAAAAATAAAAATTCAAAATTAATCCTTATGTTTACACCAAGTTGATTTGTCACATTCATAACACCAGGGTCTAACCAGACGCGGTACAAAACTAGACGAATTTATATGAAAACGTATAAGTTAATATAAAGTTTTTGTGTGAATACAACTGAAAGACCAAGTCAACTTCTTCTATCCCTTCATTATTACTTTCCATTTTTTTAAAAAATATCAACAAAACACAAACTATACAAAACCACTATTTCGAATCACGATTTCAAATGAACTGATTATTTTCCTTGCAGCTCATGCACATTGTTAGTTCAAATAAATTTTTCTTGCAATTGACAGCCTACTTAGTTTTTTCAGTTGAGAAAAAATATTTTTGAAAAGCCACGTTACTTTGTTTTAAAAATTGGTAGTAATTTTTTCAAAATTTCGGAAGAAAATGTTGCAATACCTGTTAAAATATTAAGAAAACGTTGCGGGTCTGGCCAGACCCAGGTGGTACGGATATGACTAGACTCTAAACTTTACACCCCCTAGCAAAAAAAAAAAGAGCTAAATGTGCACTAAACTGTTATAAAATGTATCCTTGAGGTTATCATGGTTTATCATTACTGTAGCTTCTAAGGAAGTATAAAAAATACACGTCAGAAAACAAAAATGGCCTGGTCAGGCCCTGAGGTAAACATAAGTGTTAAATAAAAATATCACAGAAAACAAAAATAATTATAATAATATTTAAAATCTTATAAAGGGTCCGCCATCTAACGTTTCTTTTTTCAACTAGTGCTTATTTCGTGAATGGTAACACTTAGCTCATGTCTGATTTGACAGATAATTAGTGTTATCCTTCCGCTGAACGAATATGGTTGTGTATATGCTTGAACAACGCTGGGAAATATTGCGACATTACTTTGGAAATCATGGTAATGTTGCAGACTGTGTGCGAAAATTGACCTATTTTTGAAGATGGCATTGTCAGCCGCAGAGCTGATGTCGTTTGGCCTCCTCGGAGCTGCGATTTGGCACCGTTTGACTATTATTTGAAGGGTGCCGTCAAAGATAAGTGTTACGCCAACAAGCCAGAGGCAATTGACGCTTTAAAGAACAATATTCGTGAAGCCATTGGTGAAATACAGCTGCACACAATCGATAATGTGCTTAAAAATTGTACCGATCGTGTAGGCTACTGCATGGCCAGCCGAGGCAGCCATTTGAATGAAATGATTTTCCATTATTAACCGGAAAAATTGTACTTTCAAATAAAAAAAGAAGTTTGAGAAAATATTCAGTAGTTTTTTTTTATAGCATTTTGAAAAAAAAAGTTAATTTGCGGATCCTTTATTATTATAATTATTTTTATTTTCTGTGATATTTTTATTTTTATTTAATTTTGATTTCTGGAATATTTTTATTTTTTCATATTGACAGAAAATATTTTTGATTTCCCGCCTTTTTAGAAAAAATTTATTATATGTATATAATTTTTTAATTATTAAAACTTGTTTTTCAAATTGTAATATTTGTTCCCTGAAGAAATCACCCAATGTGGAGACGAAATATTGGAAATAAATCATTAATAAATAAATGATCTTAAGCTCGTTTAAACTAAGAAGAATAAAATAAAAGAAGATCAAAGAAAACTCAACATTTCGTAGTTTCATAAAATAAATAATCATTCGATTTCATAAATTATCCCTTCGTAAATTTAAAGGAAGTTTGTCTTAGGGCTTTGAGCTTTGAAATTATTTAAGTTATTTCAAAGACTTTTTTTTCATTTTTCATAAAGTTTCATAATTTCATTAATTTTCATACATTTCAAGCTTTTGTTTTAAGATTTAATTCTTTAATGAACACTTAATTTTACAAACTGCTTTATTACTTCAATAAAGCCTTTTATAAATTTAGAACTTCTATTAAATTGTTTAAAACATCATATAAAGCCGTTCATTGGCTAAGTTCCAATGCATTTTCAAAGACATTCATGAATAGTTTTATTAATTCAAACAATTTCTTAATACTAAAAAGTTTAATGAAACAGTTTCATAAATTACATAAAAGCTTCGTTGTCGGAACGATTCACTAGTTTTATGAAGAATTTCATTAATGTGGGCAAGATTATTCAAGTTCAAGTTATTCAAGTTTTTGTAAACAAAAAACCGTTCAATGTTTATTTTTTAATAAAAAAAATTTCTTCATCCGCTAATTTAAAACAGTCTTCATCTACTGACAGGTCTTTACATGTTTCCAATGTAGAAGGGGTAGAAGATTTAATCAAATTTTGAAGGAAAAAGATCCATGAATTACCCGTATTGTTTTATTTACCCGATGAGAAGTAAAAAACAATATTGGAAGAATTGAAATAATTCAAATCAAAAATATAACATTTTTAACTTTTATTTTGTTTTATTTAATTCTACAAGCATTTCATAAACATTGACTTTAATGAAACCTTTTTCATAGATTCTATGAAAAGTTTCAGTGAATGAATTAAGGTGACAATTTTCATTAAAGCTATGAAGAAATTCATTACTGAAGTGAAAATAATTGTCTCAGTGTAGTAAGTAAAATAACCCACAAAATACCCTTTATGTTAACCCTCTAACTGGCAAACGATGTTTTGTAACGAAATTCATACTAAGTGCTCCACTCGAAAAACAAATAAAAAGTTCTTTAACAAAATTGTTTATCTTATAAATGTTGAGGTTAAGAAGAATAATAAACGCTTTTCTCTAAAAATTATAAACACTATTAATTTTTATATCAGACTGCCTTTTTATGGACAGGCTCATCAGTGATTTTCCATTTAAATTGTATTATTATTTGTGTCTTATAATTGTCAGATTGTCTCTATATGATAAATTTTTCAACAACCTGCGACTATAAGAATCAAACCTGAGCTCATCTTACATTACAAACGTAACAATACCAAGTCATGACCGTTTAGCGATCACACCCAAGTATGGCCTCGAATGTAATGCAGCTAAATTGCAGTTTTCTTTCGTATTAGCTTTGCTGTTATTGTATATTATACTCAGAAGTGACAACACTAACAACACAAATTTTCTATTTTTAGATTTTTGTTTATTTTTGGAATCTCCTTCGTTTATCGTTGCCTAATTTATTTTATATGAGCCAAAATGATTTAGGGTGCATTTTGGAAACTAAAGCATATAAAAGAGAAGTTTTGAATAAAAATTATTTCTCTTACCAACATATAACCACACTCGAGAAACTATTTTTGTTTTTTTGCTCCTATTTAAGAAGATATCACGATTTTCGCTTTTTGGAAAAAGCGAAATTTGGCGAAAAGTATCTAAACTTCAATTTATATTACTCAAACTGAAACGCTTTGCTATTAATACTTAATGTCTTCTTTCTGCAAAATTTCATTAACATCCGTCTATTAGCTTACAAGTTAAGACGATGTTCTTTAGAGGAATCCTGATAAAATCGTGTGAGTCCTTGGGCTAAAGTAAGAACTTATTATTGAAGATAAAGCTTCAATCTTAGTTATATTTTATTATAAAGAGTTTGTAGTCAACTTAAATTGGCTTTTTAGCAAACCGTGGACGGCTTGCTAACAAATTTCTTAGCAAAATATTTACCAAATTTAGTTTGCTATCGGAATATATTAATTTCTAAGTATAAACTGCTCATTTGACGCATTTGTGGTAAATTCTATGAAGATTGCCCTGAGGCAGCCTTACCCGTAAGAGGGTTAAGTCAATTCTAAAACATAAATCAAGAAAAGTATGAACATCTCTCTTTTTTTGAGATAAAATATGTTAGGCTTATAAATAGTGTCGTGTAATATTATAATATTTTGCTTAAGTAATGCAAAATTTTTTAGTTATGATAAACAAATATATTTTTAAAAACAAATAATGGAAATCTCTGAAATTTTATTCATAAAATTTATTACACGTACTAAGAAATTTTATCCGCAGTTAAAAAGGCTTCTTTTTACTACTTTATTATATTGAGTGTGTTTGTGTAGCTGCTATAAAATATGCTTATTATCTTTTATTAAGAAAAATATTTCACCTGAAAATCTACTTCTTTTTTTTTGAAACTTTGTAATTTATTTTTTTTACGATTTACAAAGTCCTTAAATTTAAGTATTAATATGAAAATTTTATGAAGTTATAAAGTAAACAGAGCAATAAATACATTTTGTAACTTTTTTACGATATCTCTAAAATATTATCTACAATGTAGAAAATTTATAATAAAGTGGTAGTTAAATATTCCTGTTGAATTGACATTGATAGCCGGTAGTTAATGAAGTTTCGAAAGAACTACACTGAGAGAATTGTCTGCATGATATAAATAAATGTTTGCATTACTTCTATGAAATGTGGAAAAGTGGAACTCATCCATATAAACTTTTCATTAAATTAATACAGTTAATTTTTTTAATGGTTAGTTTGGAGATCGTACTTAAAATGTTACTATTACAAATGGAAAACACTTATTTTTAATAAATGTAAGAGAAGATGAAACATGATTTTCTGTGGTTGGTTGATATATACATACCTGATCAAACCTTGAGTTTCCTGTGGGTGGTGGATTAGAATGAGGCTGAAGATGACCTAGTCGCTTAGATCGAAAGTGCGGCACTCATACTGGCGCTAATCCCCACAAGATTTTTTTCATCTTCTCTTACATTTATTAAAAATTAATGTTTTCTATTTGTAATCGTAAAATTTTAATTATGATCTCAAACCTAACAATTTAAAAATGAAATGCGAATTTGTAAAGATCTACAATACATACAAAATTAATGGAGTTTTTCATAAAATTTAATGTTGAGTATCATTTTAGTTATTAAAAATTTCGTACGACCATTGAAAAAGTTTCTTTCAAAATAGGTTCATTAAAACTATGAATATTTTTCAGAAAGTTTAAGAAATTTTCTATTCATATTGTGAAGAAAACTTTATTGGTTTATTTAAAAAAAAATGTCATTAAAACTCATTCAAAAATTCTCTCTGTGTAACAATAAGTGAAATTGGTAAAGCTAATATCTTATTAATGACAACATTGAAGTAATATTAACACATTTTTGATACAATGTTCCGTTTTCGACCAAGTACATTAAAAGGGTTATATATATTTACAGGAAAAAACTAAGTGGATAAAAAATGCTAAAATAGTTCAATATCGTGGGTAATAAAAAAAATATGAAAATTTTTTATTTAAATTTTTATAATTTTTTGACCTTATTTGATGGAACTTAAAAAACTAAATTTATTTTTTCAGCTAAATATTAAGTTATACTTATTCAGCACTTAACAGTTTTGAACTAATGTTTTACTAATATTTTACTAAGGTTTTACTAATTTATTATGCTAAAAAATTGAGCTGATATGCACAGTAATAGTAGGGACGACAAGCTGATTGATAAATATACACAGAATGAAGTAGATGTCGCGGCATGTCAATACGTAGTAGAGAGTATTTTTAAAGATTGAGAATATTTCGATATTTTTTAAATGTTGAGGAAGGTTATTATACTCTAAACTACCCATATGCTCCACACGCTGCTTAGTAGTTTCTAACCTACACCAAGCTATTCGTAGATTCATATTATTTCTGGTGTTAAATGCAGTTTGATTTCTGGAGAAAGTTATCGTGTGGTGCCCAATATTATGCAATGATTTAAAAACATGTTGCAAAAGTTGCATTTTATATAACCCATAAATTGGCAGAACCGTAACAGCAACATCTTTATATAGGCTCAATGTTGAATATAGTAATGGCAAATTATAAACTGTTTTCAAAGCTTTATTCTGAAGCCTTTGTTATGCTTTAAGTTCATTACTTTTTTTGTAACCATAAATTATTGGCAAATAATTTAAGTGACTATGTATTAGCGCTTGGTAGATAATCAATTCTGTTTTTGCGTCAAATTTGTTCTTAAACTGATACATTAATCCAATAACTGAGGTAATTTTCGATTTCAGATGTTGTATATGCATATCCCATGATAAGTTATTCTGTATGTATACACCAAGATATTTCGTTGAACTGCTTTCACAAACTTCTTTTCCGTCTATATAAAGGGTGTCCCAAGAAGAACGCAATTTTTAAATCTGGCAACATTCGAAGTGTCATTGTTTGACATTTGAACAATTGTTATTGTTTGCTAGTAGAAGGTACGAGGTTAGTAAAAATGGAGCCAGCTGACCATGGACAGCGAAGGGAGTTCGTTAATTGGGTATTGGAGAGACAACATGAAAATGCTGATTTTGCCGATAAAATCATCTTCAGTGACGAGGCCCATTTTCATCTTGATGGCTTTGTCAATAGGCAGAATTGTCGCATTTGGGGTGAGGAAAATCCTCGAGTGATTCACGAGATGCAAATGCATCCTCCACGTGTCACTGTGTGGTGTGGTTTTTGGGTTGGAGGAATCATTGGACCTTTTTTTTATGAAAATGAGGCAGGTCAAGCGCAAACAGTCAATGGTGTTCGGTATCGTGAAATTATAACCGGTTTTTTTCTTGCCTAGAATTGAAGAAATGAATGTGGAGGGCATGTGGTTCCAACAAGACGGCGCCACATGTCATACAGCCAGAGAAACTATTCAATTGCTGCATCAGTCATTTCCCGGTCGTGTTATTTCGCGTTTTGGAGATCAGAATTGGCCGCCTAGATCGTGCGATTTAACACCATTAGATTTTTTTCTTTGGGGTTTTTTGAAGTCGATGGTTTACGCGAATAAGCCGACGACGACTCAAGCCTTAAAAGAGGAAATTGGACGCTGCATTAATGAAATACCGCAGCATTCATGCAAAACGGTCATTGAAAATTTCATTAAAAGATCGCGTGCATGCCAGCAAAGCCGCAGCGGCCATCTGCACGATATATTGTTCCATACATAACCCCATTCTGTCTACTTTACGGTATAATAAAGTTTCACGATTTTTTTTTTAAATATCTGTGTTTTATTTAAAATTTAAAAATTGCGCTCTTCTTGGGACACCCTTTATATGCTAAACACTTCAGTATCTTTTAAATAAGATTTAAATCTTAGTATTTTAGTTTTGTCAGCATTTAAAATGAGTTTGTTTAACCTCAAAAACTCTGTCATAAACGATGCATCACGTTCCATATGAGCTTTTAGAGCTATTTCATGTTTATATGGATAAAATAAACAAATATCATCAGCATACAAAAATAAATTTCCAAATAAACCAAGATTCATTATTATCATTAAGATAAACATTAAATAAAAGTGGACCTAACACACTTCCTTGCGGAACACCATATTCGACCAATCCAACACGACTTTTGCAGTTATTTACTTCGACGAATTGCTTTCGACCTGTAAGGTAGTTTCTGAATAAAAGTAATGCTCCTGAGCCAATACCATAATACTGCAGTTTTTGCAGAAGTATTTCATGATCCACAAGATCAAATGCCTTTGAGAAATCATAAAATACCCCAGCAACACCTCTAAAACCTTTATCTAATCCTTGACAAATGTTATTTATAACGTTTACCACTGCTTCTTCAACCCTTCTTGAAACCATACTTACATCTGTATAATAAATTGTTTTCATCTAAATACGACGACAATTGTTTTGTAAAATTTTCTCAAACATGTTATCTACCAAAGGGAGTAAAGCGATCGGTCTATACTTATCTATTTGATTAGCGTGAGTTTCTTCTGGTATAGGAATTACTTTAGCAATTTTTAAATCAGTTGGATATGTTGAAGTATCAATCATACTATTAAAAATATTCGAAAAATAGGGGGAAATTACATATTTGCATTCAAACAACATTTTCGGTGAAATTCCATCATAACCACAGCTTTAGATAAGTCCAGGTTTGAAATAATTTCCAAAACTTCCAGTTCAGTAGTATACAAAAGTTAAATCTATGTTGGTATTGATTTAAAGTTCTAAGTCCATTGCATGAATCGTTAGACGTAAAGGGTCCGACATCTAACGTTTTTTTTTCAACTAGTGCTTATTTCGTGAATGGTAACACTTAGCTCATGTCTGATTTGACAGATAATTAGTTTTATCCTTCCGCTGAAATAATATGGTTGTGTATACGCTTGAACAACGCTGGGAAATATTGCGACATTACTTTGAAAATCATGGTAATGTTGCAGAATGTGTGCGAAAATTGCCATTTTCTTCGAAAATGAGCAAGGAGTGGCCGTTACAGTCAATGGCGATCGTTATCGGGGGCCATGTTGAACGAATTTTTGTTCACAAAAATTGAAGAGGAGGATATTGGCAACATTTGGTTTCAACCGGACGGAACAGGAAGCCGTTGGTGAAATACAGCTGCACACAATCGATAATGTGTTTAAAAATTTGGACCGATCGTGTAGGCTACTGCATGGCCAGCCGAGGCAGCCATTTGAATGAAATGATTTTCCATTATTAACCGGAAGGATTGTACTTTCAAATAAAAAAAGAAATTTGAGAAAATATTCAATAGCATTTTCAAAAACAAAAAAGTTATTTGGCGGACCCTTTAAAATAAATTTGCTGCTTCAAAGTTTTTGGTATTTGCAAAAAAAATATTGATTACACATATCACTTTTTATTTGATCATCTATAATAAATTCACCATCAAAGTTTTTGACATTTATTTTATTTTTTATGTTTCTACCAAGGGTTTCGTTTAAAAATTTCCAAAACTTTTTTGGTTCCTGTTGAATGTTACTTAGATTGTTGCACAAGTAATTGTTCATTGATTCTCTGCAAGATTTTCTGATAACACTACTTAATCTTTTAATCCTTCTTTCTAAATCATCGCATTTCCGCTTTTTCTTCAGTTTTAAAATATTTTTTTTTATACGGTATTAAACCTTGTAAATTTGTATTTAGCCATGGTGTGATTTAATTTTTAATCAAAATCTTATTACGCTTTTCTACTGTAGAGCTTAGTACGGCATTTGATATATGCCATATAATTTCCGAAACATCTGTACAGACATTACCAGTAATTTCAAATGTTTGCAGGGAATTACTTAGTTTTTTTTTCTCAAGTGCATAGTTACAAATTTTGCTAACTGATTCAATATATTCTGAATTACTAGCTTGGCTTTTAAGCTTACAGGATATAAAATTGTGATCCGTTAAAGAACACTCAATAGTATCAAAAATGTATCTTCTGTTACATTACTATAGACGTTATCTATAGATATACCTGACGCTGGACGTGTTACTAAAGTGTGAAAATTTTTGTAATTGAAACCAGATAACAAATTGATTATGTTTGTAGATAATGTTGTTTGTAAAGAGTCGACAACGATATTAGGAAACCGGCCATTTTTAGCAAGTAAACATTCAATAAAACTCAGAAATTTTGTTAAATCACACTTTTGTGATCTATGAAATGATGTAAGTTAAAGAGATTTTCCATTAATCTTGTAATTTTCAATCGATATTGTTATTGACTCCACAAATTCCTTACTTTCACATACCTCAACGTTATATTGGTAATCATTGTGAATATAAATAGAAGTTCCACCATAATTATCACTTCTACAACAGTGAACTACATTGTATCCCGGTATATTGTAAATTTGAACTAAGTTAGCACAAAACCATGTCTCTTGCTCTGCTATGACACTGGGTAGGTTAGAAAATTTAGCAATTATCATTTTAAATTTATTAAATTTTTCAATAGATGAAATGCTTCTAATGTTTACACTGAGAATATTAAATATTGGAAAATATACTGTATTAAAATAATCATTAAATGATTCAAGGTTAACAAAATGTTGATTATTATTCATAGAAAAAAGTTTATATAAAATACAAATATTTCAAAATTAGAGATTTTTATACTTATTTTACTAAGCAGGTGACAAAAACGAAGAACGGTCCTCATCGCAGTCATCATCATCATCTATATTTTGCATTAGTACTGTCGGCTGCATATTTGATCTACGTTTTGCTGTCTTATTTGTTGTAGCATCTACAAGTAACTCATCCACTTCCTCTTCAGTTTTGATTAACTGAGGTTTTGATGTTTCGCTTTTCTTCGTAAAAACTTTACCATTATATGTGTACACTGACTGGTAACCCACTTTCTTTAAAGCCTTGGCGTGTTTGAAAACGTTAATGGATTCTTTGCTTAAATAATCATTAATATATATTTCTTTTGTGTGCGCCCCGGTAGGCTAGTTGGTAGCGTGCTGGCTTATCAGTGCGGGGGTCGTGGGTTCGATTCCCACCAGAGGCACTGGTCTGTTTTCGCTACAACGCGCCGAAGGCCATAGTAGCTAGTGCTCGGTTAGGGTAATAGTATATAATTTGTAATTATATGATTATTAATTAATAAAATAAAAAAAAAATAAAAATAAATATTTCTTTTGTATCTTTATTTTCTTTGAGTTTAGGTTTTGCTGACATTAACTTGCTATTAGATTTTTTCAATTCAAATTTAACCACCATAGTACGCTTTTTATTTTTATCATCTTTCTGTTTGAGAAAATAAACTGTATCTACTTCACTTTCTGCAAGATTTATAAAAATGGGTATCAAATTAAGGGTATTTTAAATATGTATCTAACAATTTACAAAAATTTGTTGAAATTTTTAAATTATTAACAAAATATTAAAATTCCAAAAAACAATTTTAAAATTGTGCAATCTTTTTATTGAATTTCATTTATGAGCAGTTTGCGGTACATTTAAAGAACGCATTTTGTGTATTCAGTTTAAAAATTTACAAAAGTATAGGAAAATTTGCGCACGTTTTAGAAGTTTGTATCAAAAATGGATAAAGTTTTGTATGTATAAAGTTTTATTTGGTCTCAAGCGAGTTCGTATTTAGTTTAATTTAACCGACTGAACCGATCACTTTGATTTCTTCGAAAGATTTACCAAATATTAAGTAATTGGAACTAAATTTTAAGAAATTCGGAAATGATTTGGTTCCAAAAAAAAATTTAACTCTAGTCAAGTATACACTATTCTTAAAAATTAGTATTCGACATTTACATTAATTATGTAAATTTGTATTAAAACTTAGTCAATTTTGTCTTAAGTTTTATGAAAGTTTACTAAAATTTAGTATATTTCTGACTTAAATTAAGTATAAATTTTTCTTAAATCTAGTAAAAATATCTTAAAATCACGTTAACGTTTCTTTCATTTTATGGCGCTTGAACTTGTGCTAATGCAAAATTAACTTCTTTTTAGTTCATAAGTTATATTCATATTAAAAAGATATATTTTAAAAAACAGTAAAAACAAAATTTTTGCTTCCCGATGAAAAAAGTTTATATATATATATATATAGCTTGATATAATTATATCTATTTATATATGTGGCCATATGTAACGATATATATTTACATTTAACACTAATTTTTTCCAAAGATTATAATATACCACTATATATTACACAAGGGAACAATGGTTCTGTTGATTAGGAACTGAATATTGTTTTTAAGGTTATTTGGGACGCTGAATCCAAATCTGCACTTGGCTTTTTTCTATCAGCTCGACTTTTCGAGATATACCGTTATATTCAAAATTAAGGCACTTCCGCTACATATATTGGAATAACTTGAAAACTGTTCACCATATTAAATTAAAAAAAAAACCGAAACTCGCAAACAATATTCTCTTTAAGCCGTGCTTACATTGTTTTTAAATTTTCCAAGTAGTTTTAGAGATATCGTTCAAGTTTTGAAAAAAAAATTAAAATTTTTTTAAAAAAAAAAAAAATTTTGTACTTTAAAAATTCCTAAAAAATAAAATAGGGACAAAAATTACAGTTTTGGTCTAGAAACAGTTAGCTAAATATATTTCGAATGAAATGAGCTTTATTTCATTGCAATCGGTGCACAACTTTTGATTTTGTTCACGATTTACTGAATTGATATAAATCGCGATTTCCATACAAAAATAACAACTTTTGATTTTGTTTATTTCTATCAGATATACTTTTTAATTTAACACAAAAAGAGAATTTTAAAGAAAAATAAAAAATTTTAATACACAAATATTACAATGTAATTACAACTCATCGAAAAATTTTCTTTTATAAGATTTTCTTAAATAATCTTGTTTAGAGTGATTATTTTTAATGCTCCAGCAATAGTCCGCCATCATATGCTCTGTTACGGTAGTATGAAACTGTTGTTCCTTGGGTTAACAGATTTTTTTGCTTTAATCGAGAAGCAAGAATTTCAGATGCTTTTTTAGAGAGTCCAAGGTCTCTCACTAAATCACTAAGCTCCTCCTGATTAAATTGATCGCGTTCAGAAGAAATATCTAAATGGAAGTCATCTGATCCACATTCAGAAATTGGTGAAGGAACATTTTGTCGTAAGTCGTGAAAATTGTGTGTAGATGTAGATGGTTGTGGTTCTGAATCCTCACTAGAGTACAGGACTGGTTGGGTAATAGACAACACGTTAGGATAAATCCATTTAGACCGGTTTGTTTTATTAATGCCTGTTATGTTGACAGCGCAAAAATAACAATCATCATAATGATTCGAAAGTTCCCGCCAGATCATTGGTGTTTTATACTTGAACTGGGTCCGTTGCTTGTTTGCCCATAACCTTAAATACTCTACACAGTTTTTACATACAGTATTAGGAATCCAGTACTTGTCACGGGTTTCCATGGTAAATCCGAAGTAGTCGAAATAAATTTTTTTTATAAAATCTGACACACTTTTTCTATTTTTTATAAACGTGTATTCGCCACATATGTTACAAAAATAGTTGGGATTGATTTTACAGGTGTTTCTTGACGTAGTCATAGCCCAATTTTGACATATATTTCAAAGTAACACAGTTTTCAATAAATAAAACAAGGGATAAAAATCAAAAGTTTTTTGTGTTCACTGATGAAATGTTCTAGGTTAAAATTTTTTAATATTTTTTGTCGTTATACTTTTCGCTTTCGTAAACACTTGTTGAATGAGAAAAATTGGTTGAATGAACCCATATAAATACTTCGTAGTTTTTTACTGAAGTACCTAGAAAAAATTATATCCACAATTTTATTGACAGTCACTTATGAATGAACACATGTGTTAAGGGGAATTTCTTTAAAAAATCATCCGTTACCAACGGTAAACCACACATCAATAAAACAAGTGCACTTTCCTTTTTTCTCTTTAATTGACTGTGAACTGACTAGGTGTCATAAAGGAACAATACAATTTATAGGCGTTATGAGTTTGCTACCGCAACCATAAAAATGAAATAATCTTTTTTTTATTACTTAATTTTTTTAATTCTTAGAATCATAAAAAACTAACTTATTACATACAAACACTTACACATTAGAAAATGTTATTTTTGTATGGAAATCGCGATTTATATCAATTCAGCAAATCGTGAACAAAATCAAAAGTTGTGCACCGATTGCAATGAAATAAAGCTCATTTCATTCGAAATATATTTAACTAACTGTTTCTGGACCAAAACTGTGATTTTTGTCCCATTTTTATATTTTAGGAATTTTTAAAAAACAAAAAAATTTTTTTTTTTTTTTAAATTTTAATTTTTTTTTCAAAACTTGAACGATATCTCTGAAACTACTTGGAAAATTTAAAAACAATGTAAGCACGGCTTAAAGAGAATATTGTTTGCGAGTTTCGGTTTTTTTTTTTAATTTAATATGGTGAACCGTTTTCAAGTTATTCCAATATATGTAGCGGAAGTGCCTTAATTTTGAACATAACGGTATATCTCGAAAAGTCGAGCTGATAGAGAAAAACAAAGTGCAGATTTGAAATCAGCGACCTCAAATTAGTAAAAATTTGCTACAAATTTCAAATCAACACAAAAAAAGTTCAATTTTGTTCCCTTGTGTTATCATATCTTATGTTATATATAAGTTAGTCTTTTTTATCTTATCATATATAGTTGATATATCTATATATCAGATCATATATACTTTTGTGTATATTTATATGGAGGTATATATAATGTTATAAGGCCAAACAAAATCTATCACTTGTATTTCAAATTATTTATATTATTATGGTGGTAATTAATAAAAAAAAATCATTCGCTTTTATCTATAATTAATAGAGAAGGCAGGAAAAACAAGTTTCAATGTATTTAAAAAATTTGGAAGTTGTAAAAATTGTAATGCCGTATTTGGAATCAGGGCATTAAAGAGCTTATAAATCACATATCGGCATTCAAACCAAGGACGCTTATTGAGGTGTGTTATCGATGTGGTTGTTTTCAACGATATCCGAAGACCGTATCAAAAATTTTGGAATGACTCAGGAACAAATGAAATAAATTTTAATTAATTTAATTTTAAATTTTATTTTTCGAAATTTCGAATTTTTTGAATTTGTAATACAACTGAAGGCTTATTGTAAAAACTTAATAAGCCACACTTATTGTTTTATGAATTTTTTTTGTTTCCTAGACATTCGTTAATTAATTTTTGATAGAAGTCTTGCTTAAGCACTTATTACAAGTAAATAGAGTATAAACGTCCAGCAAAAGTAATATTTTTTGCATTTTTTCAACCTATAGCACGGGAAAACACACTGCAAATAATATGTGGCTTATCAAGTTTTTGCAGTAAGCGCTTCAATTATACTTTTTCACAAATGGGCCAAATTTTGGCCAACATTCAGCAACTGTTAACATATTCCAAAATAACAGATTTCTTCCATTCGGAAACATTTTCAATAAATCTGGGGGCTGTAAAGAACAACAATATACGAATTGTTTTTAAGGGACAGATAGTAAACATATTGAAATTTTAAAATCGTTTTGAAATGGTGGTATAAATTTTAAAGGAAAATTTTATTTTGTTGGTAAAATAATTAAAGGTTTTAACCAAAACATTTTCAGGATCAATTTTTAAAAAAATTTATTTTCATTTTAAATCTCAATATTATGGTTTCAAAGTTGTCATTATGAAAATTGAACTTTTAGTCATTGCCATTAAATCATTATTATAAATTCAACATTCATGATGACATTTTTCGTTGATAAATATTTTCCTTGACATTGTATAATGATTTTTTTTTTTTTTTGTAAATTTAATTCATTTTTTGTTTTCTCTGCTGACAGACATCTTAAAACCGAAATATCTCTTTTATATATTGACTGTAAATCATTTACATGTCCCTGCATTTTCATCATTAATTTAAAGCTCTTCACATCAAAACATGACATTTAATAAATCAACATAAAAAAATATTGTATATAGAGCAAAAAAGTTAAAACAAAATCAATGCCAAAAGTATAAACATAAGCATGTCTTAGTAAACGTTTTCATTAAAATAAAATACTCATACTGATACTGATACTTTATGTACAGATTTCCCTCGCTATACACAATAGGGTGTCCCTTGAAATAACTATTTGTCGATTTTCATTAATTTGGTAAACGTTAACCAGTTCCGAATTTTGTGCAGAAAATGGCCAATTTTTGAAAAATGGGTTTTGTGTTATTAAATTTGTTTTATTTCATTTGTTCCATTAATATACTCAAGATTATGCAGATATGGAAATTCGAATGCATCGGATATATTTACCCAGTTTAGCCTGGAATCAAAAATTATTCACAAATTTGATAAAAAAAAAAAAAAATAACGTGTTTTTTTAATTTAATTTTAAAGATTTTTGAAAATGATTGATTTGGAGTTGTTAATTTTAACGATTTTTTAAAATGTCTACTTTGTAGCGATTTTTATAAAACAATAGTAATTAAAGAAAAAAAAATTAATTGAACAAATTATAATTCTTGTTTGTGTGTGAATCGACCTCTAACTAGGACATTTTCTGAAAATTAATTACTTTATCAAAACCAAGAGAAAATTTTAATGTTTTCGTTAAAGTTTGACTAGACTATAATTATCTTTACTTTTATTTTAAAAAATTTTTTAACAACAATTACCGTTAGCAACGATTTTTAGTAGATGAGAAATAAAATTCCGCTTGATAAAAATAATTTTTTTACTGTAAGTTGATCCACATAGGGTTAATGTTTCCTTTTTTGTCCAAAAAAAAGACCCACTAGGAAATTTAAAGAATATTTTTTTTTTTAGATTTTCATTATTTTAATAATATTAAGAAATTTTATATAAACTTTTTTTCATAAAATTTCATAGTTTCATAAAAAAATTCATTCGATTTTGTAAATTATAATTCATAATTTTAATGAAAATTTTCTTTAAAGCATTGAAATATTTTCAAAGAAAAAATTTTTTTATTTTTCATAAAATGTAATAATTTAATTAATTTGTATACATTTCAAACTTTAGTTGTAGTATATAACTCTCAAGTGTTCAAAAAAAATTTATAAAGTGCTTTATTATTTCAATGTTGCCTTTTAATAATATTGGACTTCAATGAAATTGTTTAAAAAATCATATGAAGCAGTTCACTGGCTTATTTTCAATGAATTTTTCAAGACATTCATGAAGAGTTTTATTAATTCAAAGAAACTTTTTAATATTAAATAATTTTATGAAACTGTTTAATAAATTATATAAACGCTTTATTGTCGGAGTGATTCATTAATTTTATGAAGATTTTCATTTTCATTCACCAACATTTCATAAACATCGACTTTAATGAAACCTGTTTCATAGATTATAGATAGATCAATGGACGAGTTCCAGTGATAATTTTTTATTAATGCTATGAAGAAATTTATTGCACAAGTGAAGATAATTCGCTCAATGTAGACATAACATAAATCACGTTTTATGGGTCTTGTTTGTCCCCCTGCCAACTAATATTAAATATTTCTTTAAATAAAAGTAAACATAATTACAGTCTAATCAAATTTAAGTGATATTTTTCCGAAAATTGTGCATGAAAACATCAAAATTTTGTTAAATTTTTACAAAATAATGTATTACAGAAGTGGTAATTTTGTTTTTAAGTCATATTATCGAATCCCAAATAAAAATTGATAATTACTTATTTTCATCATATAGAGAAAAACTAAACTCAGGGAAAATTTTTTTATCATATTGATGAAAATGTTTCATAAATCGTTTGTCATCAATTAATGTTCATCATATCTATGAAAACTTCTTAAATTTGTTGAAGATGTTCATAAAAATGTATGTCAAATGTTTCAAAAAACTTCATCATATCATAAAAGAGTTTTATAAACCGGGTAAACATAGTATTTTTTGTTTTCCTATCAAAGGAAATTCAGAATTTCCATTTAAAATTTAGAAATCATCAATGGAAATCAAAAATTTTCATTTAAAATTATGAATTTGTAAGTTGGACTTTCTATTTAAAATTCAAAATCTTTCATAACATCAATTGAAAGTCATCCGTTGATGTGTTCTAAATTTTTCATCGAATTTTGTGTACATAAATTTAATTTTTATAAATTGCAGTGGAATCAGAAATTCTTATCCTCTATTTTAACCAATTTTAAATGTTTTTAAATTCCAAATGTAATTTAATTTAAAGTTGTCAACACTGAACGTAAAAACCATACATCAATCTGGTAACGTTGTGAAATAGAGAGAAGATTAGACGGAGAAGATTAGAAAATTAAACAAAAATCTAAAAATTGAATATTTGTGTTTGTTAGTGTCGGTCACTTCTGAGTATAATCTACACTAACAGAAAAGCTAATAGGAAAGAAAACTGCAATTTAGATGCATTAGATTCGAGGCCATACTTGGGTGTGATCGCTAAACGGTCATGACTTGGTATTGTTACGTATGTAATGTAAGAAGAACGCAGGTTTGATTCTTACAGCCGCAGATTGTGGAAAAATTTATCATACAGAGACAATCTGACAATTGTAAGGCACAAATAATAATACAATTTAAATGGAAAATGACTGATGACGCCTGTTCATAAAAAGGAAGAAACTAGTCTAGTCTGATTTATAAAATTAATAGTGTTTAAATTTTTTAGAGATAATTCTTCTTAACCTCAACATTTCTAAAGTAATTTAAAAAGAAAAAAAAAAAAAAACATAATTTATATTTTTAATAAAAATTATATCAAACTTGTAATTTAATTTATTTTTACTAAATTTTAAAAAAAATGAATATCAATGTGTATATTCTGAATTTCAATTCGAAATTCTAAGTTTTAATTAATATATTAAAAATTAAAGTTCGAAAAGTTAGTTTCTGTCATTGGCTGTAAGGTTTATTGTGTTTGTACGCCAACAAAGAAAATTTTTTATTTCATAAACATTTATGAATTTGCTTCATTATATTTTTAAAACGTCTTATTATATTTATGAAACATTGCATGAAAAGCCATGACACTTCTTCATATATATGAAACATTTTATATATATAATGAAGCTTATCATCTATATGCACTTTTGTAAAACAGCTGCATCATATTTATGAAGTGTTACATGGGAAGAAAGTCAATGAAGTTTTCCATCATATTTATAAAGCTTTTATACATATGATGAAGCTTTTTCTTTGAGTGTATCTAGAACCACCTAAAATGTAATTTTCGTAGATACACATATACACATCAGACATCTTGTATGGCTCTAGGGTTAAATAATTATTCTATTTTAGGAAGCATTTGACTGAAAGTACTGGTAAATATACACGCGGAGAAAAAATATGAATATTACTACGATCATATTATTATTGTTCGTCATTTTAGTCATAACTTGAAGCTCTTAAACTATCATAATATGATGCCCTTCTTTCTGATAGTACCAATTGCACGACGGCTGTTTTCTACTTACTTAAGCAACCCAGCACCATAGGTTCTAGGTAGTTTTTTTCAATATGTTGAAAAATGTAATTATATGATCTTAAGCCTAAAACTTTTAACACTCATGTAACAATCTTTATAGCAACTAATATAGAAAATCAAATCAAATAAAAAAAAAAAAATATAAAATTTTCATAAATTGTTCTGGAAGGGAGTCGCTCCACACAAAAACATGAACTTTAATTTTTTCAATTTTATTTTTTTTCTTAAATTACAACTATTATATTATGAAAAAGGTACTAGACTTCTTCAAATTATGCAGTTTAAGAAAGCTTAAAAATTAATTTCAAAAATTTGTGCGTCATTTTTGATTCCAAGTCAAAATTTTGTATCTGAATTCCTTTGAGTATATTAAAGCTACAAATGAAATAAAAATTTAAATTTTTCAAAATTTCTAATTTTTTTAATTTTTAATAAAAAAATTTTTCTTGGAATTTTTAATAAAAGTAAATTTTTATAATTTTCCGCCATAATTCGGCACGTTTTTATCATTTTCAAAAAAAAAATCGATTTCTTCCATTAGGAACCATATACAATATAACTGGGGGTTATTAAGGCAAATCTATTTTTAAGGGACACCCATACACATAATTTAAAATGTTAACGCTTAAAAAGAGGGTTAGATATACTTCAACATATCTATCGAAAATCTACTATATATTACTTAAATGTTTTGGTTAAATACTGTAATAAAATGTTTATTTTCTTTCTTTGTTCTTGTGTGATAAAAAAATATCATATCCTGTAGTAAAATAAAACACCAATAGCAAGGACTTCATTTCGTAATAATAACAATACCAAAAAATGGTAGAAACGTACTACAACGATAAACTACAATAATGACAAATACATCCGTCTTGTTTCTAAAGGTTATCCAAAATGAAAATGTTAATATACCTGCCTTCCTGCCAGCATGACTGTAATGCTCTTATATATGCAGGCAGGAAGTTGCTAACCACGTCGTAGTATGGAGTTAAATATCAACATACAAAATGAGTTAATAAAAAAAAATTTTTACGAGTATTTGTTGAACGTAAAATTTTTACAACTTTAAAATAAATTTGATATCAACTAAATTATTTAAAATTTTATTTATGATATTATTATGACTTTGTTTAAGAGAGAGATTTGTATTACAATGAGCTCAAAATGACAACGTATGACTTATTTTTATTTATTTAATAATACTCATACACATATCAGGCATACAGAAAGGACTATGTTTTACCAACCCAAAAACAACAAAAAGAAATTTGGTGTTTTTTTTTACGAAATTTAGCTCTAAAATACATAAAAAAACTTATTCTCTTGTTGTTGTTGGGCTGGTAAAACTGCCCTCAAAACACGTTTCCCTATCGTCTGAATAAGCAGAAATTTCGAGCATAATGGGTTTTATTATGACCCTAGCAATGTGCAAAAGCAAAAACACCGTGTATTGAATAAAAATAGTTTTAATCACAACAAAACTCGACCTGACGATAGATCAGTGCGCTAAAGCGATCTGTCTAACGTGTAGTGCGAGTGCATGTGGCATTAGAAATCACGGTCAGTGATTTCATATAGACGCAATCGAACAAATAAAAAACATAACAAATGTTACATTATTCAAAAAAAAACAGGGTCACTAACGAAGGTTCAATACCAGAAACTGCGCAGTCTGATTTAGAAAATTTAAAATTTACAATTTAGTTATGATTTTTAGAAAAATACACTCATTCTTCTCTAACACGCCTTTCACAATTAAAATTAAATAAAACTGCATATTAATTATGGTATTAATTGCAATTGTCTGAAAAAGACATTAAAATTCAAACTCAGTCCAAAAGAGTGAAAGTGTTTTGGTTTGACAAAACCAAATGTCTGCTAAACCCTGGCTTTGGTGAATCGGATTTGAAATCGGATATCGATTAATTTTAATTTTGGGAGTACAAAAATGCTATTCGTTTTACTGGATCAGTTTAAGGTACTGAGTTATCGTAAAAAGAAATTTTAAAAAAAATATCGTAGTCCAAGGATTAAAAGTGGAATTATATTAAGGTTCACTCAAAAAAGCTTGTACTTACATAAAGAGACAGCTGAGAGGTTAACACTGATTGTGATGAAATTTTGATGAGTTTTAGAGAATGAAAAGTTAAGACACCCATGATTTTTTTTTTAGTTTTCAAATGTTACATTTAGCGGCTCAAAAGTGGTTTAGAAAATTACCCCATTTTCGGTTTTTGCGATTGTTTTGTAATTCTTTCAAAGAAACTATAAAAAAATTTGGTATTTTATAAAAGGTATTTAAAAAAATACAAATTTGTGGAGGTTTTGTAGTAAGAGGTATACTCAAAAAAAAAAAATAAGTTGGTGACAAAATTAGTAAAACGTCTTGTAAAGCAAGTATACTATTTCGTAGCTAAATTTTTTGATAAAATTGTGTTTTCAGTCAACATTTTAGTTATACTTATTCATCGCTTAACAATTTTGAACTAATGTTTTACTAATATTTTCCTATTGTTTTACTAATTTATTTTGCTAAAAAAATTGTGCGAATAAGTGCCACGAAGTGTGAACGAAGACCAGATTGAAAGATATACTCAGAATGAAGTAGATATCTCGTCATGTCAAGATCTAGTAGAGACGAGTAAATTTATACTAAAAAGTACAACTCTTGTGAGACATAAAAAACAAAAATTGAAGATTTTTTATCTGTTTTTCGTACATAAAACAAAAAAGAGCTCGCTGATTTTCGGCAAAAGATTATGCTGGTATCAGCAATTTTTGCAAGCACCATCCTGAATGAAATTTTGCTGACTCAGCAAAAGTTTTTGCTGACTTTACTAACTTTTTTTTTGAATGTAGAGACTAATCGATATACCAACCTTAATTTTTCATTCAAATATTTAGGAGAGTTCAATTATATGCATATACTTTCTTTGAGATATGGGCATTTTAACTCAAGACAATAAAAAATTACCTTTGACCCTTTCATAAAAAACATCTATACTCATATAATTCGAACAGTATATTTTGTTTTTAAAAACAATAGGACGCCAAAAATGTATATTCATATAAATTGTTGATCTAAAAAACTGAAATATTGTGTTGATTCCGACTTGGCAAATAAATTGATTATTAATTAAATGAGAGACAAAATATAATAAAGGGTCCGCCATCTAACACTTAACTCATGTCTGATTTGGCAAATAATTAGTTTTATCCTTCCACTGAACGAATATGGTCCGTATGTTCGTTATCTTGTGAAAAAAGTGAAAGAAACTGGCATCCTCATCGATAAACCAAAACGTGAAAAGCCAAAAACAGTGCGTACACCCGAGAATATTGCTGCTGTGGCAGAAAGTGTGCGTGAAGCGCCATCAACATCAATTCACCGTCGTTCTCAACAATTGAACATTTCGGAGATATCATCGAGACGAATTTTGCATAAAGACCTTGGTATTACGCCATACAAAGTCCAATTGGTTCAGGAGTTCAAAAAAAAAAAAGTTATTTGGCCGACCCTTTATTTAAATTTAATAAAAATAAAATGCGTATTTGTTAACTAAATATTTATAGTGATAATTTATGAAATGTAAAAAATTGCAGAAAAATATACATTTAGGTAGACAGAATAAAGCGAAATAGAAGGACACACATCTTAGATAATTTTTTATATTTTCTTTCTCTATTTGCAAAAAAAAGGGTTAATAGTGTATGTCTTATTTTGTTAGTTTTTTGTTTTGTTTCTAGAATCGCCCTGTGGCGATGTCTCAACTTAAAACGCAAAGTTGTCAACTCTGAACGTAAAAACCATACGTCAATCTGGTAACATTCTAAAATAGAGACGGAGGAGATTAGAAAAATAAACATAAATCTAAAAATAGAATATTTGTGTTGTTAGTGTTGTCACTTCTGAGTATAATATACAATATCAGAAAAGCTAATAGGAAGGAAAACTGTAATTTAACTGCATTACAATCGAGGCCATACTTGGGTGTGATCGCTAAACGGTCATGACTTGATATTGTTACGTTTTTAATGTAAGATGAGCGCAGGTTTGATTCTTACAGCAGCAGGTTATTGAAAAATGTATCATATAGAGACAATCTGACAATTATAAGACACAAATAGTAATACAATGTAAATAGAAAATCACTGATGAGCCTGTCCATAAAAAGTCAGAAACTAGTCTAGTCTGATTTAAAAATTAATAGTGTTTATAATTTTTAGAGAAAAAAGTTTATTATTCTTCTTAACCTCGACATTTCTAAATTAAATTTGTCAAATGCATATTAATTAAAAATTAATTGCGACTGTCTATATGACGTTAATATAACACTGTACTAAAAGAAATATATTTTTGTTCATGTTATGTGTAATTATTTCTATATATTTTCAGATATTAAAGGATGGACATTTTTATATTTTTTAAGGTATTGTCAATTTTTTTTTAAGGAATCACAAATTATTTTTAGAATTTTCAGCAAATAAATTAACTGAAGTATAATTTTTCTACAAATTTGTTGAAGTTTTTCCAACCTACTTGATGTGCAGCAAACTTTTTATAAATTTTTAAACAAAGATTATTTAATTTTTAATCAACTAAATGTTAACAAAACTTTTGCTGAATTTTCTAAGTTTTTTGCTAAAAATCAGGCCGCTGCAAATAAGTTTAAATAATTGTACGTTAGTTTTTATTAAATGTGTATAGCATTATATATCGTTGGAGAGCTTTTTTAAACTCACGTAAGAAAACGTCTTTTTAACATAAAGTTACATATAAAAAAACAAAAAAAAAGCTCTAAAAACATTTTTCACAACATTTTTTATGTCTTAAAACTGAGAAATTCGTTATAATTTTTACAAAACAATAATGTTTTTTAAAAAATGTTACCATATTACAATTTTTTGGCTACAGTGTTGTTACCCTGTAGCAAAATATAGTGTTTCGGGAAACTTCGTCTAAAATCTAAATGATTACGAAAATTGTAAAAAGAAAAACATCCACTAAAACCTGAACGTAAAATACATTTAAAAAGGTCAGTAAATAGTTTAATGAGTCAGCAAAACTTTTGCAAAAACATTTAAAATAGTGATGATATCCCAAAAACGAAGAAATTTTATACTTTTCTGATGAACTGTCATATTTATGTAGTCAACTTCCAAGTATTTGCAAAATGCAGTTAAATACACTTCAACTAAGGTCGAAATTTGTCAATATTTGAACATGTCAACATTTATACATCGCCCACTTTTTTAGAAAAATTATAAAAGTTGTTCCAGTTTTTGTTCGCGTCATGTAGGACAACACATGCTGCAAGGTTTCAGTTGATACGACATACGTTTAGCAGCGCAGTTATCTTGGAAAGCAACGTGTATGCTTAGCAACTGTCCTTTGTGTCACATTGGGAGACACTAAAAACAAAAATTGTAAAATTAACATAGTCCTTACTTTTCTGCAGAAATCTAAAATAAAGACTTATATTGTTTTATTTTTAATTCGAATATCTTTCAATTAAAAGCACCCTAGTACACTCATAAAAAAGGTTAGTTCAAAAGTCTGTTAAAGGTGTTCTAATTCAGTTAAGCTAATTTTTTCTGTTGTTATCGTTTAAATCAGTTTTTTAGCTAAAGGAATTAGTTGTCTCATTTTACCTCAAGAACAAATTTCAACCGTATTTGAACTAATTTTCAACTTAAAATTTAGTAATTCATGCACACAGGGAAATAAAGTGCCAACCGAATTGAAAAATGTGTATTTTAGTGGTAACAACTTATAAATTTAGTTAGTACAAAGATATTTACATTAGATTTCTGAATTTTTTGGTGTTGCAACTAAAATTCCGTTAAATTAACCGAGTTTTGTTGTGAAAACTATTGTGTTAACCGATTGAAATACGTGATAATCGAATTTGAGTAGTAGTAACTGAATTTCAGTTGGCAAATAGCTAAATTTTTCTCTGTGTGTGATTTTCAAATCTACAAATTTTTACAGTTAATTTAAACAACAATTCTTTTTAAACCATTACTTTTTGCGTCTCCAAAATTTTCTCCGATATTTTCTCATATTTTTTATTTTAGAATCAGAAAATAGACTATGTCTCAAAAACTAACCGAGATAGAGAATAATTTACCTATATTGGTAACCCCGGTAATATATAGACCTGGTAATATATAGACCTGCCTCTGGTCAGATCGGGAAAGACATTTTTATCAGAAATTTTATGTTAAATCAGCTTAAAAATTGCGTTGATTCAGCTTAATTCGTATTTAATTTAACTACAAATGTCTACTCAAATTAAGTTCTTCTAAAACTTAGGTCACCTAAATTTGACAGACTGTGATTCTCAACATCATTGAAAACTGTGCTGGTGGAAATTTAGGTAATATTTTCTGTTGTGGTTGCTGAATTTTCAACAATTTGTACGGGATTTTTTTTTATGAGTGTAGTCACTGACATTTTTGGGTACCTAATTATACAAATCTTTGCATAAATTAAACTTATATTTTTGCTACTTCAAAAGATTAAGAATAATATTATAATTTTTTACTTATTTTGCAAATTAATTTTAATAACTTCTGTTTCCTGTTCTTCTTCCTCAAAAAAATCTTAAAACCTTGAGTAAATTGTAACTTGTAGTTGATTAAATTTAAAATACATACACTTTGGGTCTACTTTATTTTCAAAAAAAAAAAAAAACTTGACTTGTCATCATTATTGTCCTTATTATTAACATACTCGTCACTGCTACCATTGACGTACCAAAAACAAAACGAAAAAATTAGACAAGATTGACATAAAACAGAAATAAAACAAACCAGCGGCCAAAAAAAAAAAACACAATTTAAATACCACAAAAATTGAATTAAAAAGTCACTTTCAACTTTGGAAATGTTTTCAAAAATATTAACCAGTGTTGGCAACCGCTTCATTTGGTTATCGGTACTGGATAACGGTATTTTGTGAATATTTCGTTAGGGTATTTTAAGGTTAACGATATTTTAAATTATATCGTTATGTTATTTTTAAGGTTAACGTTACTTTAAGTAATTTCGTCAGGTTATTTTAGGGTTAACGTTATTTTCCGTAACTTTTAAGTGTACATATTTTGCAGCACACCAAATTTAAAAAGTGCAAAATTCCAAAATTCCAACAACAGTAAAAATGCATTTTTAGGAAGAATTAGAGTTGTTTCCTGTTTTTAAACCCCGGTTTTTGAAAACGGCAAGTTTCGAGTTATTCAAGAAACTGTTTTTTTCTTTTTCGTCTCGAACAGCTTGGCGTTATGGAATATTTTTCAAACCGAAAATTCCTGAGAAATAAACCTTTTTGAAATATTTTCAAGAGTTGTTCTCATTTTTAAATAAAAAAAATAATGAGAAAACGAATAAGCTTTGTTCCTTTTAAGTTTTTTATGCTTTTGTGATTTAATTGTGCTTTTTATAAAATTTGATACAATTTGATATAACTTCACAAAATTCTTAACAATTTTTTGGAAATACGCTCTAATACTTTGTTTCACATTTCATATAATGATAAACTGATAGAAATTTGTGCGTAGTATTAATGAATTCCTTCATCATTATTAAACCAATGAATCGATTTTAATGAAATCGTTTCATTAATACTATGAAGGAAAATTTTATCAGTGTATAAAATTATTTATAAGTCAATGAATTGAGAAATTAGATGTGATTTAAATTTGACTAAAATATGATGCCATAATTATCAGAAAAGACAAATTATCTTTTTTACTTTTTTATGTTTTTTAATTTCTTTGGATTTTATGATTTTAACCTTTTCTTAATATTTACTGGCTTTTAATTATTTTTGTTTAAAAGATTTTCTGACTCCTTTTTACTTAAGTTTTTTACTACTTATTGCTTTTTAGAATATTTTGTGCTTTAAATACATTGAACTATTCTTTTTTGTTTTCTCTGATAATTATATATAAACATGGATGGTAATCGATTCGATGCGGGTATCGGTAAGAGTAACGCTATTTTCGTTTATTTCGTTGACGATATTTTAGGGCTAATTATATTTCAGTTATTTCGTTATCGATTTCTTAGCGTTAACTGTATTTAGCAGTAGTTTAGTGGTAACGTGCAAGCGTTGCGACGCTGTAATCAAGCAAAAAGGTTTTACTACAAAATATTGAAAAAAGTTAGTATTTAACCACATTATTTCACCTTTTTAACTGTCGTTTCTAATTAGTTGTCGCAACATTTTCTTTCTTTTTTAGAGTTATTACAACAAAGAAGGCGAAACTACGCAACACGCCCACATATTGTTAAGATTTAAAGTTTTTTTAAGTTAAATAATATAAGGAAAAATATGTATATTATATTTTTATAGTAGATGCAGAATATGAATTTTTATTAATAAAATGTTTAAAATTTTCGTTTAAAAAATATCGTTTCTAATTCGTTGTCAACAGCTGTATCTATTAATAGCGATTATTTTTTTTTATCTTGTCAAATTATTTCGATAACGGTATTTTAACGATAACGCCATTTCAATTATTTCGGTAACGGTATTTTAGCGATAACGGTATTTTAGTTATTTCGGTAACGGTATTTTAATGCTATTGGTATTTGACTTATGTCTGTAACGGTGTTTTACGGATAAAGGTATTTAAATTATTTCGGTAACGGTATTTTATGGATAACGATAGTCACCCAGGCAGAAAACTACAGTCGGCACAGTGTTGGCAAAGCGTAGGGTATGGTCGGTTATGCGTTGGCAGAACGTGGGATAAGCAATCTTGACAGTATCTTGACCTGTTACCCGATTGACAACAGAAGCCAACCGTTGGTTTAAGCGAACTTGCCACCGTTGGCATAACGTTGGTTATTCAAAAAATTCTGTGCTATAATAAAAGACATTTAAAAAGCGGCAATACAGTTCGAGTTCGGTATTAGTTTTATACTTCATATTTAAGTGTTTGAAATATAATAAAACATTTAAAAAAAAAAATTCTGTTAACTTTACAAAATTTAAGTTATATTCGATGTGAATTTCAATTAATTGAAAACAGCATTTTACTCTGTAAAATTAGCAAAAACTTTTATTAAATAGTTATAGACTCAAAATAGCAAACAAAAACTGTAATTTTACTAAAACTTTTGATGAAAATTAAAATTATTCAAGTTCGAGGTCATACTCTATATTTCTTTATTAGGATATTGTCCTAACACATAATCTAAAGAGTTTTTGTTTTCAAATTTATTATGTGACCCTTTCAGGAATGTGTCGATAGATCTATTTCGGGAATTTTGTAGGTTCCCATAATCAGAACACGTTTTGAAAGCGGTAACAGTCCCATGCCAAACATCAATCATTCATATAAACTAGTTTACTCACTACATGAGAACTAATATATGAGCTTGAAGTTAAAGATTATCACCATTGATCAAAAAATAAATTGAAAACTTGTTTGTGATGTGCAAGGTCCACCCCTGGTGGATATTCAATACACGGTTTCTATTTTTTTCCTCCTTTTTACTTTTTGTTTCGTTTATAAACAAAACAGGGGGAGTAAACTAGACTGTACTTTGTCTTTTATACAAGTTTGATATAATTTTTATTAAAAAATAAAACTTATGTTTTTTACGACCTTTAATTGTGCAATGAAAATGAAAATTATTCAAGTTCGAATAAAAATTATATCAAACTTGTACTAAAACTTTTGCTTTATTAGTAAAATGCAAATAACAGTTAATTTTGCTAAAATTAACAGATATTTTTGCTAAAAAATTGTAGATTGCTGATTTCATAAGGGCAGACTTTTATTCGCATTAAAAAAAAAACTTTAAAAATTTCATATTTTTTGAAAGATTTTTTTGTCTACTAATATTAAGTAAATGTTTTTGCTGATTTTAACTAATTTTAAGTCTCCTTTTTTGCCATTTTTACAGGTTTGTTTCTATAAGTACCTTCTATGAATACCTTTCTATGACTATTGTACCTTTGGTCATTTTTAACACGGTGGGTTTTACGAAAATATCAGTGGTTTGCCAGAACTATTTTAATTTTGGAACGGTTGGTAATATCTACATGGGTATATATTTATATAGAATTATATGTTATACCATATATCATTTTATATAATAGTTATATAAGTTGTTTGGTTTTATTGTATCATATATATTTATATATAATTATACCTTGAAGTATATATGATTTCATATATTGATATAGCTATTATATTTTGAGCAAAAGTATTGTACATCTTATTGCAGTATGTAGGCCAAAATGACAATAATATTTGAATACTATTGCAAATTGTATGGGTAGATACCTTTATAGAAAAAATTGGCTCGAAAATTTTTATTTTTATGTAGTTAGTGTATTTTAGGGTTATCTATCGGTATTTTAAGTTATTTCGATATTATTATTTTAAGGTTGAAATTAGTTCTTTGAAACGGTAGTGAATCGTTATCGGTGTTTTAGGGTTAGTGTTTGCCAACCATGATATTAACATATAAAGACCAGGTATATATGATATTGTGATGAAATAAAAATGAATATTTAAATTACTACAAACGTACAACATGCATACATCCAATTTGTGCTACAGTCAAGATTACAGTATTTAACGGCAAAAACAAAACCTGACTTTGAAACACATATTTTTAATAGAACTACATTGTACGCTGAATCCAAATCTGTCAAACATTTTTTTTTTTTTTTAAACGTTAAGATTAAGAAGAAATATTTTTTTCTTTTGTCATTTGCTTAACTTTTCAAAATTTTATCGCAAAATCGTAAAATTTTTTTAATAATATAAATCCACGCAAATGTAACTTTAAATATAATATAATGGCGGCGTTTGCATCAGAATATCGCTCTGATATTGCCAGGAAGTTGAAAATTTAACATTTTTAGTTTTATCCATATAATTTAGACACCATATAGAAACATTCCAAATAGATTGAAAAAAAAAAGCTTTAAGTTTCAACTAATTTTCCACATGCTTCAAATACAAAAGTAATAATCAACTTTTTCCAGAACCTGTCTTTGTAATACATATCGCTTATTTATTTCAAGACTGGCATAAGTCAAAAAATACAATTTTTGAGTAAATGATGCACATTTATTAGTTATATCATGCTTTATATTGTATAAAATTATTATATTAAATTTCATATTAATATATTCTATAGTTTTCGAGATAGAGGATAATAAATTTTATTTTTTCTTTAAAGTGGGTGCAAAGAGTATTAACTTCATAGAAAACTGTGCTACTCACGGGATTCTCGATAACTAGCGAATTCACATACAACTCTCACTAAGAGAAAAATGCATTAAAACCCCCTCTTTATAAAAAACGTGACCAAATATATAGAGAAAGGGCAGATATGGATTGAAAGCTTTAAACTCGTTTTCTGCAAAATCATGTTTTTCGAGTTATGTCAGTCTTGCAGTAAATGAGCGATAATTTCTAATATATTTACGCTGAGTCTTAATCTGATATTTGTTGTTCGCATTAGTAGTTTTGGAAATATCGCGTTTTTATATTTACATTATATACCCCATTTTTTTTTAATTCTAAATTTTCTTGTTTTCTAAATATTTCAGGATATTTTACTCCCCCTTTACATTTTGTTTTTAAACAAAACAAGTTTGAAATAAAAAGGAGAAAAAAACAAAAGACGTGCATTATATATCTACCAAAGGTAGAGGGTGCATATAACATACAAGTTTTCATTTTATTTTTGATCAATGGTAATAATCTTTAAATTCGAGCTCACATATTAGTTCTCATTTAGTGAGAAAACTATGTAACGACGTGTTTTCCACCTAATGCTGGGGTAGAGCTCGCGGCTCCCAGGGTTCGTTACAAAGTAATTTGTTTTTCTAACGATGAGAGAGAATTAAAAACACGTTTCATTTACCGCTTATTTGATTATCTCATTACTTTATTCCACATAGACGTTATTTATTTATAACAAACTAATGATAATTCAATATAACTAGTTGTACAAATAGCATAAATATTAACACGAATCGACGGCACACAGCGACATTTAGAGGATGAACGATTTGAGAACAAATAACGAGGGCGATCGGTTGATGGTAAACTCAACAACTTGTTCTGAGAATAGGGGCAGGACGATCAATGGGACACTTACAATAGCTACAGAGCACTGCTTGGCGGAAAGCTCACCAACAAAGGAAAGAGAGGGAGCGTTCGGCGGTAAGCACGTAAACAGAGAGGGAGAACGGTTGATGGTAAACTCAAAAACAGTTCTGGGACTATGGGAGAGGGTAGGGGATGAATACTCCGAATAAAAGAGAGTCTGGTTGGCGGTAATCTCACCAACAAAGAGAGAGAACGGTTGATGGTAAACTCAACAACGGTTCTGAAAATTTGGAAGAGGGCGGTACAGGAATGCTCAAAATAAAAGAGAGTCTGGTTGGCGGTAATCTCACCAACAAAGAGAGAGAACGGTTGATGGTAAACTCAACAACGGTTCTGAAAATTTGGGAGAGGGCGGTACAGAAATGCTCAAAATAAAAGAGAGTCTGGTTTGCGGTAATCTCACCAACAAAGAGAGAGAACGGTTGATGGTAAACTCAACAACGGTTCTGAAAATTTGGGAGAGGGCGGTACAGAAATGCTCAAAACAAAGAGAGCTGATTGGCGGTAATCTCACCAACAAAACAGAGATAGAGGTCAGCGGTAATCTCGCCGACAAAGAGAGAGAACGGTTGATGGTAAACTCAACAACGGTTCTGAAAATTTGGGAGAGGGCGGTACAGAAATGCTCAAAATAAAAGAGAGTCTGGTTGGCGGTAATCTCACCAACAAAGAGAGAGAACGGTTGATGGTAAACTCAACAACGGTTCTGAAAATTTGGGAGAGGGCGGTACAGAAATGCTCAAAACAAAGAGAGCTGATTGGCGGTAATCTCTCCAACAAAGAGAGATAGAGGTCAGCGGTAATCTCGCCGACAAAGAGAGAGAACGGTTGATGGTAAACTCAACAACGGTTCTAAAAATTTGGGAGAGGGCGGTACAGAAATGCTCAAAATAAAGAGAGCTGATTGGCGGTAATCTCACCAACAACACAGAGATAGAGGTCAGCGGTAATCTCGCCGACAAAGAGAGAGAACGGTTGATGGTAAACTCAACAACGGTTCTGAAAATTTGGGAGAGGGCGGTACAGAAATGCTCAAAATAAAGAGAGCTGATTGGCGGTAATCTCACCAACAAAACAGAGATAGAGGTCAGCGGTAATCTCGCCGACAAAGAGAGAGAACGGTTGATGGTAAACTCAACAACGAGTCTCAAATTCAGGACGTTTAATGGAAAAACTCACCAAAGTTAAGCAAAGTCGATCTTGTCTTAACGACGTCCGTAGACTAACTGCCTCTTGTTTGCTAGTGCACCGCCTTTTATATGGTGCGATCAGCTGATATGTTACACATTTTACTCCTTTTTTATGTTGCTTAATATCGTAGTAACTACATGGTTGTCTATATAGTAGTAGCCTGTGATTAGTTCTTATATCTACCGCTTGGGTTATTATAAAATAATCCGTTAAGTTCAAATGTGTTTAATTTTATTAAGTACAAAAAAAAATAATAAAAATTACAATGCAAATTCAATAGCAAAAATATAAAAATTCATTAACAAAAATAATTAATATGTAGCCAAAAACGAGCCACCGCGACTTTTGGCGTCACAACTAGTTGATATGAATGTTTGATGTTTTTCATGGGATTGTCATTTCTTTCAAAACGTGTTCTGATGATGGGAACCTAGAAAATTCCCGAAATAGATCTATCAACACATTCCGGAAAGTGGTCAATTAATAAATTTAAAAAGAAAAACTCAATAGATTATTTGTTAGGACAATATCCTAATAAAGATATATAAAGTATGGCCTCGAACTTGAATAATTTTCCAGTTTTTTGTTTTTATATACATCGAGATAATTTTTATGTTATTTTCAATTTATAACGAGCTTTCAATCTCCGTATATTTACAAAAATAAAGCAAATCAAACATATTAGCTAGGTTGATACTAGTATTTCGGTTTGGCTAAAGATCTCATCAGAACCCGAAGTTTTAGAAAAGCTAGAGCCTCCATAATAGGCAGAACTTTAACAAAAAACCTATTAATAATCAATTTTGCTTCATTCTGAATAATTTTCATTTTCATTACACAATTAAATGTTTATTTTTAACAAAAATTATATCAAACTTGATTTGCAATTTTAATACAAAAATTAGTTCAATGGAATGTTTAGTTTACGAATAGAGAATTTTTTTTTTTGCATACGTACATAATGTTTATAAGGATAAAACTAAACATGCATAATGTTGGCTTAATTGCAATACCGGTTAGATAACCTGAAACAAACACCGACATGATTATACTCAAGTGAAAGATAATTTTATGTAGATGTATATTATTAAAACAAATTCGTGATTTCGCTGTTAAATATCGAAAAATTAAGCAAAACATAAACAAAATGCGATGATTCATGTAAATATAAGAACCCCGATATTTCAAAAATTGCAAAGGACAAAAAAAAAAACAATAACAGACTTGAATTCAGCGTACCCTAAGTCTATTAAAAAATACACACAGAGAAATAAAGTGCCAACCGAATTGAAAGTGTATTTTAATGGCAACAACTTATAAATTCAGTTAGTACAACGATATTTACATTAGATTTCTGAATATATTGGGTGTTGCAACTTCTGTTAAATTAACCGAACTTTGTTGTGAAAACTGGTGTGCAATTGTACCAACCGACTGAAATTCGTAATAACAGAATTTGAGTCGTAGTAACCGATTTTCAGTTGGCAAATAGCTTAAGTTTTCTCTGTGTGTATGTATTTCTAAACCGGTTCTACAAAAAGTGGAAATTTGTTGAGTAGTGTTATTCAAGTTTTCCAAAAAAAAAATATTTACAATATTAGAAAATAAGTCATCATACAAAACCATATTTGTGATATCTCTATGGAAATATAATGAAACAAAGAGGACCCAAGACAAATGTTTGTTGTTGTTTGTCAAATACGTTTACACACTTCCATACACTCCCACACTAATACAAAAGATAAGATATGTATTTGCTATATTTGTAGCTGTATGTGTGATGATTTAATGCTTTTGGGGTTTTGCTTCTTTTGCCATTTAACAATGTCAACAATTTTACAGAAATTAATGTAAATGAATTTAATATTAAATTTTTATTAGATCAAAAAAAAATTTAAGTATTTCCGTTTCTGCTAAGATGAAGAATGTGGTGACAAATTTAAATAATAATTTAATACGAAGCATAGAGAATTACAGTAGTTTAAAAAAAAATTAAGTTGTTAATTGTGTTTTGGTTTTTTATATACCCGACGAAAAAACTCCGATATAATCATATATAATTATATATATACATTAGGGCAGGTCGATTTAAAAATTGCTCAACGTTCAAGAAAAATCCTATTCTAGGGATTAAAATAAGAAACTTTGCCGAAGGAACCATACCTCTAAAACGAATTCTGATGTCCCGACTTTTGACCCGTAGTGGCAAATTTTGAAAAAGCCCACTTTGATATTTCAGAAAGTAGGAGGAATCTCTCCAAGATTATGGGAGATACTTCTTCTCCGGGAGACGCGCTAGCAGATTAATGCATAAATCATCATTCTAGGGGTTAAAATTTAAGGTAAAAGAGGGCCTTTTTAGCCGTTTTTTTTTTTTTAACCAAAATGTACAAATCTCGGGATAGAGATATTTCAGAAAGTAGGAGGAGTCTTTCCAAGATTAGGGTCTCTATTTCTTCTCCGGAAAAAATAGAGTATAAATATATTCGATTGGATTGGATTCGATCTTATCTTATTTTGATCCCTAGAATACGATTTTCCTTGAACGTTGATCGATTTTTTTGCCTCCATACAAATCGACCCGGCCTAATATACATATAACTAAACATCACATCTGATCCGAAAAATGGCATACATAAGCTGATCACATGGGATATAATATCGTATAGTTTGATCTATAATAACTATCTATCTATTAAGTTTTTTAATAAAAAAATTTAGAGATCACTACTTTTTGTTTTAATCCAATTAAGCACTACTTGTAATTCATTTATAAAACATATTAATATTTAAAAATAATGTTAATGTTAGAACATACGTATAATAAATTTAAAACCTAGGTAAAACAAACAAAACTTTTGCCGAGCAAGAAAATCAAGCTGCTGTTCGCAAAAATTTTCAAGTGGAAGACTTACAGATTTTTTCAAGAGCAGAAATAAACAGCAAGATTTACACGTCCTTGTTATAAAAGGAATTGTTTTATAGAGTTATAGAACTTTGAAATTTAATAAAACGAAGATGAATTTTTTAAATTGACAGCAAATTTACTTTATTCGAAAGATAATCTTTTGGCATTATAATTTAGTTATGACTTCTGGCATATGACCGCCACGGCTGGATCGGACGTAGTCTAATCTTTAGGTCATATTTTCGATGACATTTTCTAACATTTGTGGCCGTATATTGGCAATAATGCTGGGAATGTTGTCCTCCAAGTGGTCAACGGTTTCGGGCTTATCGGCGAAGACTAGCGACTTTACATATCCCCACAGAAAATAGTAAAGCGGCGCTTAATCACACGATCTTGGAGTCCAATTCACGGTTACGAAAAGTGAAACGGTTACAAAACGTTTCCTTCAATAAATCAAATTGTGGAACGAGCTGTGTGACATGTTGCTCAGTCTTGTTGAAACCACGCTCCTGCACATCATGGTTGTTCAATTGATGAACGAACAAGTTAGTAAGCATGGCTCTATATCGGTCACCATTGACGGATAGACTGATTGCTCTACAGCAGCAATGACTTCTTCTGTACGCATTGTACGACGTCTCTGTGGATGAATATTATCATTTAGAGTAAACGTGGTACGTAAAAGTTCCACAGTTAATCGAATTAATTGCTCTGATGGACGATTATGTTTACCGTAAAACGGATGTAGTGCGCGATAGGTATTTCGAACCGAACCATGATTTTCAAAATAAATTTGCACAATTTGGAAGCGTAGTACAGGCGTCAGTATATTCATGTTGAAATGTCAAACCAAACTAAACATAAAACACTTGACAGCTGACAAAATGGCCGCCAGTTATGAAAATGTTGCCAACTTAAAGTTATATACCTGTATAAAAACACCATTTGCAACATAATTTAATATAATAACTATACGGTCGGTCATATGGATCAATACGACATTTTGTTTATGAACGAGTAATCTCTCTATTTTGTACTTCAGCAATTTGAGATTGTTCAAAACAACTATTTTGTAAACCACAAAAAAGGATCAGTGGTAGAAAGTAATTACTGCTGGTGGAACTAAGCAACTTTTTTAAATTGAAAATTTTGAATCCATTACGCATCTTATAAGGGTTGGGTGTTTCATTTGTTTGAACAAGCCGTTTCCAACGCACTCTTCTAAAAACCTGAACTTGTTTTAAGATAATTCCAAAAAAAAATGAATTAAATGTGGTACTTTTAATTAATTAACTTTCATGCTTTTAAGACATTTTAATTATAAGGGTCCGCCATCTAACGTTTTTTTTTCAACTAGTGCTTATTTCGTGAATGGTAACACTTAGCTCATGTCTGATTTGACAGATAATTAGTTTTATCCTTCCGCTGAACGAATATGGTTGTGTATACGCTTGAACAACGCTGGGAAATATTGCGACATTACTTTGAAAATCATCGTAATGTTGCAGAATGTGTGCGAAAATTCAAATCAGCCGCAGAGCTGATGTCGTTTGGCCACCTCGGAGCTGCGATTTGACACCGTTGGACTATTATTTGTGGGGTGCCGTCAAAGATAAGTGTTACGCCAACAAGCCAGAGACAATTGACGCTTTAAAGGACAATATTCGTGAAGCCATTGGTGAAATACAGCTGCACACAATCGATAATTCGATAATGTGCCTAAAAATTGGACCGATCGTGTAGGCTACTGCATGGCCAGCCGAGGCAGCCATTTCAATGAAATTATTTTTCATTATTAACCGGAAGGATTGTACTTCCAAATAAAAAAAGAAATTTGATAAAATATTTAGTAGTTTTTTTATAGCATTTTCAATAAAAAAAAGTTATTTGGCGGACCCTTTATTTTAAAGTTAGTTTGTGTTGTTTTGTGTATTCTCTTCATATAAGTTTTTTTATGTGTTCTCTTCATATAGTTTTGTATAATTAACACAAGATTTTGTTTATATATCGAGACCTTATACTCAATACCCTCTAAGAACCAATATATTGAAAATCACTTTTTGACAGAATAATATTCATTGATGTTAGCTTAACATCAAAAACACACCTTACCAAATAATGGGTCTAGTAATCTAAACTAGCAGGTTTGTACGTAGTAATCTTTATATTATAATCCTAACTTGTTTATGTGAAATGTCTCAAAAGTAATGACACAGGTAGAAAAATACAATGTTGGCAAAGCGTCGGCGGTGGTCGGTTATGGGTTGGCAGAACATGGGATTAAGAGTCTTGACAGTAGTTTCCTGTAACCCGATTGCCATCTTTGGTAAAACGTTGGTAATTCAAAAAATATTGTTCTTTAATAAGATTTTTTTTTATTTTTATTTTTTATTAATTAATAATCATATAATTACAAATTATATACTATTACCCTAACCGAGCACTAGCTACTATGGCCTTCGGCGCGTTGTAGCGAATGCAGACCAGTGCCTCTGGTGGGAATCGAACCCACGACCCCCGCACTGATAAGCCAGCACGCTACCAACTAACCTACCGGGGCGCACACTCTTTAATAAGATATAAATTTAATTCATTTTAAAAAATATCTAAAATAAAAATGTTAAGTTTTCATTGATCTTCTTTATTTAATTCTTCTTAGTTTAAACGAGCTTAAGATCATTTATTTATTAATTATTTATTTATTTCCAATATTTCGTCTCCACATTGGGTGACTTCTTCAGGGCATATTTGTTTTCTGATCGATTTTGAAAAAAATTACGAATTGAAAAAAAAATATGTTATTAATTTTTTTTTAACATGGACGAGCTGGGAATCGTTCCTGGGTTGTCAGATTAACAGGCGATTGCTCTATACACAAAGCCACCGAAGTTCATAATGTCTGATAGTTTAAAACATAAATGAATTTGTTTTCTATATTAATTCGTTCAATATATACAAAAAATAACACCTTACTCTATAGCTTACAATACTACGATATAAAATGAGTCTAAAAATAGATTCCCAGTCGTATCATTATTTTTTGTCTGAAAGTAATAAGATGAATAACTTATTATTGTTCAACAATTATTTTTTATATAAGAGTAATGCATTAGAAGTTTCTTATTGGTAACCCATTACTTTATTATTTAAAGTAATGTTGAAGTTAATAAGTACTTATTGCAAAGTAATGTATCAAATAATAAGTACTCATTACGATGTTTTTGCTGGTTTTATCTCTGAGAAATATTTCAGACAGCAAAACCCAGTTTTAATACTCATTTTTCAATATTTGTTATTTCTCTATTAACCATAAAATTTATTTTTGAATGCAATACCCTCTAACAAACACATTAAGGTTATCGACTTATTAAAAACGTATTATTACTACATATCGTCACCTAAAATGCAAAAGAGCGTAACCACACTTTTTATTTTTTTTTTACTGGTGCAGCAAAAACGTTGTAGAATTAAAGATACTTTCGTCTTAAACGACATATTTCCTTCTCTTGCTTAAAACACGACTATAGACTAATTTCCAAAGGATTTTTTTTATTTTTTGTTCATATTTTTCTAGTTACGAGTGTTACGCCTCACTCGTTTGGTATGTTTTTTTCTTCTCAAACATGAGAAATGGGATGTAGCTTAAAGTTGTGATTTATTTTTTTCCAAACAAAAATTGGTCGACTAATTTCTGAAGGATTTTTTTATCTTTTGTTAATATTCTTCGAGTTATGATGGTTACGCCTTTTTTAGATGATTTTTTCAGAAACAACAAAACATAACAACATTGAACATGATAAATGGGACGAAGCTCATAATTTAGATTTTTTTTTTGTATATTAGTAATTTGACAAACAAAAATTGAGAATAAAAATTAAAACCAACTTAGAAATTTAAAAAAATTGTTGCTTTTATCATACATAAAATGTAACCATGGTTCTTCTTTAATATGTTCGTTGGTTTAAAAACTAATAATTATAACGCTGTTTATAGTGTTGTACCCCATGTTAAAATTATCATACATTATCATATATGAAGTGTAATATACGTTAGGGTGCGAAAATTAAGGGTATATGGTTATATATGGTTCATATATGAACATATATTTTAGTTCATAAATTTATTTTGTTATATTTAATTTATATTTTTGTTGTTTGTCTCTGATTATTATTATATATATATTATTATTTTTCAATTAAATAATAATTCAATTGATTAAAAAGTAATCAATATCGTATAACTTCCCAAAAGCCAAAAAAAATGTTTTTTAATAAAAGTGTTGTTGCCATATCATCACACGAAATTTAAATTTGGTGTTCTGAAATCTTAAAATCTTAAAAAAGAATTTTTTTCGAAATTTTTATCGAAGTGCCAAAAAGATGGTTTTCTTGTCAAAAACATTGTTTATTAAAAAACAAAAATTACAATAATTTAAAATACCGTTTGCTTTTATATTAAGTTTTATAGGACTGAAAAGAAGAATAATCCACAATGATTTATGTGTCCCTTCCAGTCAAATCAAACCTATAATATTAAAAAAGTAATTTATTTTAACCAGTTATTATTTTGGAAGCACTTACTTTTTTCCAGGAGGTTACGTCCTTTTCTTTTCTTAATGAGCGCGCTTTTATTAACATATGATTGAACACATGTTTTGATGTCATATGTTCTAAAAGAGAGATGCCATATGAATGTTTCCCAATTAAACAACGTTTTCTTAATATTTATTGTTACTAAAATCTTGCAAAACAGAATTACATTACTTTTAAACTTAAAAAAAAAGATTTTAGTTTTTCATTTACTTGGTTCAGCTTTTAATTATGAACCAATTAAGTTTTTTATATGTAGATTGAATTATGAAGGTATCAGTGTTTTCATACACACTTATTTTTATTGGCAACTCTGCTTTTTCGAACATAAATAAAATAAATTCTGATTTCGTAAAATTTTGTACTTTTTAAGGGATAGTTTTTTTTTTAAAAAGCTAATTTTACAATAATTATTGCTAAATTAGTCTAATTTAACCTTTTAACATATAAAATACATTTCATATTAAGGATTCCTAATGTTATTTTTTTCGGCTGCAAGTAAAATGCTTTTAAGAAATGCTTTTAACATTGTTGTCAATTTGTTTGAGTGTTTTCTAGAATATCAAAACAAAAAATTATGTTTTTTTAAAACAGTTTTTTAGAGTTTAAACAATACAACCAAAAATACAATAAAATCAGAAATAAGTAAAAAAAGTTCTAAATTTGTAATATTACGCACCATTTTTGACCCTAAATTGTAATTTATTAGAAAAAAGGGCATTCGTTTTACTTTCGACCAGGCTTTTTTACACGAATTAAAACGAATAAAAAATAGGGAAAAACGTTCTGATTTAATCTCAGGAACACCGAAAAATTCTAAAACTTTCACTTTCGCTCTGATTTAAAAGCCGTAACTGGGGTGATAGCTTGAATCTTATAACATTTAATTTAAACCGGCATATAATTCTCATTTAGTTAGCAGATCTAGTTATACTTATGTGAACCAATTCACACAGATATTAGTTTTTTCTTTGTATGGAAATGTAGGAAATATGGCAACATTTGTTTGGATTTTTTTCTCTGTACAAATTATAAAATACTCTGATTTTTCAACAAAAGGTAATATCAGACTTTTTTTTTTTTTTTTTTTTAATAATTTTTAATTTATTTTTTGCATTTTCTTTCTGTTTAAAAAAATTTTTAGTAAACGAAATTAAGCTTTAAAAATTACATTATTAATTTTATGAATTAATGAAATATTCAGATTTAAACAACTGAAACTAAATTATTAAACTTAATAAAGTAATAAACCTAATAAGAATTAATATCTAATCTAATTAAAATTAATTTAAAATATTTATGGCTAATACCAATAAACATAAATATTTATAAACAACAACTACATAAATATTACAAAAAACAACAAAAATGTGTTGTTGTTTTCTTTTGAGAGCTAATATAAAAAATGTCAAGCAAGTTCCGAATTTAAGCAAATATTTAATTTATGCAATTAATTTTTAATTGACAGCTTTTGAAATGTCCAACAAAACGATTTAATTGAACAAAGTAGGGAAATGTTTTTTTTCTGTGTATAATAAACACAAGTATCATAAACCTCACTCTAAATGTGTTTTATTTTACATATTTCTCAAATCTAAATAAATTTGAAGCATTTTAAAAGCACCAGATTTATTTAACTTCCAACGTTATGCCAATGGTGGTAAGGTCGGACAAATCAACGTTTTGCCACTGTTATCAATGGGGGAACAGCACAATACGGTCAAGATTCTTAATTCTACGTTCTGCCAACACAAAACCGAACATCGCCGATGCTTTGCCAACACTGTGCCGATTGTATTTTTTATTTTCATGTATGTGTGTATGAAAAACTGTTGCATTCATCGGTGTGACGCATAAAAACTAAAAATCAAACCAAACAAAAAAAATAAAAATAATTTTGGCTGGGAGCGTGGCATATCAATTTCTTTTTGCACCCTTAATAGGGTGAATAGGTAACTGGGGACCTGTATACATTTTACATGGAGGCACATGAAAAAAATTAATTAGTTGTTTTAATAACGTGTGATAATCTATGTTATATGACTTGGTTTTAAGAAATAACATAAAAGAAAACTTTATTTGATAAAAGAAAGATTGTTTTACAAAAAAAAAAAAATTATTCAAGGCTTATTTTTGATAAAAAAAATTATTTTATATAAAAAAAAAAACTATTTCAAGGCTTAACACGAAAAAAAAATAGTTTAAATAGAAATAAAAGGGAAGAAAAATTAATCCAAACAGTTGTTGCATAGAAGACGATTGATTGAATGCTCATTACATATAGGCTAGAAGCAATTTTTGTAAGCCTTTCGAGTTTATCTCTGCTTCTTTGTAAGCTTAGGGCATAGGTAACAACTTTTCACAACTGCAATACGGCCATTCTTATCTCGATTTTCTACGTTAAATCTTTCAAAAATAGTCTACGACGGTCAGTTGAAATAAATTGTACATTGTACTGCATGTAAACAATGTATGCTGCTAATGCTGCTACATCGATAATATTGAAAAATAATGCTAACGGCCATCGGCATGTCCTACGTTCAGAAGTACCCTGCGGGAAATGGAATAGTCACTAGTATGGTCACGTGACTAAATCTATGTGTGTATGAACTTGTCCTAGTTTCGGTCCTGGTATATGAAAGTGACCGGTACTTTTAACATGGACTTGTCATAGGAAGTGGAAATTGCTACCTTTGGAGCACCTTGTGACGTGGCGAATAACTTGATGACGGTAACCTTTCACCGTACCGAGTTAAATGAATAAGCTATGGGACATGTTCAAAGTAGGTCGTGTTAAAGTAAGATAATTTTAGGATTTATGTGATATGCAACAGGACCAGTGGGAAAATAATTAACACGTAACTGGTTTAGGTGTACGTATCGTAGAACGGGAGAAAAATCTTTGATGGTATACTAGTCACATATTAAGCGAAATGTGTTCTGTTACATGAGTAGTTTGAATGGAATAGATTTGTTTCGTACCACTGCACTGTTCTAAGGGGTACATGTCGCCGGGAATGCGAAAAGTAATTAGTAATCACTTTTTTCTATACACAACGAAAAACATTAACATTAACTATTTTGGTCACCACCTAAACAGTTCCGTATTCACTTCTTTTGAACCAGTGCAGTGTTAAGTCTTCATTTCTACTATCACAAAGTCGGTACAGATCGAACTCCTTCAGTGTTATGGCCACTTTGTAGCAATCAAGGTACTGAATAATTTGGCACTAATTGCCATATATTCATCCACTGCTAACGGTTTTGAACCAGTTCAATGACCAGTAACGACTTCAACTGCAATGGCCCTAGTTAGTTTAGTACACTTTGAGGTTATGCTACTTTTTCTCCAGTCATATGATATATCTGGTACCAACCAGTCAATATTTTATCAGCATTACTATAGTCACGTGATTAGTCATTTCATACAAATTAACACTTTTTGGTACACCACAATTTTGGTTTCACCAGTTTCGGGACGTCCCGCCCAATGATATATCACAGAATTGTCACTTTGGATCAATCGGCCCTTCATTTCCCGCAGGGTATATTCTCCCAATAGCTTATCCATATTGTCAACACCGCCATTTATCATACACCAAAAAAAAAAAAAAAAAAAAGTTTGTAATGTCAGAAACTTGCTTGCTGGGAGAATCCTAGCAGAAAAAGTTGCTAATATTAGCAAAAAAGTTGCTAAATTCAGCAAAAAACATTCTGAGTTTAGGAACTTTTTTGCTAATATTAGCAACTTTTCCTGCAAGGATCCTCCCAGCATACAAGTTGCTGACATTAGAATTTTTTTTTTTTTTTTTTTGTTGTAGGATTTTAAAAAATATGTGAAAAGGGAAAACCAGAGTAAAATTATAATTTATATCATTAACCGTCTACACTTTGTACAATACAAGATAAAAAACTACATTTCTTATACAATTTGTGTGTAGGTACCCTTATAGAAGGTGTTTTTTTTTTCCACACACATATGGGTTAAAGAAACATTGGACTTATTTTTTACTAAAGACTTCTTTACAGAATTATATAAAACTCAAATTTTTAAAATATCTTTAACCATCTATGATTTATATCTTGTCAAAGTTTCAACTTTGGTTGCTAATATTTTCACTAGAGGGCGCTTTGAAGCAGAACAAGTTACAAACATTTATTGATTAAACATGGTTCTTTTTACAGGGTGTCCGCCGGGAAGGTATACTTTGTTTGTTTATAATTTTTGATTAAGAAAGAATCAATCTTCTATAGATAAATGTTTTATTTAATGTCGCCAATTATGTATGGAATACAATATCAGATAAATGTCCGCCTCTGTTAGCCTCACAAATGCGAGCCCTTTTGAGCACATTTTCATTACTTTCTCACACATTTCACGCGGTATTTTTCAGTAATTTCATCACGAATATTTTGTTTGAGTTGCTCAAGCGTTTCTGGTTTGTTTGCATAAACCTTGATTTTCAGATATCCCCACAAAAAGAAGTCCGGAGCAGTCAAATCAGGCGACCGTGGAGGCCAATCAACATCACCATTTCTTGAAATAACTTGAAATAACACGTAACTTTCTCAACGTCACAGTAATCGATGATTGATTTTGATAAAATGTTTTTGACGATTAAAACACGTTGGTTTATCGAATATTTTTCCATAATAAATTTGCCACGTGTCTACTTCACGACTGCCAAATATGAACTGTCAAGACTAATGTTTACCAAAATGGCGGCAAAAAAAAGTAGTATACCTTCTCGGCGGACACCCTGTATCTGCAAAGTTAAGTTTGCAAAAGTTGCAGCAGATCTTTGACCTGCCATTAATAAGTTAAAAAGTTTCTTAGGCCTACACTACGTATGAGTTATATCTATCTGTTGCATCAATGTAAGTAATTAAAATCACTCATACGCCAAAGTAGGCAAATTTTATAATTTCACTAACACACTTTGATAAATATTGTTATTTTAACAACGATATTGCATTTATAATTTTTAAATAAAAAAAACAAAATTTTTTTTATAATTTATCGAAATTTTGCGGTTATTAAAATATTATTTTATTTAAGTTTTTAATATATTTCCACATAGATCATAACACTTCTTTTTCAATGAAAAATAAGAGAAAAAAAATCTGTATATTGACAAAAAAAAATCTAAATTTATGCATCCTCTTAGAGCCCCTGGTGGTATAAATTTAAAAAAATTAATTGAAAACAATAACAAATAAATTATTCCATTGTCATTCGCTTGAAATGTTTTTCATTGACAAACAAGTGTTGAATTAAAAAAAAAAAAAAAAAAAACTCAAGTATTTAACTTTTTTTTTTTTGATTTGTTAGAATAAATAATTACTATATTTATTATATTTGTTTTACGGTTTTTTGTTTTTTTTTTTTTTGTATATCAATAATGTTATATACATATCTAACACCGGGAATTATGTCAATAATTTGCATAATTTAGATTTACGAAATAAATTTATTAAGCCATTTGTGTATAATTAAAAATGTAAAGTATACCATTAAATAAATAAACAAACTGGTTACAATATTTTGTGTAAATTTAATTGTTGGTTTTTTCTTTTTTAATATTAAATTAAACTTTAAAAACCAAATAGTATTTAAATATATATATTAAATTTGAATATATAAAAAAAATCTACATATCTTTTTCTTTTAAATTAAAAATAAACAAACTTTAGACACAGTGGGACAGGTTAAACAATTTTTAGATGAAAATAAAGACATACTAATCCTCAATTCGGATAAAGGCAACAAAACAGTTGCAATGAATAAGTGTGATTATAAACAGAGAATGGGAAATATACTCGGAGATATATGCACTTACAAACGCTTAAAAAGGACCCAACATCAGTACTAGAGAATAGGAACAACATGTTGGTAGAAAAACTATTTAAATTATATATAATCACGTCGAGCGAGAAAAATAAATTGATTAGGAAAACATCTGTAGCACCTAGAATATACGGTTTACCAAAAATACATAAAGAAGGTACTCCCCTTTGACCCATATGCTCCTCCATAAATTCTCCAGCATATGGTCTACGTAAATATGTGGTTTATATATTAAAAAACGTAACAAGGGAATCAAAATATAATGTAAAGGATGTAATTGATTTCAAGACGAGAATTAACAACACAATAATAAATGATGATGAAATACTTATTTCATTCGATGTAGTTTCCCTATTTCCAAGCATACCGGTTAATTTAGCTCTAAAAACAATTAAAGAGAAATGGAATGTAATAGAGAAACATACAAAAATTCCAAAAGAATTGTTCATGGAAATTCTTAGCTTCTGTATCAAAGATACACGATATTTTAAATATGAAAATCATGTTTATGAACAAAGAAAAGGGATGCCAATGGGATCGCCAGCCTCTCCAGTTATTGCCGATATAATAATGGAAGAGTTACTGGATTATGCGATGGAACTAATGGTTTCCAAACCAAGGGTGTTCACAAAATATGTCGATGATTTATTCTGTATTCTGAAAACCGACAAAGTGGAGGAGACACTAAAGATTTTGAACACATTTAACCGGCAAATCCAGTTCACCAAAGAGGAAGAGAAGGATAATCAATTACCATTTTTGGACTCAATTATAATCAAAAAGAATAACCAACTTAAATTAGATTGGTACCAAAAACCCACTGCGTCTGGTAGACTCATCAATTTTGATTCAAAGCACCCTAGGCGGATAATTATAAACACGGCCACCAACTTCATTAAAAGGGTTTTTGAAATAAGCGATGAAGTTTTTCATAAGCATAATGAAAACAAAATTATTAATATTTTAAAAAAGAATAGTTTTCCGATGAAAACTATTACAGAGCTAATTAAATACACAAAAATAAAGAAAATACATAAAAAAGAAAATGAACCACCAAAGATCTACAAATCAGTAACGTACATTCCAGGTTTGTCAGAGAGAATAGTAAACTCAGACATTAATAATAAAAATCAATACGATATAGCACTGAAAACACGCAACACGGTCAATAAATTGTTCAGTAAAACAAAAACAAAACTTGAAAACGAAGAAAAATCAAATGTTATATATAAAATCAACTGTAAAGGAGACGGGTCCAACATATGCAACAAAGTATATGTTGGTACCACAAAAACAAAATTAAAAACTCGACTTTCAAGCCATAAATCAGATCATAAGGCAATACATAGACCACTTGAGCAAAAAACAGCGATCGCGGCTCATAGCACTTTAACTCGTCATACCCCTAATTTTACAGATGTGAGCATTTTACAACAAGAGAACAATTACGCAAAGAGATACGCTCTTGAAATGTTACACATAATTAACACACCTACACACAAAAGACTCAACTATAAAACAGACACTGACCACTGTTCAAGTGTATACAGACATACGGTAAACAAATATCGACTACTTAAAATAAAACTAGTTGTAATAAGATAACAAACAAGTAAGGACGCTTTCAACTCCACGCTTTATTAAAAGATATTTAAATGTATGTAATCATTAATTTTACATTTTTGTTAAATTATTAATTTAAAGATTTTATATTATAAAATTGTATTATTGTTTTTAGTTTTTCCTGAAGATGAACAGCGAAGCTGTTCGAAATATCGAAAAGATAATAAATATTTAAAACTAAAACTTTAAAAATTTGAATTTTATTTTTAATTTATGACCTTGAGCCAAACCAAAAATCCTCATCACATATTAAAAATAAATTTTAGATTTATTACCATAAATAAGTATAAATAAAATATAATAAAATCAAAAATAATTAGCCATGTTATATACAAAAAATCCTAAAAATTGTATACTAAAAATAAATAAATACAAATTGTTAGAAATTTTGAATTCTAAAATATTTACTTCATAGAAGACTATTATAAACAAATCAATAAAACTTTAAATAAAAACCTAAAAACTAAAAACCTTTTTTAATTTCTCATTTCTATTACTTTTGCAAGAGTAAATATGAGTTATTCCATGTCAAACCGAAAGATTTTTTATAAAATAATTTTAGTTTGCTTTGAAATTTAGCAGACGTACGACGTACGAGCGGATCAATAAGTCCGTGACTTTTTGAATGAAACAAAGTTTTTTTTTGCAAAAAAAAAAAAAAAAATATTTTTCAACATAATCTCCTTTTAGCTCAATACACTTAGTCCAACGTTTCTCCAATTTTTATATCCCTACCAAAAAATATTATATTTTGAGGTGCATAAAATAGGCATTTGTTTGATCAATAATTTCATCGTTGGAGCTAAAGCTCTTTCCACCGAGACATTTCTTTAGGTTTGGCAATAAGAAATATACACTGGGGGCTAAGTCCAGCGAATATTGCGGATGAGGAACCAATTCGTATCCCAATTCATGGAATTTTGCCGTTGAGACTTGATGAAAAAGAACTATTTTCTTGGCCATATTGGGTCGTTTTTTTTTTTTTTTGAAATCCTCGTTAAATCGGTCCAATTAGTTGGCATAATATTTGCCGTTCATTGTATTTCCCTTTTGAAGGTAATTGATGTGGATTATCCCGCGTGCATCCCAAAAAACTGTTGCCATCACCTTATTGGCCGTTTCTCCGGTTCACCCGGAGAAACCCATTGTTAAGACTACTGCTTGGTCTCCGGAGTGTTTTAATGGATAAATGTTTCATCCACAGTTACAAAACGCCGCAAAAACTTATTCGAATTGCGGTTAAACACCTCCAAACAATCCTATGAATTTGTTACACGATTACGTTTATGGACAATTGAGAGCAAACGCGGCATCCGTCTTGCAGACAGCTTTCTTAAACCCTACTGATCATTTAAAATCGAAACCACACTGCCATATGAAATGCCTATGGCATCAACAATATCACGCACTTTTACTCTTCGATCGGCCAACACCATATCGTTGCTTTTTTCGACATTTTCGGCAGTCCAGAACGTTCAGTGTCATTTGTACATGTGCGACCACAATGAAAGTCAGTAAACCACTTTTTTAATATTGAAACCGACTATGCAGAGTCCCTATAGTATTTACCAAGCTTTTCTTCGGTTTGACTGACGTATTTTTTTCGCAAAAAATAATGTTTAATTAGCACTCGAAATTCACTTTTTTCCATTTTAAAAAAAAACCACGAGGTTGTATGTTTTGAACAGCTTTTAAACGCAAAATAAATGACGGAACTTGCTCAAAAATTGACAGCAGTCTGTTAACAGGTGGTACTTGATGGGGACAGTGTTGCATTTCATATAACTACAAGGGAAGTTCGAAAAGTAACGGGTTTATTAATTCGGCCTCGTACTACAAAAAAGCTAAAATAACTTATGTGGAATGAAATTGCAACAAAATATAATATGTTGTAGTTTTTTCTAAAACTAACGTAAATTTTATTTCACTTTAAAAAAAAAAAAAAACAATTCATACTATTAATTTAATGTAAAAAAAATTGGTCCCATCCGATCCGCTTTGCGGCAGTTTTGGAGAACTTTTTCCATAGCAGTTGAAAATATCGATGTTGGCATTTTGAGGAGTTCTTTTTTAATTTTTTTCGATCTGATTTTTTGTATTTTTCGGTCTAAAGCCACCAGCATAAACTCTTTGCTTTAAATTAGCCCAAAAATCTTAGATTGAACGTAGTTGAGGGACATTTGGTGAGGTTTCCTCTTTATGAACATATGGTATATGAAGTGTGTCCATAGCTTCTACGGTTTTTCGAGCGTAATGGCTAGATGCAAAGTCCGGCCAGAAGATCACATTTAGGCCTCGATGCATTTTTTGAAATCCTTTTGGCAAACAGTGCTCAATGTATCGTTCAGAATTGACGGTCCCGTTTCAAAAAACACTGGTTCCGACATCCCTTGCGGACTAATTGCTAGCCAAAGTAAAACTTTTTTAGGGAACTTTGTATGCTCCAAATATTTTATTTTGTTATCAGTAGGTTTCTTTCCTTCGAAAAAGTGCCTTCCCTGTCATTCATTGCCATCTTGCGTAAAATATAACTCATCATCCCTGATGCAAATTATGTTGTTCTTGGCGTAAAATACATTTTTGACTAAACTTCATAATCGTGTTCGTTGTGTTACTTCTTACGCTTCGGAAACAGTCGGCTTATTCCTCCTGGACCTTTTCTGTATTCCCATATCATTGAGGTACTTTCTTACTGTTTTTCTATCACAATGAAACTTTCTTCCAAGCTCTCTATACGAATTAGCGATCTTACCTTCAGTAACTTTTCTGAGCTGATACATCTTCGATGAGTCGGCCAAACTGCACTTTCTTCCGGAGCCACGCTTTCTCTTTGTGGTTTTTCTAGTTTTGTACCTAGCCAGTATTATATATACCACACACCGATTTTCCCCTTGCTCTACAAAATGAGAAACAATTTCCGAAGTTTTCCAATTAGTATGATTATTGGAAAAATTACAAATTGTTTCTCGACGTTGTTCTTCTTTTGTTGACATTTTAAAATAATTAAATGTCAATTTATTGAAAAATTGTCAAAGCAACATGAGAAAACATATGGTTATTCAAATATAATGGTAAAAAATTAATAGATTTAGTATTTTTTTTTTCCAGCGTTGCAAAATTTGTTGCAATTTTTTACCGCATACGTTAAGCAAATATCAAAAAATACTTTAAAAAAACTATAACAAATATAGCTCAACATTTTCATAATTTAAAGAGCAGAACTTGTGTTCAATCTGAATTGTCATATTCTTCCCACTAAAAAAACAAGCTTTAGCTTATTTTTGGTTGCCCTAGTTATATGTATCCCAAAAAAGGGCTGTTTGACTTAAATGTCAAACTTCAACAACCTCCAACTCGGAAACTTCTTTACCAATGCCACTGAATAGGACTTAACTTGGCGCAAATTTCATCCCGATACCAAGACATCGGCATCAAAAGTTCGGCTACTTGAGATAAAACCACCATGCTCAAAAAAGTCTTCTTTTAAAATAAGTTCTCGGACAAAAAAATACAAAAATTTTTAAAACTTCTTAGCATAAATATACTTATTAATGCTTGATAAACCATATTTCGCAAATAAAATACACGATTTGACAAAAATGTTGCTTATACCATTATTCGAGCGAAGCATTGAGTTTATGCTTTAAAAAAGAAAAATATTTCTTTGGCTTTTGTGTTCTCTTGTTGGTCTTTCTACATCTTAACATTAATATTTTTTTCCAAAAATTAAATGTCTGCTTTTTTATTTTATAGTCATTTTAATAAAATATGAAGCACCTTTTTGTTGGTCATTTCAAAAGAATTTGTGTAACTTTTTTTACTATTTGCTTTTTATTTCGTAATTTTATTTTCATTATTTATTTGGTCCACTGCAAACGTCAAAGAGATTTACAATAAGATTTTTTTTTTTCCTTTTAAAGCTGTAAATTTCTCAGCAAAGAAATTTTGTAAAATAAAATCAGTTTGTTAAATATTCCTTTTTTATTCTTATGACTGTGTTTTCTGCTTTGGATATGGACAAAAAAAAAAATAAGTCTTAAAGTAGTTATTCGATTTCTATTTGGTTATAAAGTTTAGAGGTATTATTTTTGAATTTATAAAGAAAGAGGAAAGAAAATTACAAAAAATAATTAAAACTGCATAAAAATCTACAAATTGCCACGTTCCGGACTATTTGAGCTTATGCTTTAAAGCACTATTTATGTCAAATCAAATAAAAAAAATCTTGAAAAGGAAACTTGATGTACATAATAAAGTATATCATTAGATATTGCATAGGAATTGACGAAGGTTCGTTAAATTAGGTTAATTTTCTTGTACACAGCTACACTAATAGAAAAAAATAGTTAAATTTAAACATAGTTAGTTATACTAAATTTTAGTAGATTGAAAGTAATACATTAAAATGCTAAAATCAGAAAAAATTTATTTAATCTTAGTGGACAAAAAATCATTAAAAATATGAAATTAAAATTTATTGTGTGAGATTTTATTTGTTCGGTTTTAGATCATGACAAATTTTTTCTCTAAATTAACAGAAAAATTATAATTTTTATATGATAATTTACTTTGACTATTAGAAAAAAAACACAGAAAAAGTTATTAGATTTATTTTATTTAGAATTGTCAGGTTTGAGATCATAATTAAATGTTACTATTGCAAATAGAAAACACTAGGGTATTCAATTGATTAACCGTTACTCGATTAATCGATGAATTTTAATCAAACAACTGTTCGAGTAAATTAAAATGGCCAATTTCGAGTAACGAATAACTCGAACAATTTTGTCGATTAATCGAGTTAACCGAGTAAATAATCTTCTTAATCTTCTCTACCACGCCTATCTCAAACAATTGAAAAATATGTGCATATTAATTATAGTATTAATTGTACACTGTCTAAGAAGACGATGAATAAAATTCAAAAATCCCCAATAAAATATATCAAAAATTTGCTCCCTGGCAACTCTTCCCTAACTACGTGAATAGCCAAACTACCGTATGTACAAAAAATACATCATAGTTGCGCCAACTCACAAAATGTGGGAAATAGTGGAAATTAGATTACATATGATTTTCTAACAATTGTGAATTGTTGTGGTGTTTGTCTTAGCTATCTTCTGCAATTACAATTAAATGTAAAATCGACCCCGTGTAATTGAAACTGGTTTTAAGCCACAGCAAAAATCGACCTTACTTAGATCAGTTGGTTAGAGCCTCTGTCTAAGTGTAGTGCGAAGTGCATGTGGCAAAGAAAGCAGGTTCAAGCCACGGTCAGGATTGCATTTAATAAATAAACATTTCATATAGATGCAATCAAACAATAAAAACCATAACAAATAATTACAGTATTGTCAAAAAGGATTACTAATGAAGGTTGTGTTACCAGAAACTGCGCAGTCTAATTCAATAAAAATTTACAATGTAGTTATGATTTTTAAAAAAGTATGCTTAATCTTCTCTACCACGCCTATCTCAAAAGTGTGTTCTATTTCAGTTTATATTTCATTAAAAAAACATAAATTGTTTCGTAGTTTTTGAAAATAATTTTATTTTAAATCGAAAACTTATTTTGGGGTTCAATGTGAACGTAGTATAAAATATAGAGCAATGTGTCAGTTACCGTGTTAATTTACATATTATATATGTGTGGTAATGTTGTAACTTTTTTTACCACGTTATAGGCAATACAGTACTGATGAACAATATTTTTTTTAATTTTGGAGAAAAGACTTTCGGCACCGAGAAAAATGCCTAAAATGAACAATTTCTAAAGATATTTTCAAAATATCCTTGAACAATTACAGACATTACTATACTCAAATATATGCTCGAAAATATAAAAATAATTAAGACCAAAAGGTCCGATTTGCATAAATTAAGCGAAATGTTTAAGTATCTAACTATTCATCAAAAAATAAAAATCGCAAAACCTTTAGATTGTGATAAATTTTTTCGAAAGGAATTGTATTTAAATTATCATAATTTTTTAGTGTTACAGCCAGAATTGGGCAGTTGACTCTTTTCTTCAATTCGGATCTGTATTGAACTGAATCAAATAAATTAAAAGTTAATGTAATGTTTATATTCTATATTTTTCCTATATATTATTGCTCTATTATTATAACCCTATGGGGAATGAGGAGTCAATTGACCTAAAAGTGACTAGTTAAAGAAGGACTTATCACAGGACTGGTATAATTTAATACTGAAGTGGGTTAAGCAGTGTCAATTGTTCTAAAATTACCAATCTTATGACTGGGAAAGGGAGGACTTACCACTTAACCAGAATGCTTATTAACAAGAAAAAGCCAGTTGGCCAGAATCTCACCCATTGGAAGCTGTTTAGTTTTCGTTTATTTTATACGACATGGCCCTTTTGCGACATTCTTGTGTTATACCCATTTTTGGTTAGTCCTGTGGCATGCCACTATGTGGTTTAAAGCAGGACAAATGACCCCCTCCTATGACAAGCCAATGTTAAAGTTGCCAGTTGTTTACATAGGGTAGGGTTTAGCAGAGGACCGGTCTCTGGCACGAAGGAACCGATCCAGTGGCACACGCAGAACCGGTCCCATTCTCCATAGGGAACATATTATTCCTCTATTATTCTGTTATTTCTCTATAATATTTTTGATATTTGCAAAAAATTTTAAAACTTATATTTCTAATGTCTTCTTAAAGTCGAACTTTATAAAAACAAAAGAAAGTAATTTAAAACCCCTCAATTGTATATTGTTTTAGAATATTTTTTTTAATTTTAAATTAATTTTATAATTTTATAATTTATATTTATTTTTTGACAAACTACATTTCGCAACTCCCAATTTTGTATTTATTTTGTGTTTTATTATGAATTTTTAAGGAAAAATTAAATAAATAAAACCATTGAAATTATTCGAGTTACTCGAGTAATTTTAAAATCTTACTCGCTTAATCGAGTAAGTTAAAAACCTCAAAATCGAGTTATTCGTTTACTTGAACACAACCAAACCCGAGTAATTTGAAAACCCTAGAAAACACTTATGGTTAATAAAATTAAAAATTATACTAAAAGGAGATACAGAAAATGATACTAAAAATTACAACTCTTGTAAGACGCCAGCAAAACTTTGGTAATGGGTGCGATAAAGTAATGCATTACCTTGTAATGTGTACTCCTTACCTGTATCACTATTTTCCAACAAGAAGTAATGATTTACCAATAATTGAACCCTCATGGATTACCTTGTTATGATACCTCATTACATATTACACTACTTCAAAACATAAAATAATGACTTACCGATCATAAATTACATAATGCATGAATTATAAACGTAAAGTAATTATTAATATATATTTTTGAAAATCTATTTATAGACACATTACTTTGTGATTTTTTGTAAGCATGATGGTAAGGTGTATATTTTTGATATCACGAACGAAAACACGAAGCACAACAACTCATTTACATTTTAAGCAATAAAATATTATATGTATCGATAGCTCAGTTGGTACAGTTCTCGCCTAACAATTAGTTAACTCTAGGTTTGAATCCTAGCATAACCAGGTTTGAATCCCAGCATGACCACGTAATTTATGTAATAAAAAAAAAGTTATTTATTTAATTTAAAAAAATATCTGTAAAAAAATGTTTTTGAATTTTTTTTTAGAAAATCTATTTATAGACACATTACTTTTTCCCACCATGTAACCATATAAGTAACCAGTTACTTTACCCCCTAAAAGGTAATGAATCCACCCATTACTTTTTGGCTCATCGCCTGTAAAATTCATCAGTGAAGTAAGGTGTAATGGAATGCGTAAAGAAGCCCTATGGCGATACATTACTTTATCCATGATTTGGTAATGTGTTGTTTAGTTGGGACATCTAAAAACAAATCAACCCTGCAAGATTTTTGTATCTATTTTTCGTACATAAAACAAAATTGTGAATTAAAACAACTTAAATTTTGTGTTGTCACAGGCTTGTCAAAGTAATTGTCTGTTAATTAAATTAGAGACAAAATAAAATATATAAATTTAATAAAGATTTAATGTGTATTTGAAAACTAAATGTTTATGGCGATTGTATAGCGATGTAGATAGAGTAAAGCAAACGACAAGAACACACAGCTTAGGTGATTTATGTTTCCTTTTTATTATTGGAAAATGACATATTTTTTTCATTTCGTTTCTAGAGTTATCTAAGGCATTTATTTGTCTTCCTTTAAAATGTGCCATCGTTTAGACAACCATTGATGTTAATAGTTGAAACATAATTCTGTTCATGTTATATATAATTATATTTATATATTTTTAGATATAACATTAATTCATGTCGTCAATGTGGAAACATTTTTATGTTTTATGACGTATTTTAAATTATTTTTAAAAGAATCACAACAAATGTTTCTCATTAGCATTTTTTTTTGCAAGCATCATCCTAACTAAAACTATGCTGACTCAGCAAAATTGTTTGCTTTGACTTTACTAACTTTATTTTGTTGAGTGTAGGTTGGAAGTATAGCTGATTTGCCGATTTGACAAGTTGCAATACACCATACATTTTTTGAGATAACTGATACTGGAGCATTTATAACCGATTAGTAATTTTTAACCGTATTTGAAAGACACTTTCCTGGGCTTTCAAATTATATATACTTTGTTTATACTACACAGTGCAACGTAATTGAACACCAAACTCTAAAACAAGAATACCCACCACTGATCGTAAATAATTCGGACACTCTGATGTTAATGATGTACATATTTTTTATATATAAAATTTGCAATATAAAATATTTTCAATGAAAATAAAAATTATTCAAGTTCGAGGCAATACTCTATACTTCTTTATACGGATATTGTCCTAACAAATAATCTATAGAGTTTTTGTTTTCAAATTTATTAATTGACCACTTTCAGAAATGTGTTGATAAATCTATTTCGGGAATTTTCTAGGTTCCCATCATCAGAACGCGTTTTGAAAGATATGACAATCCCAAAACATGCTAAAAAAATCAAACATTCATATAACTTAGTTTTCCCACTTAATGAGAACTAATATATGAGCTCGAAGTTAAAGATTATCACCATTGATCAAAAAATAAATTTAAAACTTTTCTGTTTATGTGCACACTATACCTTTGTTAGATATATAATACATTGCATAATTAAAAGTCGAAAAAACAAAATTTTTATTTTCAATAAAAATTATATCAAACTATTTTAAAAAACGTCAAAATAACACCAGGAAATACCTGTTTATTCACGGCGAATCGTTTATATAATACAGTTGAGACAATTAAACAATGTTCACATAAGCAAACAGCCCACATTAGCGTACATTGCTTTATTAGTTTATCCCATTTCTACCCTTTCCATAATCAGTGAAATAAATACTTTGCAAACTACTTTAATATTCATGTTCTTTATAACTTTATGTCCACCTATACGTATGAGCAATGCAAAATAAATCATACGCCTAGTAGTCCAGCGAAGAACAGTGAGATATTTGAAAAAAATAATGGTAATAAATGTAAAACTCACAGATGCCAAATTAGTGCTTTTGTAGTTAGAATTATCCTGCGTTTACATCAGTCTAACAATTTTGTTTTGGGCTGTAATTCAATCTCTTAAATGATAATATACTGCGTAATATGACAATACAACTAGATTTTGATATTTAATTCATGTATCATGTTACCCAATATAATATGATTGAAATATATAACAAAACAATATGTTGAGACTAGTGTAAACGCAGTAAAATTCCAGCTAGAAAAGCACTAAGTTGGCATCAGTGGTAAAACTTCTAAACTGTTGATAAGATCTGTGCAAATCAAATTGGAAATTGTAAGGCATGTGTTAAATATTGTAATTGGTTTACTTTGTTTTAGTTCATGGTGTACTTTTAGGATTTTAAAGTTGACTACCTTATGTAGAAAACACTTTTAATAAGTTTTTCTTATGTAATTTTATTTTGTAATGGGTTAAGTTATCCGGTTTTTCATTTATAGTAATTAAATGTGCTAAAGTCCCAAAACTTATTTAACAAATTGTGAAAAGCAATCTGATGTAGGCGTGTCCCTATCCGAATTTCATTCCTGCCCAAGGAAATCTTCAGGGGACTTTGTTATTAGAATTTCTAGAGATATTTGTTATGTTAAATCACAAACTCAATGAGAATTTCTTGTCCTCGTCTAGGAGCGAGATTTTTCTTAAATTTTGCACCCCAACTGCTGGACCAATGGCCGTAATTTCAAGCAATATATACCTACTGGTGCTTAGATACCTACCGTGTACACGAACAAAATCGGGTAGGTATCTAAGCACCGGTAGGTATCTATTGCTTGAAATTACGGGCATTAGTGTGACAAAAAAATTATTTTTTTTTTAAATTGGTTGTCGTTTGCGTTGTAGTGCTGCTTAAAGTTGTTTTTTTTTTTTTTTTGAAGCTTATATAAATATATTTTTAAAATTTTCGGCAATATTGAACGCGTAGTTCGATATAAACAATTAATATCTCATTTCAAAGCTTATTTTACCTTCTTTCAGATATAAGAATGTTTAATTTATATGCTTTTCAATTAAATTCAAAATGTCCTTGTTTCACAAATATCTCAAAGTACATGTCTTTGTTTTTCTTAATTTTTTGTTTGCAGATTAATCAATATGTCCACTAAATCGTAGATAAAAGTTGGGCGTTGTGGTGTAATGGTTAGCGCGTTGGACTACATCAATTTGGAAAAATAATATGTATGAGATTTCTATCACTTATATGAATTGCTGCGCCCACCTTCGGTGTTCACACAGCACTTAATCCCACCGAAGTAAAATAATGGATCAGGGCTATGAAACAAAAAGATTCAATTAATTCGCCCACTCTACATCAGGTGGCGAGCAACAACTGTTCTAAGACTTATCATCTCGCGCAATTGCATTGTTGCCATATTTGCAGCCTTTCATCTTTCGCCACCTTTCATCTCTCCACTATCCCCTTTCCAAAGAAAGCAACACATTAATTAATAGGAAGAATTTCCTGAGCGTTGCTTCTCTATAAAAAAAAAAAAAAAAAATTATATAGCCTTAATATATTTTTTAGAAAAACGTTTTTTTTTTATATTACTGCCATTATATTCAATATAAAACTGCATAAATTTCCACAGCTTTGAACAAATATTAAATTTGCAAAAAAATAACCATAAAAAGAAGCATATTCGAAGAGCATTATACATTTTTGGACTTATGATTGCGACAACCATGTTATAATATTATGATATTATGGCTCCGCAAATTTTTATGACATCATAATATGAGCACTACCGTATTCTGCCAGCATTCTGTTGACGCTGGATTAAAAATTGATGCATGTTTTATCTAATAGTATATTTATTTAGTAATTTACAAATTTAAGTAAACCTAGGTTTAAAATAATTTTAGTAATCAAATTGTCTTTGCGCTGAAGAATAGGCTTTGTCAAATATTTGGTCAGCTATACAAGCTATACATGTGATTAGAGGATAAAGCACGCATAAAAATATTGTTAATAATACAATTTCACAATACATTTATAATGATCAAACCATGTTTGCAGCAATGATAATATTTCCATTATAACCATATTATTCATCTAGTTATAAAATTATGATCATGGAAAATAATTGTATCATCATTTAGTACCATATTATGATTATTGCAAATATATTAAGATTATGGCGTACTACAGACTTAAAATCCTGTGTATTGCATGTAAATTTTTCTTTACATTTTTTTTCTTTAAAAATATTTTTTACTAGTGAATTTTATCGTTGATCTATAAATTTATGTGTGAGATTTTATTTGTTCGGTTTTAGATCATGACAAAGAGAAAAAACAAACACACTATAAATAGAAATCGTTCGTGGTAAATTTCATTCTAACTCAACACACAGAGTAATGTGGGATTTAACGTTACCCAATTTCTTCAGCGTGTGAGTTAAATAGATGATATTTACGATTAACACTAAATGGCACGAAGAATGTTGATGAAGACCGTAGTGGGTCAGAAAATGCATTCCATTCATGCTAGTGTCTAAGAACTTTTTCTGTGTTTTTTTCTAATAGTCAAAGTAAATTATCATATAAAAATTATAATTTTTCTGTTAATTTAGAGAAAAATTTGTCATGATCTAAAACCGAACAAATAAAATCTCACACAAATATTTTTTTACGTAATTGAAAAAAAATATTTTGTAACACTTTTATGTCTATTTAATAAACAATAACTTTAAGGGGTGCGTGACAATTAAACTTTTGCCTGAACTGCTAGGATAGACTGGGTTGAGACAAATTACCATTACAATTAACACCACTACGTTGTTTGTCAATTGATATTGGCTTTTTGTTTAATATTATTTAATTTGTTAGGGCTGACAGTTTCTTGCAGCTTCTTTTCACAAAATCTCAAACAAGAATGACACTAACAGAGCGCAGACACTCATAAAAAACAAATCTTATAGTTGGCGCAACTATAATATGGCTTTACTCACATTTCCATTCAAAAAAGTTCAACTTTAATAATATGTTTATTTCTGATTTCTATATGATATCGAAAAAGTAATAAGTTTTAAACTAACAATGGGTATTGAATTTCGAGAAAAAGCTATTGTGGTAAGTTTTTCTTTAGAAATCAAGATTTTATTCTAAACAACAACTTTGAAAATTGAGGTCACTTTGCAGTTTATCTATCACACAGATCCACATACAGTTTCTATTGCAATAATTTGTTCTCATTTAGTTGTTATCATTTTGTTTTAAAGTTTTTTTTTTTTTTATAAAATAAAATATCAAATTGTACCTTTCAGCTAAAAAGTTGTAATTGTGGTGAACTTTAGCGTTGGTTTTTTTTCTGTTTTAAATCTTTTACTGACAGCTGGTATGCTTACGAATATTTCATTTTTTTTCCCATTATGTTGTTTTCTATTTATTTACTTAGTTTTTCTATAGAATTCAGTATCAGTATAATGCTAAACTAAAACTGTTTCTGCCATGTCATCGGGCTTGTGGCTGTCAAATGCTCAAGGGCCACAAAAAATAAAAACAAAAATTATGAAGAAAAACAGAAAAAGTTAAATACAAATAATAAATACGAATATATATAATACGGAAAATTAAACAGCAAAATAAGTAGGTATATAGAAAAAAAAAGCTTTAGACGAGAGTGAGAAAAATTAAATATCTAAAAATTACCCAGGATGAAGGATGCTTTTATGTAACGAACTGTCTTGACCGTAAAGTAATTGATATGGAAAATCCAGTAACATTTTTGGTTGAAAAGAAATGACTGTGCAAATTTTAACCATAGCTACACAAAAGAAATTATCAACCTAAAATATCTAATAAAATATTTTATTTGAATTAAATTACATTAAATAAAATTTGTTTCTAAACAAATATTTAATTGAATCAATTAATATTTTAATTGACTTTTAAATATATAAATACATATTTTATTTTAGACATAATTCTAAAATTGTTTTTGCATATACAGTATGTTAAATAGAAAAGTTTCAGTATAAGATACCAAATACATTTGAAGGGCTTATTGTAAAAACATGATAAGCCACATTTGTTATTTTTTGAGTTTTCGCTGTTTTCTAGGCATCCATTGATTAATATTTAATAGAGATCTTACTTAATCAATTATTACAAAAGACTAGAGTATAAACGTCCTGCTCAAATCATATTTATTGTGTTCTTTTCAACCTTTAAAAGGCGAAAACAAACTTAAAATTAAATGTGACTTATCAAGTTTTTACAACAGGAACTTCATTTAAAGTTTACAAACACAATAAGGACACACACAAACTGACACATCCCAGTTGGCGAACTAGTCTTAAATACCATTATCATCAAGATGTGTTGGCTACATTTCGAAATTTGTAGCCTATATCGGGAACAAGTTTAGCGACAAAATAATGCGCTTGGTCGTGTTTTAAACCCTTATTGAGGACTTGATAAGCGACAATTTTCTAAACTTGTCTTATATACACACAAACAAATAAAAACCGATTTTTATCACGAAAACCACCGATTCAATAACTTTAATTGCTGAAATTCCGCCAACAACGAAAATTGCTAATTCAATTAAAAATTAGTAATAGCTCTTTAATTGAATTATTTTTCAATTAAAGAATAGTCTTGATATATATAAAAACAAAAAACTAACAAAACTGTAAAAAATATTACTTGAGCCAGAGTAACAACTAACATTTTTTTATATAAATAGAAAATTTTTGGTCTTTAAAATTTAGTAACGTCATGATGTTTGTTAGGAAAAGACTCTAACCAAGTGCTTGATTACTAAGAAGACAAGAATGGAGCAATATTAATGATTGCTAGGTTTTTTGTTAAAGATCTGCCTATTATGGAGGCTCTAACTTTTCTTAAACTTCGAGTTCTGTGGAGATCTTTAGCCAGATCGAATTACTAGTACCAATCTAGCTAATTTGTTTGATTTGCTATATTTTTGTAAATATACGGAGGTTGGAAGATCGGTATGAATTAAAAATAACATAAAAATAATCTCGATGTATATAAAAACAAAAAACTAACAAAACTGTAAAGAATAACACATCTGATTAAAAAGTGATCACTATTGTATACCTTCTCAAAAACAAAAAACAATTCAAAAAAGTCTTCTTGTCGTACTAAATATTTGTTTATTGCTTGAATTTTATAACACTGAATTTCAATCGGAATGTAATTCTCATTTAGTTAGCACATTTCTGTATACACATTAAGAACAGAAATTAGTGCATTTTCTGGCCGAACAGTTCGGCCAGAAAATGCATTTGGTCTGCATTCCGTATTTTAAAGCATTATGGACAAATTTGGCGAATGGAAAATGTTTATTGGGCTGATTAGATGCCAGTTTGAGTGTCAAATTTGAAGAAAAGTCTGTAGTTAAGCAATGAATTCACTGTTCGGCCTCAGAAAGTTCGGCCAAATTGAAAATAGTTCGGCGGCTGAACTTTTAACTTTATAGCTAAACTTCGGCTTTAAATTTTATACACAAAATCGAATTAAATCGGCTCAACAAACATGTTTCCAATACCAAAATTTGTCATCATTGCCTCTAGATATCAAAAAACCGACAAAATATAGTTTTTTGGCCGAACTGTTCTGTCGGACACTAGAAATTAGTTGTTTTTTTATATTGAAACGTAGGGAGTATGGCAAAATTTTTTTTTGGATTTTTATTTTGGCAAAAATTAGCCCTTTTATTAAACTCAGATTTTTATTTTTTTAATAATTTTATTAAATTTATTTTTTAGCATTTTTTTTTTTTTGTTTAAAATATTAAACAAAATTTACTTCAAAAATTACATTATCAATTTTATGATAATGTTTCACAATAAATAAATATTCACATTTAAACCACTGAAATAAAATTATTTAACTTAATAAAGAAATAAACCTAATGAGAATTAATAAAATATACTTAAAATTAATTTAAAGTATTTATTACTAATACATATACATTTATAAAAAAAAACAACTACATACATTAATATTACAAAAAACAACAACAATATGTTCTGAGCGATAGCATAAAAAATGTGAAGCAAGTTCCAAATTTGACCAAATATTTAATGGATTTTTAATTGACAGCTTTAAAAATGATCAACAAATCGATTTCATTGAAAAAGTAGGGAAATATTTTTTTCTGTGTAGGATTTTATTAAGAATAAAGTAAGCGATTATTGCATCTATTGTGTCATGATTCACACCAAATTGACGACTTTATGTGCGATAATGTCATTAAAATGAGCGGCATTTGCATGTATTTCTGTCGTCGATAAGCAACTGTTTCAAAAGAAAAGTAAGATAGTGTGAAAATAAACATATAAAAAAAAACAACAAACAGATATAAAAATGTAACAATATTTAGTTGAATTTTAAAAGTGCGAGTGAAAGATGGTGTTCTTGTGCGAATTGCTGTTTTTATTATTAAATAATTGCTTAATGTATTAATAATTATTTATTAATTTTTTATTAGGATTTTTAATTTTAATTTTTAACTAAAAACAACTAAAACGAATTTGAGAAAAAATAAAGTGTAAAAAATATTTACAGTAAAAGCCCGCTTAAGACGAACTCCTAGCGACCATGAGAATTATTCATTATAAAAGAGGTTCGTTCATAAAAACCGTAGCAAAATTCACCCAACATTTTTAATTATCCTCAAGGTGGCGCAAAAGTAATCCTCCTATCAGAAAATGTTATAAATTTTGCGATTGGCCCCTAATGTCAGTTCTGTTTTGACATTTGTGTAGTAAACACATGCGAAATACACGTTAATAAACAATGTTACGCTACACTGCTCCAGAACGCGGAATATTGGTGACTATTTATTTGACCAATAATCGGTCGATTTTTCATCAAAAATAATCATGAGTGGTGAGCGCTACAGAGCAATGATCAACGAGTTCTTTTTGCCGCAACTTGATGAATTGGGATTGGAAAACATGTGGTTCCAACAGGACGGTGCAACGGCACACACTGCACGTGCCACAACCGATATGCTGAAGGATGCATTTCCCGGGCGCCTAATCTCCCGTTTTGGCGATTTGCACTGGCCAGCAAGATCGCCTGATTTGACCGCTCCAGACTTCTTTTTGTGGGGCTTTTGAAGTTGCGGGTTTATGTCAACAAGCCTCAGACTCTTGCAGCTCTTAAAGACAATATCCGTCAAGAATGTGAGGACCTATCGCCGGAAGTTTTGGCCAAAGTGATGGAAAATGCCATAAAAAGGGCTCAAATGACAATCAACTGTGGCGGCTGCCATTTACATGACATCATATTCTCGATTTGATGTAAAAAAAATTAAAATACCAAATAAATATAATCCACCAGAAGCATCAAAGTTTTTCATTTTTTTTTTAAATTACAGCCAAAAAACATCGGAAGGTTATTTTTGCGCCACCTTGTATTTAAAAGTTTTGAAAAAACCTTTTATTTTATTTCGTATACTGTTTGTTGAACATTTAAAAACCTATTGCCGTGTGTTCAGACAAAATTGCAAACAATCCAAAAGTTTGTATAAAAATTTAAACATTTTATAAAATTTTGTATGTGGGACTGTCAGAAACAGTTCGTTTTAACAGTCAGAAACAGTTCGTTTTAACAGCGAGTAAGAACTAACCGAAATTTAATACAATTATATAAATTGTTTTCCAAAATGTCGGGACTTGCAAACAAATATGTATTAACTGAGAATTCGTCATATTGGAGTTCATCTTAAACGAGTTTTACTGTGATAATTACCAAAAAAGTATAATATTTTCTTATCTGGGTTATTTTGCCGTTGATATAGTCGTCAACGATGTAATTCAGGACGTTTTCACTCACACTCCCAGCAAAACCACACATTACCAAATCATGAGTAAAGTAATGTATTGCCATAGGGCTTCACGCATTACATCACACCTGACTTCACTGATGAATTTTACTGGCGATGAGCCTAAAAGTAATGGGTGGACTCATTACCTTGTAGGGGGTAAAGTAACTGGTTACTTTTATGGTTACATGGTGGGAAAAAGTAATGTGGCTATAAATAGATTTGCATGAAAAAATGCATAAAAAATATTTTTTATATATATTTTTTTTTAATTAAATAAATAACTTTTTTTTTTATTAAATAAATTACGTGGTCATGTTGGGATTCGAACATGGGGTCTCTGGTATTTAACAATTAGTTAGGCGATAACTCTACCAAGTGAGCTATCGATAGATATAATATTTTATTGCTTAAAATGTAAATGAGTTTTTGTGCTTCGTGTTTTCGTTCGTGATATCAAAAATATACACGTTACCCTCATGCTTACAAAAAATCACAAAGTAATGTGTCTATAAATAGATTTTCAAAATATATATTAATAATTTCTTTACGTTTATAATTTATGCAATATGTAATAGATGATCGGTAAGTCATTACCTTATGTTTTGAATAATGTAAAATGTAGTGAGATATCATTACAAGATAATCCATGAGTGTTCAATTATCGGTAACTCATTACTTCTTGTTGGGAAATAATGATACAGGTAAGGAGTACACATTACAAGGTAATGCATTACTTTATCGCACCCATTACCAAGGTTTTGCTGGGCTGTTAACGATAATATAGCAAAAAAGTCGCGTATATATTCATTGACGACAAGGCGAAGTATATTGTCGCCCATATGTTCGTACAATGTGAGCGATGATAATATCGCTCAGATCGTTGGGTACGATTTTGCAGACATTTGTTTGAAAAAGTCGTCAATTATTTGCTTGAACTGTCGCCAAAGTGTCTCGAACGATTTACTATGAGTCATGTACCCGTCGACAAGGATGTCTTCAAGATACCGAAAACACAAGTCTATACAAACGTGTCGTTTACACACTTTTTTTTTTTTTTTTAATATCATAATTTTTTTTGTGGATAGTTATTTATAACTGTTTTTCATTTTCAATAAAAGTTTTAATATATATTATCATTGCCGTGATAGCTACAATAGCAATCTAAATAATAATTGATTCAATCAATATTTTTTATTAAAACGCGTCTTTAGTTTTTTTCTGTGTGTGCAGGGTTGGCATTCATTACCTTTTCATAACAATCAATACCTTTCCATAAGTTGGCTACCACAATTGCATCAAGACCGACAGGAAAATTTTAAAAAAGCGATTCCACTAAGGACATGTGTGTTTTGAAATATCTTGAACTATATAATAACGCTATAATAACGCTATTTATAACGGAGTTTCGTAGATATAACAAAATTGAATGGGTAACATTTTGAAATTAACTCTTTGAAGGTAAAAGTTTTCATATCGGTATTGAGATAGACGTGGCAGGCAGGTTCCGTTATACTGAAAAGATAGTGACTGTCAACCATTACATATAGACATTAAAATTTTCGGTTTTTTTTTTATTTTTCAACTTCTACGGGGATTTTTTTTAATCTTCTTTTAAGAGAACAATATTCGTAAAGTTAGAGTTATCCTGAGTGAAATGAGCCTTCATTTGTTAAAATCGGTTGAAAGTACTTTTTCTTTATATAACATACTTTAAAAAGTTTCAACACCTATTGAAACTGAGTTTAGATGCCTCTTATTTCTCAAAGTTTTATGAATTGAGAGGCACGATGGACAGGGTTAGGTTGAATATACTTTACTACTCTGAGTTAGAGTAGAGATACAACATTATGGCTTCAGCAGCGATTTCCGCTGCGGTAAGAGAAAGTAAATTAAATGACAATGGCGGTGGTGACGGATGTTTTTTGTACATGTATGTTTTAAAAAAGTGTGTACCATAAATGGAAATGTTGATCCAATCGAATTTTTGTATACCATTTAATAAAAAAAAACATACCCTAGCACTCCCAAAAACAAATTGACAATTAACAAAATATAAAACATTCATTTGTACTCATTTTACTTCAATTTTAATTTTAAAATTTTTAAAAAAATATGAATTCCCATCCCTGATGTATGTTCGTCATGTATTATACACAGAAAAAATTATCAACCTAAAATATCTAATTAAGGATTTGATTTGAATTAAATCTGTTGCTAAGCAAATACAGGGTGGGGCAAAAGTCGCGAAGGGATTTGAAAAATTAATAACTTTTCTAATTTAATTTTTTTTTTATTTTTTTTTTAGGACTTGTAAAATAAATCTGGGAGATTAATTATGGAAGGTTACAACGTTATCCAGCGAACCAAAATCATAGAACTTTATTTTGAACATCATCGATCAATAATTCAAACTCAACGAGCCTATCGTCGTCATTTTAATGTGCGGAATTCACCATCCGAATCAATGATTCGACGCTTAGTGACACGTTTTCAGGAACAAGGCTCAGTGAGGGATCTTCCACGAAGCGGAAGACCACATTCTGTAATTAGTGAAGCAAATATTCAACGCGTTCTGGAGAGTGTTGAGGAGAATCCTGAAACATCAACTCGAAGGCGCTCTGCTGAGCTGCAAATGTCTCGGCGGTCTTTACGCAGAATATTAAAGGGAAATTTACATCTTTTCCCATACAAGGTGCAGTTAGTGCAAGAACTAAAGCCAGGAGATTCCCAAGAACGAATAATTTATGCAGTTCGCTTCCAAGAATTGGCCAGAGAACATAACGATTTAATTCATCATCTGATAATGAGCGATTTTATTTAATTGAATCAATTAATATTTTAATTGACTTTTAAGTATAGGGTCCGCCATGTTACGTTTTTTTTTTCCGATGCCGATTTTGCCAAAAAAAATCATCTTTTCAGATGAAGCTCATACTGCATGGCCAGCCGAGGCAGCCATTTGAATGAAATTATTTTCCATTATTAACCGGAAGGATTGTACTTTCAAATAAAAAAGAAATTTGAGAAAATATTCAATAGTTTTTTTTTATAGCATTTTCAAAAAAAATAAAGTTATTTGGCGGACCCTATATATACATCCATATTTTATTTTAGACGTAATTCTCAAATCATTTTTTCATACACTGTATGCTTAAATACAAAATTTTCTGTATAAACTATAAAGTATCAAATGCATTTGAATTATATAAACAAAACAAGCACTCACACACAAGCATACAAACAGACGCAGCATTAACAAAAACACACATACCAACGTATCTTTTACACACTTTTTTTGAGTATCATCCCAATGGACCACAAAATAAGTAAAGTATAACAGTACTTTAGAATAAGCTTTTTAAAAAAAAAATACTAAAGCCTTTTTCAACCGTGTTTGAGAAAGTAGTATTCTTTACAACGTGCTGACATGTCGCTGCAGCAAAGTCCCGTTAAATTCTGTATGTACGTCGTTGATTACTTTGCATTGTTTTGTTTTGTTTTCTTTTTTTATTTCAGTCATATTTTTTTTCTTTGCCTATGCACACTAAAATTTTTTAAGTTTTTGCTTTGATTTTTTTAAAATTATTTTTTAAGTGTTTTTCAATTCCAAAAACTTAAATAAAAATTTCTTAATAAAAAAAATTAAATAAATGTGAATTTCTTATATTCAAACATAAGGCCCGATTCTTACACATTTTTGTAATTGTCCTAAATTTGTCTGACTATCTTACCTTGAAAAAAAAAAATTCTTGGTAAGAGTCACAAAAATGTAAGACAGTCACAAAAATTTCTGAAAATCGGGGCGATAATAAAAAAATTTACAAAAGTAGGCATAAGCTAATTCTACAATTAATTGTTGACATAAGCTTATTCTAAAATTAGCGGCATAAGCTTATTTAAATATTATTTCAGTAATATTATCACGAGGGTTCCGTTTTGATTTTTCTACAATAAAATTAAAGCGTTTTTCAATACTTTCTAAAGTCTTTTTAAAGCTTAACGCTTATGCTTGCAAGCTTAATATAATATTTTTCTAAAGGGTTTTGGTCCATTGGGATATTTTTTTTTTGTTTATAGAAGTTATTTATAACTTTTTTCGTTTTTAATTTTCAATAAAAGTTTTAATTGATAGTATCATTGCCGTGATAGGTGCAAAATCAAATAAAATATAAATTGATTCAATAAATTTTTTAATTGAAACCAGTTTTTAGTTTTTTCTGTATATAAACACCACTAGAAGTGAGATTGTTTTATGCAAATACTGCAAGACTGAAGAGAGTATTAGAGAAATGCAATAAAATGCAATTAAGTTTTAATGTAGAGCGGTTTTTCTGTGCAGTTATTGTTGTCAAATCTTCATAAACGAAAACGAAACATAAAAACGAAACGCCGCCGCAGCCGCAGCCGCAGCCGCAAGGCTATGTCTCTACTTAGCTCGAACATATTAGGGCATTTTAGCTTAACCTATAACACCTAGTTCCGAATATAGTAATTTTTCGAATTGGTTAAAGTAATACTCCTCAATCAAAGTAAAAAAAATTTTAAGTGGATCTGCCGTTCCGTACCAGCAATTGAAGTTGCCGGTTTTAGTGCATTTTGACCAAAAAAAAGTTTCGAATTTTTTTTTTTTTGAAATAGATCTCAAAAGTTTCGTAAATTTTGACTTATTACTGAAAAGATATTTTTTAATTTTTCTGTAAGGTAGTTTTGGTCTACCAAAACACTCTAACCTACAACCTGCTCTAAGTCCCTTGAAAATTAATAGCAGACAATTTTTTTTTTTGTAACTCCGTGTAATTTATATTTTAACTGACTATCAATTAACATTGTTTGAGGCAAATAAATTAGTTTTTACCATTTATTATATTAGTCCCGTTGTTGACATTTTGATTGGTCATTGCCATAAAAATATTTATGTTTATATTATTTATGTTATTTTATTATTTTTACACATTAATTTAATGAAAATATTTTTTTTATTACTTGCATTAATGAACAAATATAGAAAAATTGTCAAGTTTTTTTTGAATAAATTGAATTTAAGTATATATAAATATCACGAAGGCTACCTTTCAGTTTAATTTGAGGTTGACATAAATGTATAGAAAAAAAATACAGTATTAAAGACGTTTTTTTTTTGTACACTCATAAAAAAAAGGTCTATGAAGTCAGCAACATTTTTGCTGGGAAGATCCTAGCAAAATTTACTAAATTTTGTAGCCGATATTGATAGCAATTTTTCTGTAAGTATGCGCCCAGAAAAACTATTGCTGACCTTAGAGACTATTTTTTTTTTTTAGTGTTTTAATGTTTGTTTAATGCCATAATTAAGTAGTTAAATATAAATTATAATAGTTTTCTTATTTTGTTTATTCACTGACCCTTTATAATCGACGTGGTCATGTAATTCTTTTTATGAATTTTAATTTTTATTAACTTTATAGTCATTAAATAGCAATTTGTTTGGAAAACTATGTAATATTTTCTTGTTTATGTCACATGTTTAACATAAAGTCAGCGACAGTAATTGTTTAATTTTACAAACAATTAATTTTTTTGTTATTTTGCATATTAATTAATTTTCATTTGTGAATTAAATTGTTGACTTAATTGAAATGTCAGTGAATTTTTTTTATAAAATCAAGCAATTTATGGTTTAAAATAAATCAAGAACATAAAAATATTATTATATAAAATAGTTAGTGATATTAAATATTTTAAAGTCAATGAATTTTGTGTCCATATTCTATAACTATAACATGTTCATAACATAATCCAGCAAAAATTGTGAGGAAGAAAAAGTAATAGAAACACTACAACTGTTGAAGCGTTTGCTGTTCAAACTTGGGTTTGTCGTCGGTGAATTTAACATTGGATTGTCACATGAAGGGAGTTGTTTCTTTTAATCACAATCAATGTAAATTTAAAAACTAATGAAAGGGATGTTCTTGTTTACTTGTTTACTTGTTTTGTTTATTTTTTAATTAAAAAAAATACAACTTGTGCCTGGCTTGGGGTTTGAACACACGAACTTGGTCATGAAAAGCCAACGCTCTACCCCTAAGCTATCGCTTGATATAAATGATATTTGACTTTTAGCAGACTTATACAATACTTGTTTGATGATAATGCATGCATGTATAAGTCCTGGTTCACACACGGAAATTTTACTTGCGCAAGTCTTGAGTTTATAGAAGCGGGAGCAAAAGAGAATGGAAGGGGGGTACAGACTTGCCCGTACTCCAATTCCGATTTGTTTTGTCATCCGTAATTTTCAACACGAAGTTCCAAAACGAAAATTGCTGAAACAATCATTTCCTGTGTGAACACAAAAGCAAGTTCAAAGGAGAATTGAAGAAATTTTGAAGAAATATGTTTTTAAATAAATTTATTTTTATTTAGTAAGAATTTATCAATATAGATTTTTCTAAAGTTTTGATATATGATTTTTTCAAGCAACTTTTTTTTTCTAAATGTCTCAAAAATTGCTCTAAAAAAAATTTATTAAATATAAATATAATAATATTCACTTAATCTTTTACTATTATTAACCAATCAGGTAACGCATTATTCTCACTTCTTTCGTAAGCGACAGGGTAATGACCCTCATGCATTTTGGGACATCGCGAACAAAAGTAATTAATCGAGTATGTAGCCTGGTAACTAGTAAAACCCTTAGTATGCTTCTTACATTACTTGGTAATGTTTGTTTTTGCTGGGACGCAAGACAATTTTAAATATAATTGTAAATGTCATACGCAATAACATAGATTTTCAAAAAATGTACGCCAATTCGTTATAAGTTTGTGATGTTCGTATCCCGTTATTGGTGCGCTGACACCAACTTGGCATACCTGTGATGTTAGTGTAAAATTACACCATGACTGTGTAAAATTACACCATTCTTTAAATATTTTTCTCAAAACTCAATTAAATTAGACAGGGCAAAAAAAATATGAAGAAAACTGCGAAAGTTTAAAAATCGGAATATTTTGGTTTCACTTGAAAACCACCATACAACAACTTGTTACCAATCATCCATATGGAAATTCCTTTTTTAGTAAATACCCTATGGGGAATGAGCAGTCAATTGACCTAAAAGTGACTAGTTAAAGAAGGACTTATCACAGGACTGGTATAATTTAATACCGAAGTGGGTTAAGCAGTGTCAATTGTCCTAAAATTACCAATCCTGTGACTGGTAAAGGGAAGACATATCACTTAACCTGAATGCTTATTAACAAGAAAAAGCCAGTTGGCCAGAATTTTACCCATTGGAAGCTGTTTAGTTTTCGTTTTTTTTATACGACAGGGACCTTTTGCGACAGTCTTGTGGTTTAAAGCAGGACAAGTGACCCCCTCCTATGACAAGCCAATGTTAAAGTTGAAAGTTGTTTACATAGGGTAGGGTTTAGCAGAGGACCGGTCTCTGGCACGAAGGGACCGATAATGTGGCACACGCAGAACCGGTCCCATTCCCCATAGGGTATAGCTTCCAAGTCTATTGACTTCATTTTGTATTGTTTTGGATCTGAACGTTAAAAACTATCAGCAAAAAAATTTAAAAATAATGAAAGAACTCTTGTAAGTTTCAAAAATTTTAATGCAATCGTACCACAAATTAACCCTTTAACTGGCAAACGATGTTTTGCAACGAAATTCATACTATGTGCTCCACTCGAAAAACAAATAATAAGTTCTTCAACATAATTGTTTATCGTTGCCTAATTTAGGCCAAAATATTTTAGAGTGCATTTTGAAAACTAAGGCACATAAAAAAGAAGTTTTGAACCAAAATTATTTCTCTTATAACCACACTTTTTTCTGCTCTTATTTAAGAAGATATGACGATTTCCACTTTTCGGAAAAAGCGAAATAAGGCGAAAAAGTATCGAAACTTCTATTTATATTATTCAAATTTCAACGCTTTGCTATTAATACTTAATGTCTTTCTTCCGCCAAATTTCATAAAAATCCGTCTATTAGTTAATAAGTTAATATGATGTCCTTTAGAAGAATCCTGATAAAATCCTGTGAGTTCTTGGACTAAAGTAAGAACTTCGGATTAAAGATAAAACTTCAATCTTACTTATATATTATTATAAAGAGGTTTTAGTCAAATTAAATTGGTTTTTTAGATTTTTCAAAACTATGTTTTTTTTTTTAAATAATTCTTTTTAGAAATTTTACGAAATTTTGATTTTGAAGCTTTCTTGCTTCCAAACCGTGGACGGCACACAAACAATTTCTTTACAAAATATTTAGCAAATTTAGTTTTGTATCGGAATATATGTTTATATTTCTAAGTATAAAACGCTCATTTGACGCATTTGTGGTAAGTTTTATAAAGACTGCCCTGAGGCAGCCATACCCCTTAGAGCAGGGGTGCCCAAGGCCTATGCGCTTGGTGCTCATTTGTTTTTGTAAAAACACTTAGCTATAGGCTATGTGTTTTAATACACATATAGAGCGCTCAGCACTAGCAATACGAAATACACAAACAACTTTGTCTTATTAGTTTTTTTGTCCTTCTTCACTGTATACACGCAAGCGCAAAGCTACAACACTTTCGTATGCTTTGCTGGTAAACATTGAAATATTTTTTTCTATTTTCTTTGTACCCAATGGACCAAAACCCTTTAGAAAAATATTATATTAAGCTTGCAAGCATAAGCGTTAAGCTTTAAAAAGACTTTAGAAAGTATTGAAAAACGCTTTAATTTTATTGTAGAAAAATCAAAACGGAACCCTCGTGATAATATTACTGAAATAATATTTAAATAAGCTTATGCCGCTAATTTTAGAATAAGCTTATGTCAACAATTAATTGTAGAATTAGCTTATGCTTACAAATTTAGAACAAGCTTATGCTACCAATTGTAGAATTAGCTTATGCCTACTTTTGTAAATTTTTTTATTATCGCCCCGATTTTCAGAAATTTTTGTGACTGTCTTACATTTTTGTGACTCTTACCAAGAATTTTTTTTTTCAAGGTAAGATAGTCAGACAAATTTAGGACAATTACAAAATGTGTAAGAATCGGGCCTTATGTTTGAATATAAGAAATTCACATTTATTTAATTTTTTTTATTAAGAAATTTTTATTTAAGTTTTTGGAATTGAAAAACACTTAAAAAATAATTTTAAAAAAATCAAAGCAAAAACTTAAAAAATTTTAGTGTGCATAGGCAAAGAAAAAAAATATGACTGAAATAAAAAAAGAAAACAAAACAAAACAATGCAAAGTAATCAACGACGTACATACAGAATTTAACGGGACTTTGCTGCAGCGACATGTCAGCACGTTGTAAAGAATACTACTTTCTCAAACACGGTTGAAAAAGGCTTTAGTATTTTTTTTAAAAAAAGCTTATTCTAAAGTACTGTTATACTTTACTTATTTTCTGGTCCATTGGGTATGTATTGGTTTTTACAACAAAAAATATTGAATAAAAATTAGTTTTTCTTTAAATGTATTGGTGTTTGCTCTTCCATAAGGAACTTTTGGGCACTCCTGCCTTATAGGGTTAAGAAATCTCTAAATTATTTTAAAAATTTTTGTAATATATTTCACTGTACAATGTACAGTTTTCTACAATTATTTTTCACTCGAATTTTCCTACTTATGTTAAGCACAAATATTTTTATACAAATAAACTCAAATATTTTTCCTTTTTTAACCAAAACTTGGCATATTTCCCCGGAATTTAAAACTTTTTATCTCTTTGCTGTTGAAAACTTTTCTGAATTTAAAATATGTATTTATTTTAATGTTGTTTACGTGTTTTTATTTTTTATAAATCAACATGAATTTTGTTAAACAAAAAAATAACTTAAAAACAGAAATTGTTGTACAAACAAAATAGCATAAAAAAAGTTTAATAACATAGTTCAGTCTACCATTAAATAGCATGTAAATAAATAAATATTTGCTCAAAAAAAAGCACTTTTAAATGGTGGAAGATCATACTTTATTAATATAAACCTTTTTTTATTTATTTTTTTTTTCTTTTGAAAATTTTTAATAAAAAATTGTTAGTTTAACAAAATACAAACAGTCATATTATAAACGGATAAACCTAAAACTTATTCACATCCTGTTAATTTAATATTAATAACCAGAGCAGCAACTTTCATGCAAAAGCATTTTTGTAGTAAAGTAGCACAACATCTACACTTAGAATACTATGTAGGTAAAGACCACTGTAAATTTAGTTAGAAACAAATGAATAGTTTTTGTTGTTTGTCATCAAGTTTTGAAAAAAAAAATCAACATATTTGTAATCTGAGAGCAATGAAAAACATGCTTATTTGTGAGGGATATCTCTTATAGTTCCCGATATATTGCCATTTGAAAATATGAAATTCCAAATTCGGTCCCACTTAAGTGCAATTTTTTGCGGAAATCGTGGGCAAGCGGAACGAAATCGTGGGCAAGTTTTTGCTTAAAATATTAGGTAGTTAACCAAATAAATTCTTGATTAAATAAAAAACAAATTAATGCAATATCTTATTTCACTCAAAAAATCACATTCGCTTAAAGCAATAATTTCAAAAAAAAAAAAAATTTTCGTTTTTTGTTCCCAAAAAGCTTCCAGTCTTTAGCATCCTGATAAATATTTTCTATCAAAAGCATATAAAGTAGTACAACATTTTTTGTTCATGTAAAGATTTAAAATAATAACCTGAGTTGTTCAAATACAGGGGTTGGAAAACGGATTTTAAAAAAAAAAATTATTTTACAGTCAAAATGTGACGGTAAAAGTATCAACATAGCTAATATGTTTGATTTGCTTTAATTTTGTAAATATACGGAGGTTAAAAATAACATAAAAATAATCTCGATGTATATAAAAACAAAAAACTAATATAACTGTAAAAAATATTACTTGAGCCAAGGTACACACTAAATTTTTTTTATATAAATAGAACATTTTTGGTCTTCAAAGTTTAGTAACATCATGATGCTTGTTAGGAAAATACCTAACCACGTGATTGATTACTAACAAGACAAGAATGGAGCAAAATTGATGATTAATAGGTTTTTTGTTAAAATTCTGCCTATTATATAGGCTCTAGCTGTTCTAAAACTTCGGGTTCCGATGCCAGATCGAAATACTAGTATCAACCTAGCTAATATGTTTGATTTGCTTTTTTTTTTGTAAATATACGGAGGTTGAAAGCTCGTTATAAATTGAAAATAACATAAAAATAATCTCGATATATATAAAAACAAAAAACTAATATAACTGTGAATTATGTTTGCTAACCAGCAAAACCACGTTTTAAGTACCTTTGAAATTACGTATCGATGACTCTTGTAACTGAGATTGTTTAAAAGATAGAGACAATTATGTTCAACTGCTTTTGCAAAACTTTTATTTTTTATGATTTTCAATAAATTACTTTTTTATGTAAATCTTTTTTCTATTAAATTTAGAACCTTTTTTTGATTTTTATATATATCTTTGAATCCCGTAAGAGCTCCACAAATTAATTTGGCAACGGTATAGTGGAATAAATTATAATTAACATATATTTTTTGAAAATTAAAAAAAAAATCTGTTTTTCAAATACGCCTGCTTAAAACGCGGATTTGGAAAAAAAATGCATTTTATCTTTAAAAAATAATGTGTTGCTTATTTGATTTAAAGCATTATAACAGTGGCTTTAAAATGAGGTATTATTGAATTACGTTGCTTTTGCCGTTAAAAAGATATTAACGATTGTGTACACAGAAAAAACTAAAAACGGGTTTCAATTAAAAAATTTATTGAATCAATTAATATTTTAATTGATTTTGCACCTATCACGGCAATGATACTATCAATTAAACCTTTTATTAAAATTAAGAAGGAAAATAAGTTATAAATAACTTCTAAAAAAAAAATATATGCTACTCACAAAAAAAGTGTGTTATCTATACGTTGGTATGTGTGTTTTTTGCAATGCTGTTTGTATGTATGCTTGTTTTGTTTGTTAACTTCAAATGTATTTGGTATTTTATACTGAAAATTTTCTATTTATGCATACAGTGTATGAAAAAATAATATGATAATTGCGTCTGAAATAAAATATGTATTTATATATTTAAAACTCAATTAAAATATTAATTGATTCAATTAAATATTTGTTTAGAAACAAATTAAATTCAAATCAAATTTTTAATTAGATATTTTAGGTTGATAATTTTTTCTGTGTACGACAGCTTTTGATAAATGTTAGATATTTTCACAACCGTTAGAGCTAACAAGCCAAAACTTATACGATGACATATTTATATGACAGTTTACTTCCATGCCAAATTTTGTTAAAATTATAGGGGTAGAGGTCGAAAATTGGATATTTTTTGATGGTTTTATATGAAATGAGTCCCCTGTTTAATTTTTATTTAAAACTCAAACAAAAAACTTTCAAAAAATTGTTTTTTAGTTATTTAGTATGTTTTGATTTGATTGCAAAATAATTGCTAAAAAAATAAAAATTAATAGCGAAGTAACGTACAGACGCGAAGTGAAATTAATCCGTATTTATCAGAAAGGTATTGATCGGAAGTTTACATTATAATATTCAAATAAACCTCGATATAATTCCAAATAAGTCTTTGAGAAAAATTTAAAATTAAACAATAGCTGTGTTTGAAAAAACTCCACTTAGACACATTCATCGCTGTTCCAACCGTGGCTCAAAATGTTTAATTTTTATTTAAAACTTCAAAAAATTATTTTTTTTTGTTTTGAATTGTTTTTTTTAGTTGTTAAGTAACTTTTTTGTTTTGATCGCAAAATAATTGTTGAAAATAAAAATTAATTGCGAAATAACTTACAGTCGCGGTGTGAAATGTGTCCGTATTTATCAGAAATCTATTGATCGGCAGTCCACTCTTAAATATTTAAATAAACCGCAAAATAAAGAAAACATCGGGCAAATGATTTTTGATAAAAATTTAAAATCAAACAATTGCTGTTATTGACGAAACTCCACTTAGCGACACTGTAGTGTATTTGACGAGTCAACATTGTCACACCTTCTGTATGACACTTGAAACCATATTCTATGGTATTTAGTCTACGCGCGCATACCTTAACAGTGAGAATAGCTTATCAAGCAGATTCCCACCTATACACATTCCAACATTATGTTATAAATTTAAGTTAGATTAAGTTTGAAGATTCATTTAATAAAACAGTTGCTCATTAGAGCTAAATCCAACAACAACTAGTTTTGACCATTTCAACACTCACAGCGATGAATCAACCGTGGATCAACTCGCTAAGAAGTGATGCTACGAGTCATAGCCTGATGTATGGATGTGGGTTTGAAACTCGCTAAGACACAAAGTGAAAAAAGTTTTTCTTCTAGAGTAATTTAACAATATAAAATTCTTTGTTTAATTTACACATAAATTAACCACTTACGAGTCCTTGGAGGGAACGAAACTGCGGCAGTGTGGCATATCCATTGTGCCCGTTAAATTTTTCAATAAATATATTTTCTTCTTCTTATTCTGTACAAATCTAAAAAACAACTATATTTTTAATTTTTATTTTAAAAATTAAAATAAAACGTATGTAATGATTATTTTGCAAAAGTCTATAAATAACAGAAATTATAAGACCACAAAATATAAATCGAAAAAATAAAAGATTTTGTGAAATTGTTTTATTTTGAAATTTTAAATGCTATTTCAATATTAGGGCAATTCCAAAATAAAATTTTTTCTTTCCATTTTTGAAAAAAATAACAGTTATGTTAGGTCTCTGAGGCGCTACGAAATAACCCCCAATGAAATAACACCCAAACGACAAAATGAAATAACCCCCAATGAAATAAATCCCAAAAAAAATGAAATGAGTCCCAACAAAAAAAAAATGAAATAATACCCAAAAGAAATGAAATATTCCCCAAAGGTGAAAATGAAATAACACCCAAAATTTGGGGGTTGTTTCGTAATGAAATAACTCCCAAAGGAAGAAATGAAATAACCCCCAATGAAATAAGCTACAAAGAAATGAAATATGTCCCAAATTTTTTTAATTTTTTGTTTTCATATTTTCATATTTTCCTGCGCGCGTCTCATTATCTTCCCTAGTGTGACGCGCGCAGGGAAACTTTATTCAGCGAAGCCACCTGCCGCGTCCCATGGAGGAGAAAACCCCTAAGAGCGGCCGCAGGCCGCCACGCAGAAAAACTAACAAATATTAGCAAATGAAAAATCCCCCAAAAAATATGAAATAATCCCCAAAATAATTGCATATGAAATAATCTCCAAAGAATTTAAATTTCGGGCTTTATTTCATTGGGGGTTGCTTCATAATGAAATAATCCCCAAAAAAAATGAAAAAACCCCCAAACAATTTTGCACAATTTTTTTGGGGGTTATTTCATTTTTAGCCGTTGGGGGTTATTTCATTGGGGGTTATTTCGTAGCGCCGGGCTCTGATAGGATCTAGGCGTTATTGGTTAGCTATTTATGTTAAATTTAAATTTTAGACCAAAGCTCTTGCGTATTAAAACGATTTTTAAAAATCTAAAAATTTTATGTACATAATTTTTTTCGATTTTCAGTGCATATTTTTTGGTGTTTAGTGCATATTTTCGGTTTTTAGTGCACTGTTTTTTTATTTAATCGAATATTTTCGTCTGTGATTGAAAGTCGTTGCCCTGTTAAAAGTAAATTCAATTATAATTTTCATTTAATTTTCAATATAAATTCAAGGTCACATAATATTCATTATTACTGTCGCATTTACATTTGGACGGAATGAAAATGACATAAATAAACTGACATAGTTTACCTAACCTGTGGCAAGGAAGTAATCGAAAGTACAAAAGCTTACACGTCGTGCCTGTATAGAGACTTACCCTGCCACTGAAATATAACAACTAACCCAAATCCTCTAAAGCTTTTTTTTATGCAACACAGCCTTCATTAACATTCGCTTGCTTAAGTTTAAGTTTTGCAAGAATTGTGTTATTTATTTTATTTGAATGTGTAAGTACTTTTTAGAGTGTTTGTGAGATAATTAAAGGGAAATATGCAGTTTAGCTTTTACGTATAGAACAAAATTAAGCCATTTTGTGCAGTTATATACCTCAAGAATACTTGCATATTAGGCTTTCCACACAAACTGTCTATACAGTAAAAAGTTTTAGTTACATTTTAAAACTAAGCGGATTACATTTTGGAATTAAATTTAAAATTGATTCCAAAATGTTTTATATGTGAAACCACATGCTAAAAATTAAATTACTTGAAGAAATTGTTTTAACACACTGAAAAATTGGCGAGTTTTTCAATGATTACTTGGAATAAAAATAACTTCGAAATTTTAATTATATATTGCCATGAAAAAAAACAACTCCTCTTAATTGACATATAAAGGGTGTTTTTATAGAGGTATAGAACTGTGAAATGGAGTAAAACAAAGATGAATTTTTTAATTGACATGAAATTTACTTTTATAATTATAATTTAAATATGACTACTGGTATATAACCGCCACGGCTGGCTCGGACGTAGTCTAATCTGGAGTTCCAATTTTCGATGACTTTTTCCAACATTTGTGGCCGTATATTGGCAATATCGCGGCGAATGTTGTCCTCCAAGTGGTCAAACGTTTCGGTCTTATCGGCATAGACTAGAAACTTCACATATCCCCACAGAAACTAGTCCAGCGGCGTTAAATCGCACGATCGTGGAGGTCAATTCACGGGTCCGAAACTTGAAACTATGCGGTTACCAAACGTTTCCTTCAATAAATCAGTTGTGGCACCAGCTGTGTGACAAGTTGCGCCGTCTTGTTGAAACCACAGCTCCTTCATATCATGGTTGTTCAATTGATTAACGAAAAAGTCAGTAATCATGGCTCTATAGCGGTCACCATTGACTGTAACGTTCTGCCCAGCATCGTTTTTAAAGAATAAAGTTTTTCTGGATGTAACGGTGTCTCAACATACACTTGAGGATTATCATCACTCCAAATACGGCAGTTTTGTTTATTGACGTATCCATTTAACCAAAAGTGAGCTTCATCGCTAAACAAACCTCGCTTATAAAAATCGGGATCAACGGCAATCTTGTTTTGGCCCTATTCAACGAATCTACGCCTTGCTAAGTGATCGTGAGGCTTCCATTGTTGCACGAGTTGGATTTTGTAAGCACGCAAACCAAGATCTTTCCGCAAAATCTTCCATAAAGCGAATGGACACATATCCAATTCCTGTGTACGATGACGGATAGAGTTATTGGGGTCTTAATCTACGCTACGCTCTACATCAGCAATGACTTCTTCTGTACGCACTGCACACGTCTCTGTGGATGCATATTATCATTTAGAGTAAACGTGGTGCGAAAACGTTCCATAGTTAATCGAACTAATTGCTCTGATGGACGATTATACTACCGTAAAATGGACGTATTGCGCGATACGTATTTCGATCAGAACCATGATTTTTAAAATCAATTTGCACAATTTGGAAGCGTTGTTCAGGCGTCAGTCTATTCATGTTGACATGCCAAACCAAACTAAACATAAATCACTTGACAGCTGGCAAAATGGCTGCATTTATACATGTATAAAAAACACCCTTTAGCTAATATCGAAGCGGGCATTAGAAATTTGTGTGTTTTTAATTATTCAATGCCAAAAAAGAATAAAATTTCTATCTTATAGTGAATTTACATTATACATGAAATCTGGTTAAACCAGATTTTGGTGTCAATCTGGTTATGAAGCGTAATTTTACCAAATTTTCCATTCAAATTCATAACTAGATTGCGGGACAATCTGATTTAAAATTACATTCAAAATTAGGTTGTAGCGATACAACACTTCCCCTATTTTGGCAGACAAATTTGCAAAATGTGGCATCACGTTGTGGAAAAAAATGTAAACAAATAAAAAAACTATTAAATTTAGGAAAACTAAATAAAACGATAATAAAAAATTCAATAAAATGGCAGTTTTTATTGAAAGAAAAATTCAATTCATCATCTGGTTACTAATTTTTGTTTCCGCTACAACAATTTGTGCACACAACATTGATATGGTGACTAGAGGAACTAAAGGAACTATTAACCCTCTAATTGGCAAACGATGTTTTGCAACAAAACTCATACTATGTGCTCCACTCGAAAAACAAATAATAAGTTCTGCAACAAAATTGTTGTTTATCGTTGCCTAATTTAGGCGATATGAGCCAAAATATTTTAGGGTGCATTTTAAAACTGTAGCATATAAAAAGAAGTTTTGAACAAAAATTATTTCTTTTACCAAGATATAACCACACTCCAAAAACTATTTTTTTTTTTCTGCTCTTATTTAAGAAGATATCACGATTTTAGGCGAAATAGTATCGGAACTTCAATTTATATTGTTCAAACTTTTCAAACTTCAAAATTTTGCTATTAATACTTAATGTCTTCCTTCTGCCAAATTTCATAAAAATCAGTCTATTAGTTAATAAGTTAAGATGATGTCCTTTAGAAGAATCCTGATAAAATCCTGTAAGTCGTCGGACCACCGTAAGGACTTATTATTAAATATAAAGTTTCAATCTTACTTATATTTTATTATAAAGAGTTTTTAGTCAACTTAAATAGGTTTTTTAGATTTTTGACTATGTTTTTTTAAAAATAATTATTGTTAGAAATTTTAATTTTGAAGCTTTCTTGCTTCGAAACCTTAGACGGAACACAAAAAATTTCTTTGCAAAATATTTTGCAAATTTAGTTTTCTAAGTATAAAACACTCATTTGGCGCATTTGTGGTAAATTTTATGAAGACTGCTCTGAGGCAGCCTTTCCCATAAGAGGGTTAAGCTTCCAAAAGACATCCGCCATAAAAAAACACTTTTTTTTTTAGAAAAATTAACATTTTTTCATTCATATTCGCTGCAAATGTTGTCTTACGCCAGTAGATTAATACATTTTTAGGAAAACTTTCAATTTGAGGTTATTTAATTTACTTTTTTTTTGTTTACGAAATGTTGTTCACAAGATAAAATCCAGTTTGCCAGCGAAATTTTATAATGGAAACGAAGATGATATATAACTAGATTTAACTCGATTTTAAATCAAATTCCGTGGAAGTGTAAATTTATTTTTACAATAATTTTATTCCATGGGGTTTAAAAAAATACTTAATTAGGAATTAGAAACATGTAAACATGTTGAAAAAAATTAGAAACATGTAAAACATGAACTTGCTTGTTAGGGTTCACAAAGGACACCTGAAATACTCTCTTTTAGTAGAATTAACACAGACTAAGGTACTAAAGATATATCCTTTCGCTGTCAAAACAAGAGAAAGCTTAGTCATACAAAGAAGCTGAGCAGTAAAGGAGCAATTTGAATACAAAGAAACTGAGCAGTACACAGAAAAAATGATCAACCTAAAATATCTAATTAAAGATTTGATTTAAATTTAATTTGTTTCTAAACAAATATTTAATTGAATCAATTAATATTTTAATTGACTTTTAAATATATAAAATACATATTTTATTTTAGACGCAATTATCATATTATTTTTTCATACACTGTTTGCATAAATAGAAAATTTTCATTATAAAATACCAAATACATTTGAAGTTAACAAATAAAACAAGCACACACAAAAACAGACTCAGCATTGCAAAAAAACACACATACTAACGTACAGATCACATACTTTTTTTGTGAGTGTCATATTTTTTTTTTTGTAGAAGTTATTTATAACTTTTTTTTCCTTCTTAACTTTAATAAAAGGTTTAATTGATAGTATCATTGCCGTGATAGGTGCAAAATCAATTAAAATATTAATTGATTCAATAATTTTTTTAATTGAAACAAGTTTTTAGTTTTTTCTGTGTACAGGAGGCAATATGTTGAAGAAAAAAGTGGTATGAAATTTATTATAATTAAAATTAGTGATCCAGAAAGTGAGAAGTTCACTCCAAATGGAATAATAAATACTCTGTTTAATACATTTTTTTATCGTAAGCTTAGCTGAATCTCGATTTAGAAGGCAGATAACTTCCATTGAAAGATCGTGACGGTACCGTAATTGATTTTGATGAGCTGCCTGGAAATCCGGCAATAATGAGTCTATTAATTTAAACTCGAAAGTTTGGACGTATTAAGCTTTTTATTATAATTCAAACTTTTTTATATTAAATGTCCCAAAGGTAATGAATTATGCATTACTGACAGCCTTACGTAAATATGGATTACAATGGGTATGAATAATAAGACATTATTAGAAGAGAAAAAATAATGGATCTAAAAATAGATTTTGAAAATATGAATTATAATGGGTTACATATATGAATATAATGGCATGAATAATAAGCCATTACCAGAACGAAAAAAATAATGGTTTTAAAAATAAAATTTTAAAAAAAATTTTAATTTAAAATAATATTATTATTTTTTTTGTGAAACACAGTCGAGCCGGGAATCGATCCCGAGTCGTCAGGTTAACAGGCGACTGCTCTATACCCTAAGCCACTGAGGCATATATCATTTGATAGCTAAATGAAGTTTTTTGTAAGTATTGTTTTCGCTAAAGATATACAAACAAAAACACCTTACCCTTCAGCTTACAAAAATACGAATTGTAATGAGTCTAAAACTAGATTTTTAAAAAATGTTGTATCATTATATTTTGTCTGGCAGTTATAAGATGAATAACTAATTATTGTTCACCAATTATTCTTTGTATGAAAGTAATACATTATATGTTTCTTATTATTAATGCATTATTTTACTATTTAAAGTAATACAGAAGGTAATAAATACTCATTACAAAGTAATGTATAAAATAATATACATGTTTTTGCTGGGATAAGTGAAATTTTATTCAATGTAAATTTATTCAAGATATACCAAAACTATAAGGTGTTACTCTAAGCTAAAAAAATATATGAATTATAATGAGTTTAAAAATAGATTTTCAGGAAATTATTGTACTATTAGATTTAGCTGGAAGTAATAAGATGAAGAACCTTTTATAGTTCACCAATTATTTTTTGTATGAGAGCAATACATTATAATTTTATTATCGGTAATCCATTATTTTGTTATTTAAAGTAATGTAGAAGGTAATAAGTACTCATTACAAAGTAATGTATAAGTAGTCATGTTTTTGTTGAGTTATATCGCAGTATAGATACAGTAGCAGTTTTTTGTAGAGTTTTGCTTTGCCGGCCAGATTTATCAAGCAGCAGTATAATTCTTAAGAAGGTAAATACGGTTACAATTATAGCCTCATTATTCGTTTTATAATTAAAAAAAGAAATCGAATGTTTCATGTTTGCTAAACTTAAGCAAATATATGTAGTTCAAGAAGTGTATTTGCTTGTACGATATTTATATAAGTAATGTATTAGACAGGATCTTAAATTCATATGAAATATCTTCATAAAATATTTCAAAAATACTTACAAGGAAGGTTTCCCGCCCATTCGCATGTTTAGGAGTTACTAAGTGGGGTCACAAATTACGCCATTTTGCGTTTTTTGTTTTTGGTTTATTTAGTTTTATTAAAAGTAACTATATCCAAATTTGGTATCAAATGAAAGGTTTTATGAAGACACATTCACTGGTGTACAAATTATGCACAAAGATTTTCAAGTTTAGCTGTATTAAGTTAAAAATAATGCATAGTAATGCATATTTAGTTTAATCGAGGAGGTGTCTGAGCTTTTTACGATATTCGAAACGGCTCGGTAACCAAAATTTTCGTAAAATAAACGAAAATTTTGTATATTTTACGAAATTTTTTGTAGTTTTGACAATAATTTCGTATTTTTATGCATGGATTATTATGAGTGTATATTTCAAATAATTCAAAAATGTGGCAACTCTGGGTCCACTATATAGGTAGTATGGTTATCAAAATTTTTGTTTTCTTGAGTACTTTAACCATACGCACAAATAAATCTAGTGTTCATAACGTAAAAGCAAGTTTTCATACAAGAGCTAAAGAATTTTTAATTCTACCTTCAAACAAGAAAAAAAGAAAAATGTTATAATTTTTTATCACACTTTTTAACCCCTAAACATAAGATTGGGCCGCAAAATACAAACGTGTCACATACAGACATTTCATTAAAATCAGTGAGAACCCACCAAGAGACTCCACCCGTGAGTGTTATTTATTATGCACTGATAGAAAAAATTTAGTACAGTTCTTTGCTAAAACTGCAGAAAATTAGTTAACAATTACGTCGCAAAAAAAACTGCTACAATTTCCATATTTTTTTTTTTTTTTTGCTAAATATTAGTAAGATAAGAATAGCAAACATAAATCTGTTGAATCTACAAATGTTAAGTTATCTTTGAGCTAAATTTTAGTTAATTGAAAGTAGCTAATTAATCTGCTAAAATCAGTGAAAAATTTTGCTAAATATTGGTAGACAATAAAAATCATAAAAAATGTGAAATCTTCAAAGTTTTTTTTTAGTTTTTTTTTTTAACACGAATAAAAATCTTCCCTTCCTAAATCAGAAATTTACAATTATTTAGCAAACAATTTTGTTCACTTTAGCAAAATATTCTACAAAATTTAAGATAAATATAGCAACAATTTTTTTGATATTACAATTTTTGTTTGCTGTTTTTAGTCTTCAAATATTTAGTAAAGGATTTTGCTAATTTTAGCACATTAAATTGCTATTTTAAATTAACTAAAAATAACTCGAATATAACTAAAATTTTGTAATGTTAACAGGTTTATTTTTGCTGTTCATATTTTATTAATATTTAGCAAAAAAAAATCTGTGCGCCCCGGTAGGCTAGTTGGTAAATTCTGGCTTATATGTGCGGAGGTCGTGGGTTCGATTTCCACCAGAGGCACTGGTCTGTTTTCGCTACAACGCGCCGAAGGCCATAGTAGCTAGTGCTCGGTTAGGGTAATAGGATATTATTTGTAATTATATAATTATTAATTAATAAAAATAAATAATAAAAAAATCTGCTAATTTTAGCAGTTTTTTCGCCACGTAATTTTCGACTAATATTTAGTAGCTTTTGCTGCTATTTTTGTAGGATTATTTCTATGAGTGTAGGAATTACATTCATCCAGTTCCACGTTTGCCTATGATTACAAACACAATAAAGCTGCTTAAATTTAAATAAAATTATATTACAAATTTTTAATATATTTTTATTGGTTGTATGCATTGCTAACGTACTTTCAATTTTTAAGCCGATTTATCATAAAAAAATTATATATCCTCTTATATCAAGCAAAACATGTGTTTTGAAAACGAGGCTGTTGTATGAGTTGTATTTTTTTTCTATTAAAATCATATTGTTACTCAACAAGGACAAAGTATTATCATGTTTTTCTAAATTTCATTAAAAACAAATTTTCAACCATATTTTTTTTTTATCCTAAACATTTTTTTTTAGCGAAACACATGGAAAGCTTAATTAAATGAAAATCTACTAAATATTAAATATGTACTTTATAAATGAAAAAAAAAACATATAAGGAATTTAAAAAATTTTCCACAATTTGAGGCAATATATTTGCATAACTATTTTTTGGTATGACATAAATAGTAGGATGTCCCTTAAAATAACGAATTGCCGATTTTTTTAATTACATCGCCTCGTAATCGATTTTTATTTTTTTTTTATATAAACGTTAACCTTTGCCGCAAGACGGCCGAAAATGGCCCACATTGGAAAAAAGTGTATTATTATTAAAAATTTGAAAAACTCGAAATATCGAAAAAATTAAGTTTTATTTCAATTATCTATTTACTTTACTCAAAATTATTAGATATAGAATTCTGACTCCAATGGATATCATTAACCCAATTTAGACAGGAATCCTAAATGACCCACGAATTTGGTGAAAATGCGAACATGTCTTTTTTAAAATTAATTTCAAAGATTTTTTCAAATACCATATTTGCAGACGTCGCTTGCTATTTTAATATTATAATAGTTATTATTAAAGAAAAAAAAAATTTTGGAAAACTGATAGTTCGAGTTTGTATTTGGAGTGACTCCTTTCCACTACATTTTATGAAAATAGCTTATTTTGTCTAAAATTGAACAAAATTTGAATATTTGCATCAAAGTTTGCATAATTTTTATACAAATGTCATTGCACTTATTAAGACTATAATTATATTTTCTCTTATTTAAACAATATTTAACCCTTAGTGGTATGGGGACAAAAACGACCCATGGAACTTAATTTTAATTATGACTACAAGATTGTAAATCTTTCAAACTAATAAAAAAAATCTCAACTTGATAAAAATAATTATTTTATGTAACTTGATCCATATAGGGTTAATTTTTACACTTTTGGTCAAAAACAGACCCTTTGGGAAATTTAGCGAATAATATCTATCGTAATTTTCGTAAAAAAATATCACTTACATTTGATAATACTATAAGTTTATTTAATTATATTCAAAAAATCGTTAACCCTTATTGGCTAGGGGACAAAAAAGACCCATGAAACTTAATTTAAATTATGACTTCAAGATTATAAAGCCTTTAAATGGTTAAAAAAAAAAATTGTTTCCACATGATAAAACTATTATTTTGGTTAACTCGTTCCATATAGGGTTAATGGTATCACTTTTCACCAAAAACTACTCGCTAGGAAATTTCTTTCATATTTTTTATTAAATACGAATGTGGGATAGAGTGTACAAAACAAACGAACAAGAGCAATTCTTTATAGTCCCATTCTTATTTTTAAGGGTTATATTTGACCAACACTTTTAAACCCTTGAAAAAATATTATTCTGTAAATATACTATTGGTTTTTTTTTTTTGGTAAAAAGTGATATCACTAACCCTATATGGATCAAGCTACACAAAATAATAATTTTTAACTAGTTGAAACATATTTTTGTGATCCATTTAGAGGCTCTATAATCTTAAAGTTATTATTTAAATTAAGTTGAATGGGTCCTTTTGGTCTCCAGGCCAATAAGAGTTAAATATTTTAGAATAAAAGTAAATATATTTATTAGAGTTAGTTTCGAAAAATAGATTTTTGGATATCATCACTTTTTAGAAGGTTTTTGTATCAACAAAAATAATGGCGTATTTTTTTTTTAATTTCAACTCCTTCCCGTACCTATAGGCGACTCAAATCGCGGATTTTGGGTCCCTTTTCCCATACAACAAAAACGGCTTAATATATGCCAAATCTGATTTCAGTATTCGATTCTACGGGAAAACTTAGGCCCATAAGCTTTTTTTTTAGTTTTTGGAATGCACCAGAATGCATAATTAGAGTGGTCCAAAAAAATAATTTTGTAAATAAAAAATTAAAATACTTTTTTTTTTTTAATATACAATGAAAAAACACTTACATCTGAGAAAAATGGTCCAAAAATTTTAATTTTGTAGTTACCGGTTCAAAAGTTATTAAAGTTTAAAAATTTAATGGCTAACTACAAAATTAAAATTTTTGGACCATTTTTCTCAGATGTAAGTATTTTTTCATTGTATATTAACAAAAATAAATATTTTAATTTTTTTTTAAAAATTATTTTTTTGGACCACTCTTATTATGCATTCTGGTGCATTCCAAAAACTAAAAAAAGCTTATGGGCCTAAGTTTTCTCGTAAAGTCGAATACTGAAATCAGATTTGGCATATATTAAGCCGTTTTTGTTGTATGGGAAAAGGGACCCAAAATCCGCGATTTTAGTCGCCTATAGGCACGGGAAGGAGTTGGAATTAGAAAAAAAAAAATACGCCATTATTTTTATTGATACAAAAACCTTCTAAAAAGTGATAATATCCAGAAATCAAAATCAAAAAAAATTTGAAAACGAACTCTAATATTTATAGTCTTACACTGTGTGTAATTTTTTAATTCATGGCAAAATAACCATATACGGACACCACTACGTGATAAAAGACTAAAAAAAGACCCGTGTCTCCCAATTTTTCCCAAAGTCATCTCCTCTTTTGTTTATGGTCCGCCAAAGATTTGGGGCCTCGGTATCATTTTCGCAAAAAAGTTTATATGTTCTAGAAATTTGTTTATTGAGATCTTAGGTAAATTTTTGTAGTTGATTGTTTCCTTGAATTTTGAACGGTTTGCTACCTATGGACCTGAACACGGGAAAAAAGGTAAAAAAAATCGAATTTTTTTAAGTTTTTTGCGATTTTGATCTGGAAGGTGAAGTTTTTTTGATTTTATAAATGATCACTTTTTGCGAAAATGATACCGAGGCCCCAAATCTTTGGCGGCCCATAAACAAAAAAGGAGATGACTTTCGGAAAAATTGGAAGGCACGGGTCTTTTTTTTTTAGTCTTTTATCACGTAGTGGTGTCCGTGTATGGTTATTTTTTTTCGTGTTGCACTGTGTTATCAAATGTTAGTGATTTTTTCCGAAAATTATTAAAGATGTTTTTCTGTAAATTTCTCTTCTTTTCTTTTTTTTTGCGAAAAGTGTAAAATTTAACCCTGTATGGATCAAATTACATAATTATTATCATATTGAGATTTTTTTATCAATTTAACACTTTTACAATCGTGTAGTCATAATTAGAATTTAATTTCATTGGTTTTTTTTTTGTCCCCATGCCTCTAAGTGTTAAATATTTTTCAAAAAATTTGATGAAAACATTCAAATTTTGTTAATTTTTTTACAAAATAAACAGTTTTTATAAAATGTCCTGATATGGAGTCCCTTCAAATACAAACTCGAATTATCGTTTTTTCAATTTATTATGTGGCAATTTGTATTTTTAAATACGATTATTTCAAAAAGCAATAAACGGTGCGAAGGGAGGGTGGCGCCGTTGGAATTATCGATTGTGCGGATTCAGTCACGATGTCGCAGTGGTCGAGTGAGCATCGCGCGTTCGCTGTGGAGACAGTTTTTAAGAGTAATGATTCTTACGTAATTGCTCTTCGACAATTTTGTTCAAAGTTCGGTATTCGGCGAATACGTGATGGAGCGAGTGGATCCCATTAATTTTTTTTATGGGGCTACCTTAAAGAGAGGGTTTATAATGATAATCCCCAATCTCTTGTGGCTTTAAAGGAAAATATTCGTCGAGAAATCAGCTCAATTGAACCAAGTTTCGTTTTGAACAGTGTGTTCAACACGACGGAAGACATCTGGATGACATACTCTTTAAAAAATAAAATCCGCATTTCCATTCTATCGTTCAATGCTCTTAATAAAAATTTGTGTCAATTATTACATTTTTTATTTAAGTTTGAAAATATAAATCTGCTAACAGACACCCTGTATTATATTATAAAAATAGCAATCGACATCTGCAAATACAGAAGAGAATAAACGTTTTTCTCTAAAAATTATAAACACTATTAATTTTTAATTCAGACTACACTGATAATAATTCATGCGTAAAATTACAAAAAAATGTCAAAACAACCATTTTTTTTGTAAAATAAACAAAAATTTGTACATTTTACAAAAGTTTTTGTAGTTTTGACAATAATTTCGTATTTTTATGCCTGGATTATTATGAGTGTAGACTAGTGTCTGCCTTTTTTTATGGACAAGCTTATCAGTGATTTTACATTTAAATTGCATTTTTATTTGTGTATTGTAATTGTCAGATTGTCTTTAAATGATAAATTTTTCAACAACCTGCTGCTGTAAGAATCAAACCTGCGCTCATCTTACATTACAAACGTAACAATACCAAGTCATGACCGTTTACCGATCACACCCAAGTATGGCCTCGAATATAATGCAGCTAAACTGCAGTTTTCTTTCCTATTAGCTTTTTCTGTTATTGTTTATTATACTCAGAAGTGACAACACTAACAACACAAATATTCCATTTTTAGATTTTTGTTTATTTTTCTAATCTCCTCCGTCTCTATTTCACAATGTTAACAGATTGACGTATGGTTATTACGTTTAGGGTTGACAACTTTTACGTTTTTTTTTTAGTGCTTTTTTTTTTAAATTGCAGTGAGATTAACTTGTCTATGTGAATTTGATATGACTATTCTTAAAACGCACTTCCATTAAACGGCTCAAAACCACTACGAAAAAAACTGTGAAAGTTTAAAAATCGGTAAATTTTGGTTTGACTTGTAAATCATCAAACAAGTTTTCGCCAAACAATGATACACCCAGAAAACAGCTTCGGTAATAGCAACCGTTTTTGTGGCCAATCTAATGGTTCGGTTGCAGCTTTCAAATTTTTTGGTAGTTATCACCGAATTTATGTTGCGGCAATCGAAATTCTATTGTCGCAACAGAATTTCTGCAGGTTCAATCGAATGACTGTTGTCACAACTGAAAAATTTGGTTTCAACTACTGAATCATTTTATTGGCAACAAATACGGTTAGTACTACCGAGTGTGTTTTCTGGGTGTATGGAAATTAAATAGTGAAGACTTTTCAACGTGAAACTTTGCATGCCCTAGTTTTTAAGTATAGTCTACCTGTAACCCTGTAAATCGTTTCTCGCAATTCAAAAAACTTAGAGAAGTAATAAGCATCTGATGTCAGTTTCAACAGTTATTGAACATTTTTCAAGTAGCTCATATAATATTTTCCTTGTTTGTTTATGTTTAGGATATATCACAGCGTATGAGTAATATTTATTAGTTAACTGTGTATTACTTATACGTATCAGAGAATAGTTTGAGTGCCCTATTTCATGCTTTTGAATGCAATCAGAAAAACAGAGTACATTGTTCTCAACTCACATCATTTCAATACAGCAACAATCGACAGAATTGAGAAAAGTGAGTGTAACGAAAACCATGCATTGCATTCACTGTTGCCAGGTTTGACGATTTATCGTCATTTTGACGATTTTTAGTACCTAAATTACTAAATGACGATTTGACGATTTTTCTTCCAAAATGACGATTTTTTGACAAACGTTTAATATGTCAGCAAAACATGTTTATTTGCTATTATTAAAAAATCACCGGATCTATTTTTGGATTTTTATTATTTCGTTAAAATTAAAAACTATTTTTTATTGTGGATTCATGTTAGGTTTATTTTAATTTATTTTCTGCACTTAATAACGGTAAAGACCACTGCAAATGCAACTAAAAACAAATGAAATTTCACCTGAAAAAAGAACGACTTACATTTTAGTAAATTCAACTAACATAGTCATTTGTTTTTTACTGTTCAAAAAATTAACTACAATTGTATTATTAATGAGTGGGTCAGTCAGTGCAGTAAAATATAAACAAACATTAATTTGTTTTATTTTTTTAAATAAAAAAAATACTGTACAAAATGAATGTAAAATCATAATACTGTAATTTAATGTGGTTTGTTTTTTAAATGAACTACAATTGTAGTCAAAAATGAAATTTCTTCTACAAATAACTGTTTTTTCACTTAAAAATAAAAATACGGTATTACAACTGAAACAACGACAAATATTTACAGCAGAAGTTCCCTGAGTATGTGCTCACTTTTTTCATGGTTGGCAAACACTATCTTTTCATTACAATCATGGCAGTTGCCTTCCACGGCCACACCAATGCCGTTATGAACGTTCTAAAGCTACGATGCCAATAGGGGCATGTGTCTTTACAGGGTTTATTCCAAAATTCTACCCATTAAATTTTGTTACATCAACAAAACAACGTTACAAATCGTCATTTCGGTATTTTAGCGTTATATTGACTTTAACTTTCAAGATATTTCAAAATCAAACAGGCTAAATAGAAAACTAAAACCGTTTACATAAGAAGAAACATGTCTTTAACGGAATCGCTTTTTTTTAATTTCCATTCCGCTATTAGTGTTACTGTGATAGCCAATCGTTATTATGAAAATTATTAAATGCCAACTCTGCTTTTTTTAATATTTATATTTTTATAAAGTTTAATTAGTGTAAGATTGAGATAAAAATAAAATATTTTTTAAATTAAAAAAAAAAAAACATCCAAGTTTTTGCAAAACAAACATCGAGTTCGAATATTCTCATTTATAAATCCAAAAATAAATCCGGTGCATAAAAACAGGCATAATAATAATATAAATAAAGTGTTCCAAAGTGAAACTTCAGATATTCACAATTTATATTTGAAAATGGAAAAACATGCAGTAATAAACAATATTTAAATAAAAATAAATAATAATATAAATAATAAATAAAAGAATAAATAATTTTTAGCAATATTAAAAACCAACCCAAAAATATGAAATAATCAAAAATTTCAAAATTTATTGTATTAAACTATGTCATCACATGTAATGCAATTTGAAACTTTAATTCGTTAATGGAAGTCCAAATTTAATAATTAGAGAAAATAACATTGTTAAAGAATTTCTAAACTATGTAAAAGAATTTAAGATTTAAAAATTGTGCTACTGAAGTGGTGTTTAAAGAATTATGTAAAAGGAATTAACAGATAAAGTGGTAAAGTGCTATCGTTATAAAATTTCATGATTTTCAAAGTTTAAATTACAGAAAAGTGTAAAAAATCGTATTATATTACACCGATAGTACATGAGCACTTGAAATTTGAATTACATTATTATTCTTTTTTTTTATTAAAACTTTATCCCACTTGTAGCAAATATTTTTGACGATTGACGATTTTTGACGATTTTTTGACGATTTTTGAAAATAAAATGACGATTTTTGACGATTTTTATTGGAAAATTTGACGATTTTATGCTCAACATACCTGGCAACACTGACTGCATTGCTTGTCTAGTGTTAACCTCACTTAACTCACTAGTGTTAACCTCGCTTAACACTCACGAAAACAACGAATACACAACGATTGTTATGAATCAGGGATGTTAAATGGGGTTTTCAATTTTGTACCAACCTAAAAAAAAATTGTACTTTTTGCACCTTCATGGTACCATTTTTTTTTTTAATTTATTAAAACAACAAAAAATGTACATAAAAATTCACTTGTACACAAAAAAATAAAACTTAACAATAACATAAGGCACAAAAAAGTCTTATGAATATATGAGATCAAAATCATGGAATTATTTGTTTAGTTAATAAACTATTTGGAACTTCTACATCATAGCAGCACGAATTTGTCGATCTTAAACAATGCTTTGTCTGTAAGAGACTTGATAATGCACATGTAGTTTGTTTCTTTTCTTAGTTTTTATTATATTTTGAAAAGAAAAAACTCTTGCCACATTTGCAGATGAGTGCGGAATGGATAAAATTCCAGCAACGACTCTAGAAATGTCTGAAAACATATTGAAATTCAGTTAATTTTGAAAATTAGCTACTACCGACCAAAAACTATAGATGTTTTAACTTTTTAACGACTTCAGTTGCTCAACATCAGCGAAAGCTCTAAATTTATTATTTATTGAATCAAAATTTGCAATTTCATTCGGGAACATTTTTACTACAATACTACTTGTTTTACCTGAAATAACATTTTCTAGAGTAAACTTATAGAACACCATTAATAATTCGTTATTAAAGTTGACTTTGGTTGTCAAAACTTCGCATAATTTTATATAAGATTGTGTGGCATTTTCTTTCATTTCTTTAACAATAATTTAATTTAATTTTCACTTCTTCAGAATCTTAATAAATTCAAAATGAAAGTGATGTTGGCTGCAACAAGTGTCAATATATGTAAGAGCTCTATACACCACAATACCAGTCTGCCAGATAAATTTTTTGAAAAATCGTCAAATTTGCGATATTTAAAAAAAAAAATCGACAATTTTATTCCACAAAATCCTCAAAATGATGATAAATCGTCAAATCGGATATGGTCGCATATATTTTACGCGCTCATTACATAAAACGAATAAATGCAATGAAAAAGGACACAATAATAATTTGTTTGCTATAATAAAAATTCAAAAGGGGAAAAATTAAAAATTGTTAAATTGTACTAAATGAGTCGCGGTAGTACCACGGTACTTTAGAAGGTCAAAATGTACCAAAAAAAGTACAATTATACCAACTTTAACATCCGTGTTAAGAATAGTCTCAATGTTAAATGAATAAAACGTTAACAAATTTTTTTGTGAAACATATTACTGTATTAAGAAAATTAAAAAATTTTAAACATATTTCATGTTTAATAAAACTAAAAAAAAAATTATTATTATTGCTACAGGTCAACGAATACTACGCGAATGTTGTGATTGATTTCATGTTATTCATGTGTCATCATTTCATTTCATTGCTTGACATGCAACGGACATTATAAAAATGAATGTTAAAAAGGCATTCAACAAAAACAATAAATGGAATAAACAGCAACAGCATAAGCTGTTGTTGTTGAATAAACGCAATGCAAAAGCAATGAATGTATGAATGGACAACAAAAACGAATGATCTCATTCTGTTCTCTGATACGTATCTTAAAGTGTTTTCATTTGAATTCATATTTTCATAACTTTAAATTTATTTAAAATAACACTTTTGCTGCATTTAATTATAACCAAATTTTGTTTGTTTATATATTTTCTTTGCTTAAATAGATTTAATGTGGAAGGAGTATGAAAAAAAAAATATCCTGAAGAAAATACAAACCATTTAGAATTTTATATTATAATTGCATAAAAAATACAAAAAGGAAGAAAAGAAATACTAAAAACGCAAAACTTGAGATAAATATAAATTAACTTTATAGTCTCACGAGGGGTTTTTATCTATTTTGCTTCATAATTTCGTTTTCTTTATTTAAGATTGTTTTGCTTTAACATACAAACACTGTAAGTTATTATACGCTTCATTCATTTTAATTGCTTTCTCGTGCTGTAATTTATACTATATTTTTTTTCTTATTTTTCCTATTTTTCGCTACAATAAAAGAGTGGGATGTTTGGGTGGTAAAAGTATGTGGTTAAGATTGCCTTAGATAAGGATAATTCATATATTTTTTTTTTTTTTTTTTTTTTTTTTTTTTTTGTGAAACATTTTTGTAACAGATTGTAAATAATCAGGCTGATACATTATGAAAACGAGGGTAATTATATTGCTTTCATTTAAATGTAATAAAATCACGTACAAGTGTTTATTGTTGACATATTAATTAAGTTAAAATTAAATAAATATTAATACATATTTTACACACTGTTACATAGCCAACCGGGTATAATTACAGCGCAATATATTTTTACTGAATGTTTGTAAAAAAGCATTAAATATTAATTTTTTACTACAATCGTTGAAAGAAAATTTTACAAAATAATTATAATGGGTTTTCAAATATATATTAAATAAACAATTATTTGAAAAAAGTTTTTAGAATTGTCATATAGAAAATTAAAGACTTAATATTCTACACTTAGAATACTATGTAGCTAAACCCCACTGCAAATGTAGTTAAACACAAATTAAATTTCATTTGAAAAAAGGACAACTTACGTTTCAGTTAATTCAATTGATATTGTCATTTGTTTTTGACTATTTAATCAACCATAATTGTAGTTCAATCAACCACAATTGCAGTTCAATCAACCACAATTGCAATAAAAATGAAGCACATATCGCACACCCAGTTCAAAAGTGACTCAACTCAAAATTTGAATTTTTCGGTTTTATATGCTTAAATTATGCACAATATACTTGTTTGTCTATAAAAAAATATCAGTGTATTTTGTTGTTGTTAACTATTGCTAAAAAACAGTTATGTTTTTTTTTTTTTTTTTTGTTTCAATTTGTATGAAGTTGCAAATATTTTTTTTCGATTTCTGAAAAATGAAAATTTTTGAGTTGAGTCACTTTTGTTCTAGGTGTGCGATATGTAGTAAAAATAAACAAACATTTCTTTTTTTAAACAAAAAGAAACTACGGTATAAAATGAATGTAAAATCATAATACAGTAATTTGCTGTGGTTTGTTTTTTTAAATGAACAACATATCGCTCATTTACTAAAAGACTGACATAACTCAAAAAACACGACTCTACAGAAAACGTGTTTAAAGTTTTCAATACATATCTGATTCGCTCGACCCTTCTTCTATTTATTTGCTTACTTTTTTTAAGGGTTTTTAATCCATTTTTCTCTCAGTGAGAGTTGAGTTTAAATGCACTAACTATCGAAAGACTCGTAAGCAGCACAGTGTCTCTATAAAATATATACTCTTCCAGAAAAAATTAAGTATATTTTCCTCTAACTCGAAAAGTATACATGGGAGCGCTGGTCTCCCATATTTTATTTATTTTATAATTATTATTTGTATTTTATTTTATATAATAAATAATTTTGTTTTAATTTTTATAAAATATATATTTATTATTGTAATTTAAAGAAATTCCCAAATCCAACTTAAAATTATTCACAGAAAAGACACAGAAGAGTTTTACAAATTTATAATAAATTAAAGCCAATTAGGGAAGTCTCCACATTACACCCTTTCTAAGAAATTTTGTAAAACTATAAAAATTGTTCGAAAAATAATTTGCTTTTTGAGAACGACTAAGACAATCCGCAGTATGTTGAACATCAGTTATTCGCTTTTGCTTTGTTAAATTTTATTATCAATTTGCGTTGTACAAGCCGCTAGTTTTGTTGTAAGCCCAAATTTACTTAAGATGTATTAATCTAAAATGTAGTCCGAATTTCATTGCGAGATTTATTGTTTAAATCAAATAAATGTTCCATCGGCGACTTATGAATATGGATTAAGCCGGTACGGAATGCTATGATTGATTTGGATTGTTGGTTTGTTATAATTTTTTTTTACGTCGTCAGTAAAACTGGAAGATTTGGTTCCAAGATTTGGCGTCTTTTGTAAAACATGACGTTGTATGTAAAGGTTTAAAGATTTTTTGTTAAACTATTTGTTACAACACAATGGTTTTAAACCAAATTTCATGACATTGTTCTAAGAATTGTTCCAATATTTACTTGCACATTAATATCCTTTTTTATGAATAGACAAGGAAGATTCAAATGAATAAGTAAGGCGTAGTTATCTTGAGCTTCTTGAAACTTAATTAGATTGTTGTCTTTTATAGCAAAAATTTTTTTAGCTTTTTGCAATGGCTTGTTTTTATCGGGTTACCACTTATGGGAGCTAAATAGTGTCCCCATAATAATTTTGTTTTAATTTTTATAAAATATATTTTTATTATTGTAATTTAAAGAAATTCAAAAATCCAACTGAGAATTATTGACAGAAAGCAAACAGAAGAATTTTAAAAATTTATAATAAATTAAAGCCAATTGGGGAAGTGTCTACATATACATGATATTAATATGAAATTTTTTTCACAATCTGATGCATGATATAGCTAATAAATCTGCATAATTAACTTGAAAATCAAATTTTTTGACTTATGACAGTCTTTTAGTAAATAAGCGATAAGTATTTAAAAAACGACCGGTAACACTACACAACGGCCAAAAAATCTGGCATTGAAATATATCTTTCTAATAGACCTACCCAGTAAAAAACGTTGCTTACATGGAAGCAGTTTTGTAAGGGAGTAAGCCGAAAAGAATACCTTACAAACCTGCTTACATATGCCATGAGTTTTATATGGCGAATTCCCACTTGGAAGCATTACTTTTGGGCAAAATAAGCACGGATTTCAACGCTTCTAAGCAGCAGTGTTTTCACGGGTTTCAGTAAAATCATATTTCATGTCTATATTATGTCATCATCATATTTCATGTCTAAATTATATTATTATGATGTGAGCAAGATTATTCAAGTTCAAGAACATTTGTTTTTTGTTAAACAAAAAGCCGTGCAACGTTTATTTATTTCTAAAAAAAATTTTTGTGCGGTAACTTATAGCAGACTTTATCTACTGACATGTTTCATTTCGCGTCACCGAAAATCATCAGAGAACCAATGTAGAAGGGGTAGAATGTTTTTATCCAAATTTTGAAGGAAAAGATCAAAGCTTTACCCGTATTGTTTTATTTACCCGATGAGAAGTAAAAACAAAATTGGAAGAATTGAACTAATTCAAATCAAAAATAAAACATTTTTAACTAAACTCAATAAACATTGCACTTTTTTTGTTTAACAAAAAACAAATGATCTTGAACTTGAATAATCTTGCTCTCATCATAATTTATGATAAAAGATCGAAAAATAAACTTTGGTTTTAATTTTTTAAATTTAAAAGTAAAACATACATAATTTATTTCACATAAAAATCAACAGATATTAGTTTTTTGTTGTTAAAATTTTTGACATATAATATAATTATTTTTTTTTTACTTTTTACCGCTCCACGTGCAAGCTCTTCAGAAACATTTAAATGACTAATTATTTTTTATTTCATACACATAAACACCATACACAATCGGAAACAATCGGGAAAATGTATACAGTTCATTTATAATCCACGATTACAACCTGCATCCTTGTAAGGGATTAGGGTAAGCTGCTTGCAACCTGCATCCTTGTTAGGGAAAGCAGTAAGCTCAAAATTTTTGTTTGTTTATTTTTATACAAAAGTTATTCGTTTCTTTGGCTGCTTCTAAATAGTTTGTAATAGTAAGCACTTACATCAGCGCAGTTGTCTTATCCTGCTGCTAAAAACACGAAAATTTTTTGATGGGTATGTACTCTAAATCAAAATCTGGCAAACACAAATTTTACTCATTTTCAGTTTGTGAAATATCAAGGTTTTCATATTTTCATCATTCACTCGATTTTTTCGTATATTTTGCTTAATTTTTCGAAATTTAACAGAATAATCTTGAACTGTTTTTCCATAAAATAAATCTACACAAAATTATCTTTAATTTTAGTATATTAGTGTCGGTGTGTGTCATATTCGTGGTGGTGTGTGTCAGAAGATATTGCTGATATTGCAAGGAAGTTTAAATCTGTACCTTTTTAGTTGTATCCTTATAAATGTTGAGTATACTACAAAATTCAAAATTTTTTTTACTGTGCATAAACTAAAACACGGTTCCCAAATGGATGTCCGCCTCTCCCGAGGGGTCCGTAGGTGTATTCCGTCGGTGTGAATTTTGCTGTTTTTGTTTTTTTTTTATTCAATTCAGAAGTCCTGTTAGCAAACGAGCTTAACAAATTAGATAAAAACGTTTTCTAAAAATTTAAATATTTGTATGAAATTGCTTTATCAAAAAGAGCGTTTTTCATTCAAAAATGTATAAAAATAGACTAAACAAATTTCTATGACTCAAATATTCAACCTTTTTGTTAATTTTTTTTAGTTCATCAAAATATGTACTTATTTGTCTCACACGTTTGTGGTTTTAATGATTCTTCCTAGAAGTCTCGGACAGCAAAACTCGTTTAAGATGAATCCTCGTTTATTATGAACTAATTTTAAAGTCCTGACGTTTTGGTAAAAACGTAATATGGAGGTATAGAAATTTGAAATGGAATAAAACAAAAATGATTTTTTTAAATTGACATGAAATTTACTTTATTCGAAAGATAATCTTCAGGAATTATAATTAAAATATGACTTCTGGCATATGACCGCCACGGCTGGCTCGGACGTAGTCTAATCTGGAGGTCCAATTTTCGATGACTTTTTCCAACAGTTGTGGCCGGGTATTTGCAATAACGGGGCGAATGCTGTCATCCAAGTTCTCAATCGTTTCGGGCTTGTCGGCCCAGACTAGCAACTTCACATATCTTTGCACGATCTAGGAGGCCAATTCACGGGTCCGAGACGTGAAAAATTGTGGTTACCAAACGTTTCCTTCAATAAATCAATGGTGACACGAGCTGTGTGACATGTTGCACCGTCTTGTTGAAACCACAGCTCCTGCACATCATGGTTGATCAATTGATGAACGAAAAAGTCAGTAATCATATCTCTATAACGGTCACCATTGACGTATAGACTGATTAGGGTCTTCTTCTACGCTACGCTCTACAGCAGCAATGACTTCTTCTATACGCACAGTACGTCGTCTACTTATGTGGATGCATATTATCATTTAGAGTAAACGTGGGGCTAAAACATTCCATAGTTGATCGAATTAATTGCTCTGATGGACGTTTATGTTAACCGTAAAATGGACGTAGTGCGCGATATGTATTTCGAACAGGACCATGATTTTCAAAATAAATTTTGCACAATTTGGAAGCGTTGTTCAGGCGTCAGTCTATTCATTTGGAAATGCCAAACAAAACTAAACATAAATCACTTGACAGCTGACAAAATGGACGTCAGTTAAAAAAGTGTCTATACCTGTATAAAAAACACCCTTTAACAAATGTTAATACAAACTTGCTTAAAAGCGCTGTTTTTGACAGTCCTGCAAACAAATTTTTATATAATTTTTAATATGTAATTTCCAAAAGTTTGCAAATATTATTATAATTTTGTTGAATTTTAACAAATTTTAAGCCGAACGCAGAAATTCTTTCTCAAATATTTCAAAAAGCTTATAAAAATTTTTAATATTTTTTATAGCAAATTTGTACAGCAATTTTACTCCATTAAATACAAACCTCGACTATAATGAATTATTTTTTCCGGTCATCTTAATCTGGTTTGGTTTTGCAATGCCTTTTATTTTACAAATAGAAAAAAAATGTTTGTTTGTTTCGTTACTTTAACTTTTATATTAAGATATGAAAAAAATGGAGCCCGCGAATGAGTGGAAGGGGTCCGTTAAGCAAACGTTGGTGAGAACCGCTGACATTCCAACTAACAAATGTTTGTATTAAAATTGTATATCCGGTGCAAATGTCCTGAAATATTTGGAAAAGAACTTTAAGTTTTAACGATTTTGCCACATGCTTAAAATAATATAGAAAAAAAAGTTGTCTTCTTAAAAAAATATATAAATAATTACTAATAAATTTGCTACTTTTTATAGAACTTGTCTTTGCAATACCTATTTTCTGATTCTCTGTCTAGCAAACATTTTTTTTTTCATTTGTAGTTTTTGAAATATCGCGGTTTCTAAATTTACTTGACGTACTCCAATTTGTTTACGTATAAATTTCTTTTCTTCTCTAAATATTTCAGGTTTTTTTTTTTTTTTTAACCATTTATTTAAAATTATATTATACATATTCACAATAATTTATTAATTTAAAGTTAAGAGATCAATCTGTATAATTTATCATCTTAAATATTAATTTACCAAGTAATAATACATGTTCAAAAAATATAATCAATTTAAATATTTCAAGTTATTTTGAATATATTTGCAATTTTAATACAAAAACTAGTTTAGTGGAATGTTTAGTTTACCCCAGTGATAGAGACTTGAACCCCAGTGATCGAGACCAAAATACGGCTCGTTGCTTCCTTCATCTTATGGCCAGAACAAAATCGGAGAAAGCATTTTTGGTTAATCGAATGTTTTAGAGGAAAAAATGGGCTAAGACGTTTCAAAAATTCGATTTAGGGAACCATTTTTTGAAGGGTAAGTGGGGGAGGGCGCATACATGTCACCCTTTTCTTTCACATTTAAGGGCCAAAAAAAAAAAAAAATGAAGTCCAAAAAGAAATATATCCGCAAACAAAAAGTCGGTAGTAACAGGGTTAAATACATTTTGTTCCATAATCCAAAATCAAAATCAAAATTCTGATATTTTAAGATTATTTTTTTCTCAAAATTTTTTCACATCCGACCAATCCCAGTAAAAAATAACCTGGATTTGGTAAGCAGTAACTATATATGTGTGCTTCCAAAATAGCGCTTCACCGCCTTGCAGACTATAAAGCAATTAGGTAAGGCATTCGTTCTGAATGAATCAATAAAGTATGCATACCATGAAGCACTAATATTGTCAACATACAAAAAGCGCTTCTTGGTGCCTAAGAAGGTATGAATTTATTGCTTCTAAGAGCACATGAAAGAAGCGCTTTAAAAGAGACATACCAAGTGGGACATTGCGAACAAAAACCATGCCTTCTTTATTTGCAAATAATGCCTTCCGGAAGCGATTCTGGGTAAGCACTATTTTTTGCTAGGATGTTTGATTTAGGCTGCGTGTCCAAAATCTAATAAAACAAAATGAAAAATTTTTTTTTAAAGCAATGTCTTTTAAAAAATGTAAAAATAAAAAACTAATTCTAAAATGGTCAATATTCAACCACGCCTACACAAAAAAAACCCCCATTTCAATCACGAAAACCACCAATTCAATAACTGTAGTTGCTGAAATTCAACCAAAAACGAAAATTGCTAATTCAACTACAAATTGATAGCACATTTGATTAAAAATTATCAATATTTTAAGCAAAAAACAGTTGCATAAAGTATTGTTGCCATACCAAATGTTTTTTATATCTTGAATTTTATAACCGGAATGTAATTCTCATTTAGTGATTATATTTATAAATACTTATGTAAACAAATTCACTGAGAAATTAGTTTCTTTGTTTCTATTGATATTTTTTTTTTTTTTATATTTTTGTTTTTTCGAAAAAAATAGCTTTTTTGTTAAAACCAAATTTTTTTTATTAATTTTTTATTTATTTTTTGCAGAAATAGTTATCATAAAAATTTATCAGTTTTATGATAACGTTTTCGAATACATATATATTCATGTTTAAACCACTGAAATTAAATTATTTAACTTAATAAAGTAATACACCTAATGAGAATTAATAAAATCTAAATAAAACGGTTTAAAAATATACATAAAAATTTATAAGAAACAACTACGTACATAAATGTTGCAAAAAAACAAAAACAATATGTTTTTAGCGATAGTATAAAAATATGTTATGTAAGTTCCCAATTTGAGCAAATATTTAATTGATTCAATTAATTTTTAATTGACAGATTTTAAAATGTTCAATAAATCGATTTAATTGAAAAAAGTAGTGAAATATTTTTTTCTGTGTACATGAAATAGTGGTTCAATTTCTTACACTGTAAGTTTGACGTGGATATGATATAATCTTTTTTAATGTTAAGATATCGAAAACTTTACTAGCATAAAAGAAAAATTGTGTCCGTTAAATTTTTGAATCAAAATGTTTTCTCTTCTTCGTCTTCCTGTAAATAGACTCTATGAAAAACACAGTGAATAAATCGCGTCATAATGTGATAATTCCTTGTGAAAAAGAGATAACAATGCGATTAAACAGAGGAAGCATTCTAATTGAAAAATAAATTGTTTATATGTATTAGGTAACTCTGTCTCTTCTGATTAAAACAATACATTGTGAATGCTGTGATTGACAAAACTCCCCTTAAAGATAGTATTAGTTTTGCCGTTCCGTTCCGTGACGAATCAGCTGATTTGTTTTTGATGTATGAAAACGAGTGTGCGTGATTAGTTTGTCTGTATTGTAACGTTCCGTGCCGGTCGAACCTGTAGAAAAATGAATTTCTGTACTCCGTTAAGTGACAGCTAAAAACAGCTCATTGCTCTCACATAAAAATACTCAGCTCAGGGAAGATAAAGTTGGTACTATAGTACTTTGTATGGTACTATTTTAACCTTGAAAGTATTATGGTACTCCTTTGATCCATTTAGTACTATTTAAAAATTTTTCTATATTCTTATTTTCAGTCCCATTAAAAAAGCTTATCAATAATTTAATCCTTAATTCGATTTAGAGATCTTTTAATGAATATATTATTATTATTAATAATATATTCATTAATATTTATTAATATATGTATTAACAAAATATTAAAAACTTGAGGAATTTAAGATAAAATCTATAAATTTTTATAATTTTTGTAACCAACATTGCTTAACTTTTTGTTTTTGTATACAAATAAATTTTTATTTACGTTTTTGTTTGGTAATTTATAATAAATTTTTTTCTTGTACTATTTGGGTCGAAAAAGAACTATATGCTATGATGGTTGGTACATTTTGAAATTCCCATTTATCGTCCCTGACTCAGCTTGCTACGGAATAGACTAACCACACAAAAAAGCCATCCGGAACGGCACGTAACAGAATCGTCACGGAAGGGGACAACTAATGGAGCCTTAAGGCTTAATTAGTTTGTACGTAACGTTCCGTGAAGAATCAGCTGATTTGTTTTTGAGGTATGTGACGGTGCGTGCCGGACGAACCTGCTAAAAATAGAATTTTCTCCACTACGTTAAGTGACAGAAAAAAACAGCTTATTTCTCTCACATAAAAAAAAAAACTAAACAACCAATGCAAAAAAATGTTTTTGTACAAAATAACATAAAAAAAAGTTTTGTAACACATTATGATAATAATATTACAACCACATTTGCAACTAGTCAAACAATTACTATAGTCATTTAGCCAAAGCTGATATGTTGTTACAGAACATACTAACCACACAAAACAGCCATCCGGAACGGCACGTTACAGAAACTTCACGGAACGGCAAAACTAATGGAGTCTTTAGCCACACTCATCGCTGTATCGACAGTGGCTCAACTCGCTAAGAGATAATGCTACGAGTCATAGCCTGTTGCATGGATGTGGGGTTGAAACTCACTACGACACAAAGTAAAAAAAGTTTTTCATATAGAGCAATTTAAAAATTTAAAATACTTTGTTTAATTGACACATATATTAACTACTGACGAGTCCTTGGACTGTAAGAAACAGCGGCAGTCTGGCACATCCATTGTGTCAGTTAAATTTTGCAATAAAAATGTTTTCTACTTCTTCCTGTAAAAATATATCATTTTGATATTTATCGTGTTTTAATTTATTGATTTTTATTTGTGCATATTTTTTGATTTTTTTTTTTATTGGCGTCCGAAAGAGATTTCTAATTTCAATGCTTAATCTGTATCTTTCATCCATTTTTATACATTTTGTAGCATCTGTATGCATTATGCTTTTTTAATTTAGCAGTACTAGTTTTTTTTCGGTTTTATGTATTTTTTAAATTGAAATATTTACACTGATAGAATTATATGCATAATATCGATGAATTTTTGTATAATGCAAAAATTCATTGATATCATACATATAATTCTATCAGTCTATATATTTCTATGAATTATCACTGGAATTCGTTCATTGAATCTTTATATTAAATTAATGAATTTTTTTATAAAATTTAATTCAAAATTTCATATTATTTATTAAAAATTTCAGACGACTAACGAAAAAGTTACATACAAAATAATATAGCATTTTCATAGAGTTTAAGAAATTTTTCATTGATTTAGTGAAAAAATTCATTAAAACTCTCTGTGTATAAAATATGGTATGGTTTATATACCGCACATATTTTCTACTATTCGCATTTTTTTTTTTTTTTTTTTGCTTTTTCCACAACAAGGCTACTTAATATTAGCTTAACTTTTCACAACCGATTTCAGTATATGGTTGATTTGTTATTTATTGTTGTTGAGGTTTTGTTTAATATTTTCATTGAAAAACTATAAACACTTCAATCATGAGTTTTTTTTCTATTATTAAAAAAAAATGTGTTTTGCAAAACCTCCATATAAATAATTGAGCTTTTAGAAAAGTGAAATAAAAAAATTGTAAACACTTTTCAAGAGACCGAGTGGTTGGTTGTAGGTCTAGCTGATTCTATTACAAAACCGGTTTCAGAATTTGCAATATACCCTAAACTTTTCGATTTGTAGTTCAGTAACTTTTTAACCGATTTTAATATTTTAAACAGTATTTAAAAGAAACTTGCTTTCCGAGAAGCTCTTCCGGAATGCATTATTTAATTGCGAAGCGCTTCCAAAGCAAATCCAGAAGTCATCAATTTTGTTCGCGATATCCCACTTGGTATGTCTCTTTTAAGCAGATGAAAATCGCTATTTTCATGTGCTCTTAGAAGCAATAAATTTATCCCATCTTAGGCAATAAGAGGCGATTTTTTTGTATATTGACAAAATTAATGCTTCATAGTATGCATTCTTTATTGCTTTATTGTTAGCATTATTCGCTGCTTCAGAGAAGGAATTCTTTGAAGCACAACAGAATGCCTTCCCTAATTACTTTATTGTATGCGAGGCGAAAGAAGCGCTATTTTGGAAGCATACAAATGTAGTTACTGTTTACCAAATCCAGGTTTTTTTTTTTGCTGTGTGCTTTTTCCAAATATACATACTTTCTTAATATTACACTGGTGTGAGAAATTCCTAGTCAGGGTGAAAGTACTAGGCCAGTACACGCAAAGAAAAAACATGGTTGAGTGAACCATATTCGAAGAGCATATTGTTAAGAGTACAATTTCACATTACATTTATAATGATCAAACTATGTTTGAAGCAATACTAATAATTGCATTATAACCATATTATTGTCCTAGTTATCATATTATGATCATGGACAAGAATTTCGTAATCATTTATTACCATGTTATGATTCTTGCAAATTTTTTCGTACTACAGAATTAAAAGCACGTGCATTTTGCATAAATATTTCTTTCACATTTTTTTGTCTTTAACAATATATTTTTGCGTAATTACAAACAATTAAAAAATAAAGCACTTTTTATCACTTTTTTTTAAATAAACAATAATTTTATTTAAGGGGTACGCGACAATTAAACTTTCGCCTAGACCAGAGATGCCCAGTAGGGGCTGATATCAGCAAATTAAACTCACACGTATACTTACGCTCTTTTGTTTGATCGTCAATCAACCAATAGGAAATCAGCATGTTGAGTGGGAGAGACAAACTACACTTGCAGAAAGAATATTTAAATGATTATCAATTTATTTTACACATGGCGTTTTTAACAGACATTTGTAACATTTTGAATGAGTTGAATTTCAAGCTGCAGGGAAAAGATAATAAAATTTCGGATATGTTTAAAATTCTTTCAGATTTTAAAACTCAGCTATTTTTACTTGCAGCTCAAATTGATTCTGAAGACTTTCCGAAAACTTCTGTTATTTACGACAAGGAGAAAATCTTGAAAAAGTTGGAACTTTTGGAAGTATTAGAAACGCTTTTTAATAACTTTAATGACAGGTTTAAGGATTTTGAAAATATTCAGCATTTACTGGATATTTTTCAAAACCCTTTTAAATGCGATATATTAAAGTACGAATTTCCAATCCAAACAGAACTTATTATACTTCGAAGTGAAATAGATTTGCCGGATAATTTTAACAATATAGAATTCTTTAAAAATCTGACTGGTACAATATATCCTGAAATAAAGAAGATTTCATTGAAGTGTTTATCTTTATTTCCCTCAACGTATCTTTGCGAACAAATATTTTCAGATTTGAATTATATTTGCTCAAAAAACGCAATAAGCTGAATTCTTCTAGTTTAAGAAATATACTTTTATTGCGTAACTACAATAAGAGTATCAACATAGAAGATTTCATTACTTTTTATTTGCAAATTGAACAATGATTAATTGAGGGAAAATTTAAAAAAACTTCGAAGAATCTTTTTATTTCGAAATATATCACACCGCCACACATGTGCTTTCGTCGCAATCTCGTTGAAGAGTAGTAAAATGAATAGCAAATTGTTTTCTTCCAGTGTTATTTCGTCACTCTCACCAATACTACTACCTTGGGCATCTCTGGCCTAGACTTACGTGGTAGACTTCAAACAGATCACCATTACAATTAACAATGCTACGTTGTTTGTCTATTTTTAATGGTTTTTTGGTTAATATTATTTAATTTGTTGGGGCTGACTGTTTCTCACAACTTCTTTTCACAAAATCTCAAACAAGTATGAAACTATAAGAGCGAAGACGCTCATAAAAAAAACCGACTGATCATCTTATAGTTGGAGCAGTTCTAATATGGCTGTAGTTATATAGAGAAATATGATAATAAATACTATATTATGATTGTAGATAATACAATAATATGATAACGTTAAGATTAAATGTTTACTAGAACATGATAAAAGCAACCATATTATTGGTGAAATATGATTGATACAATAATAGTTTAATTAAAGCAACAATTTATGGCTTTAGGAAATATAGTTTTGTGGCCGCAATCATATTGCAGCCATATTTTTTCTCTGCGTATATAGTAAAACATTCATAGGGTTTGGCGTCCTCAGGCCAAACTTTATATATATGACCTTTTTTATTTTTATACCCTCCACCATATGTGATGAGGGCTATCAAGGTGATAAAGAACACTAGCGACTGATCATTTTCACCTAGATTCATTTACATCTTCGGGAAAAGTTTGGTATTGGAAATGAGCAAAATCGGTCGACAAATCAAAAGTTATAAGTCAAAATGAGAAGGTTCCTCCAAATTTTCCATACAAATTTTTTATGAAAAATTAAGAGGTACCTTTACATAAATGTAGGTAAAAATGAGCAGTCTCTATTGTGATTTCGCGCCGTAATCATCACACATGATGGAGGGTATAAAAATGTAAAACGTCATAAAAAAAAAGTTTGGCCTGAGAACGCAAAACCGTTTGGAGGTTTTATTATACTAGTACTTTCACTAAGACTTGAAACTTCATAATATTAAAAAATTGTATGAAACTGTTTCATAAATAATATAAATGCTTCATTGTCGGAATAATTCATTAGTTTTATGATAATGTTCACTAATCCTAAAAAACATTTCATAAACATTGACTTTAATGAAACCTGTTTCATAGATTCTATGAAAAGTTTCAATGGACGAGTTCCAGTGACAATTATCATTAAACCTATGAGGAAATTCATTACTGACATGAATATTATTCTCTCAGTGTAGTGATTTTAGAAAAATTGTTATAAAAGCATTTGTATACAAACTAAAATGACAAGCCTTTTTTCCATAAGCATATTTTACCTATCAAAGACGCGTCATGCTGTTGTAAGTGATAAAAATCAAAATTTGTGTCATAGCTGTTATTCAAACGGCTCCTGTATATTAATTTCTAAATTTATTTCTGTTTAGGTTTTGCCAAATTGTATGGTATTACAAGTTGTTTTAATATTCTAAAAATATTTGAAAAATATATGGTTTATTCCATGGCAAACTCACCAAACTTCAAATTTCCAATTTATTATATTTTGGGCACAGTATGTGTTTACGTGTCTAATTTTTTCAATAATTTATTCGATTAAATTCGGGGTATATACTTTACTAGAAAATCGAAAAAAAATAAAAACAATAACTACACTCATAATAATCCATGCATAAAAATACGAAATTATTGTCAAAACTACAAAAACTTCTTTAAAATGTACAAATTTTCGTTTATTTAAAAAAAAATTTGGTTATTTTGACATTTTTTTCGTAATTTTACGCATGGATTATTATCAGTGTAATGCAACTGAGTGCAACATAAATCATAAGTTGGTAAAAGGGTAAGCAGGCAATACTGCGAATATACTGGTACCCATAAAAATCATTTTTAATTGTCTACCATTGCTCTTAAAATGTCGTAAACAAAATTCCGTTATCCCTGAAATACCGTTACCCTAATAACTGAAATACCATTATCTTTAGAATACGTGTACCAAAATAAATGAAATAGCGATACTCTTTAAATATAGTTTCGAAATAGATGATAGATAAAATACCGTTACCGAAATAATTGAATTACCGTTATTCATAAAAAGCCGAAACATAACAAACAAATGTCAAATTAATTTTATTAAAAATATGCTTTCTTTGAATGATTTGTTGACAATTTAATAAAAACCATAAATTTCTATACCTATCGAAAAGTAACATTATATGAAGGTTAACGGTATTCAGCAATTTCGTAGCATGTCGATAATTTTTTACAAAAAAAATCAAAACCAATTTGTCAACGAAATTTATGTAAAATACTAAATGACCACGTTCAATTATAAAAGCCGAAAACGGTAACGGAAACGGAATTTTATCAATATTTGGGTAATGGTATTTTAAGGATACATTTATTTCACGATAAATTCGTTAATGGTAATTGAAGGGCAAGGGTAGTAAGTTGAAAGAGTTTTTAATCGATAACAATATTTCAGCAGTACTGCCGTTTATTGTTTACAATTTTTTTTCGATTAACCAGTAAAGTTTAATGTCAGAATAAATTTGTATTCTATTCAAATATCGATAAAGTTTAGCACGTTCACACTGGATGTGCCTGAAATATAATAAATTTGTATTGTGGTAATTGTGCGATGGAATAAACCATATGTTCTTATATACACCATGGATTATTGGAACTAAACTGAAAAAACTTAGAAGTTAATATACAGGAGCCGTTTGAAAAAAATCTACGATACAAATTTTGATTTCAGCAGGGACCGTAATCATTATGATTTTTATAATAAAAATTACACAATAATGATTATATTATGAGTTTTAAGGATTTTCTTCAATGGTAATGATTATTTTTGAGTAATATTAATAAAAATCAGCCATAATCATTATTTTTGAGCAAAAAAAATACAACTCAAAAATATTCATTATTTATGATTTTTATTTTTTTCGCTCAAAATAAAACTCACTTTCAATTTATGACTTTTTTGTGAGGTTTTTTACCAACATAGTAAGTACATCATATATAAAGTCGTAAATTGCAAGTGAGTTTTATTTTGAGCGAAAAAAGTAAAAATCATAAATAATGATTATTTTTGAGTTTTATTTTTTTTGCTCAAAATAATGATTATGGCTGATTTTTTTTTTATTATTACTCAAAAATAATCATTACCATTGAAGAAAACTTTAAAAATCAAAAATTTAAAAAATCATGACGGATATGCAAAGATTGTCAAAAAATAATAACAATGGCGATTGATTTTTTGATTTAAAAAAAACGAACAATAATCATTATTTACGATCCCTGGATTTCAGCGCTTACAACATCATGACTCGTCATTGATAGGTAAAAAATATTTTTGAGAAAAATGTTTGTCATTTTAGCTTATGTAGGTAGCACTTAGACTTATGCCAGCTTAAGACTTATGCCAAAAATATTTGAACTAATTTTAATCCATTTTTAGGGGTAGAAGTCGATTCTGACTGGCCTGTTTGCATCCGATAGGAAAAGTTTTGAACGGAAATTGTTTTTTATCACCAATGCACCGAAAAATGTTAGGGGCCGATAAAAATAAAACTTTTGCACATTCTATATACTTTCGGGGTGCTCGAATGTGCAGTTTTGTAAGTTTTTTTCAAACCTCTCTTAAAACAAGAACATTTTAAAAGTAAGTGTTTTCTTGACTAAAATTAGCCATTATTTGTTAAAATCGGTTGAAAAGTGAGACAGTTATGATACATTTGCTAGATTTAGTTTTTTCTAATGTAAACTAGTGCACTAGTGTACCCTAACGTACCATAACTTAGTCAATTTGAAACCGATTATAACAAATCAAGGCTCATTTTACTCAGGAAAACACAAACTTTAAGAATATTTTTGTTTAAAAAGAAGATTCGGGAAATAATATTTGTAGAAGTTGAAAAAAGTTTAAAATACAGAAAATTTTAATTGGATAAGAATGAGGCTGAAGATGACTGAGTCGCTTAGGTCGATAGTGCGGCTCCCTCTAGCGCTGATCCACACAAGATTTTTTTTTTTTCATCTTCTCTAACATTTATTAACAATTAGTGTTTTCTAATTGCAAAAGCAACATTTAATTATGATCTCAAATTAAATTCAAAATGAAATGCAATTTTAAATGATCAACAATACATACAAAAATTCTCAAACCAAACATACAAAATTCTCAAACCATACAATGTAACATCTAATAAGAAAACTATCAACTATAATATGTTGTGTTTCAATATTAGTATACATGCCGGATTCCCAATTCGTTCCCATTAGCAGTTGGACTGGCAAACTTGCCAAATAAAAATTTAAATGTAAATCACTGATGAGCCTGTCCATAAAAGGGCAGAAACTAGTCTAGTCTGCTTTGAAAATTAATAGTGTTTATAATTTTTTAGAGAAAAACGTTTCTTCTTTAAGACTTAAAGCTAATGGTAAGAAAATATAACAATTATTCACGTTGTTCGGGTAATCAATTAACATCACCGATTTTCTGTGGTTGGTTGATATATATACATTATCAAACCTTGAGTTTGTGGTGGTTTGTGGATTAGAATGAGGCTGAAGATGACCTAGTCTCTTAGGTCGAAAATGCGGCACTCAATCTAGCGCTGATTCCCGCAAAATTTTTTTAATCTTCTCTTACATTTATTAACAATTAGTGTTTTCTATTTGTAATAGTAAAATTAAATTATAATCTCAAACCGGACCAGTGAAAGTGGAATAAAATTTTAAAAGATCAACAATACATAAAAAACTTTAATTATTATTAACAAAATCTCTACACACAGAGAAATAAAGTGCCAACCGAATTGGAAAGTGTATAATAATGGTAACAACTTATAAATTCAGTTAGTACAAAGATATTTGTATTCGATTTTTAAAAACGTTGGGTGTTTCATCTAAGATTCTGTTGAACTAACCGAACTTTGTTGTGAAAACTAATATAAGTAATGCCAACTATCTGAAATTCGAAATAACCGAATTTGAGTCGTAGTAACCGAATTTCAGTTGCCAAATAGATAGATTTTTTTCTGTGTATACCAGGGACCGTAATCATTATGAGTTTTATAATACAAATTATACAATAATGATTATATTATGAGTTTTAAGGATTTTCTTCAATGGTAATGATAATTTTTGAGTAATATTAATAAAAATCAGCCATAAACAATATTTTTGAGCAAAAAAATTACAACTCAAAAATAATCATTATTTATGATTTTTACTTTTTTCGCTCAAAATAAAACTCACTTTCATAGAATTTTTAAGGTGCCTTTCACAAAAATCGTCGAACTTTTGGAGTGTGTTCAACATATGATATGTTGAATTCCTACGAGTTGCAACATCAAGCACTGGTTGCGGTAATTTATTATTATTATTAATATTTATTATTTTAATATTGTGCTCACTTTGGAATATTCCTTATAACTGACCGAGTTAGTAAAAGTATTTTACTCGTACCTAATTTAAACAACAATCCATAAAAAGACTAAATATTCGTAACATTAAAAATGATATGGAAACAAATTATTATGAGTTTGCTTTCAATTTAAATTATAACAGCTTGCAGTCTTGTGACATTGATTTTTTATTTTTTTTTTAAATTGGGTATAGACTTACATACCAGCTTTACTATTCTTCGTGCCCAGTATACATGCATATTAGGGCTATAACCAATTTTTTGGCATAGTACCATAATGGTGCAATAAATTTTTTTTTATGTCTGTTCTAAGTGATTGATTTTTTGATTTAAAAAAACGAACAATAATCATTATTTACGGTCCCTGGTGTATACATATTTATAATAATAAAAAAATATATCAAAATCGGTAAAAATAAAGTGACTGAGTTAAAAATCTTTAAATACGCTAGCCGCAAAAAGTTCTCTTCTCCCGTTATATCAAAAATAATAGGGTATATTGAAACTTCTCAAACCGCCTTTATAATACACTCAGCTAGACCTGCAACCTACACTAACAAGCTCATTTGACAAATAAGTTTTATTTGTAGCACAGTGTAACTGTTCCTAAAATACAACAATGGTGTGGAAGTTATACATTTAATGAAAATGAAAATTATTCAAGTTCGAAGTTATACATTTTGTTTTTTTAGCATAAATCATATAAACAAGACTATTCGTTTATGTAGTTCCTAGAGCGTATACGCAATATTTATTTCAACTAAATATAACTCATACGTATTGTGTATAAAAGAACATTAAGCAATTAAAGCATTTAACATTTTTTTATTCATTCAATAAAATAATGTTTTATATGGAACAACCTTATGCGCGGCTCCACCAATTAATGTACAACAAACACATTAACTTATACGGTATAGCGTATAAAATTTCCCTGTATATTAATTGCTGCGGCCGCGCATGTACCACCTCAATAGAGTTCGACTATAAATTTTGATAAAAATCATTTTTAATTATATTCCATTTTATTACTTTAAGGAATTATAGTCACTTTGATGCCTTTTAAGGTATTTTATTATTTTTCTTAGGCCCATTAACTTATCTCAATTTAAGCTCTGGTTAACCTCTGAAATACCTTTAATCATTGTTAAAAATATTTTTTCATTAACTTGTCAAATTTTAAACCAAGTTTTTCTTCTACCATTAATCAAATATCAATGGTTCACCAAGGCGTCTTTAGAATAATACTCTCTACATAAGATATTTTAATAATTTAAACTTTTAATGTTGATTATTAAAAAAAAATATTAAAGGATAGCTTTGAGATACAGTGCTTACTGACAAAGCAAATTTAATGGTCGCTACATTGAGATTTTTGTAGATTTTTGTACTTTACAGGGAAAAATTTGGTTTTTTTTGGATTATGGTTACTGCGGCTGTAAAACAGTTCACTTAAAGATTTATTTTTTATTTTTTTTTATTTTATTATTTAATAATTATATAGTTTCAAATTATATACTATTACCCTAACCGAGCACTGGCTACTATGGCCTTCGGCGCGTTGTAGCGAAAACAGACCAGTGCCTCTGATGGGAATCGAACCCACGACCCCCCGCACTAATAAGCCAGCACGCTACCAACTAGCCTACCGGGGCGCACAAACACTTAAAGTTTTTAAGGTCGTCAATACAAACATGATTTTGAAGATTTTTAGCATGCATCATTTTTAATAAATTCAGCATTTAAAATAGAGAAAACATATGTTTTTGTGGGTTTAATCGGATTACTGATTTAGTGGGTTTAGTGATCAAATGCAAAATTTGGTATTGGTAAATATTAGAATTACTTGACACTCTTTGTATAATTTCGGAAGTGATATAAAACACTATCAAATGTTTGAATATGAAAAATAGCATTAAAAAAACTTATCTCTTTATTCGAGTTCTAAAATGTACACTCAAAAAAAAAAAAAAAAGGTTAGTAAATTCAGCAAAAAAAAATGTTACTGAGTCATCCAAATTTTAGTCAGGAGGGTGCTTGCGAAAAATTTCTAATGTCAGCCAAATCTTTTGCTGAAAATCAACTAGCTGATTTTTAACGACAGAATTTGTATATTCTGCAACAGTTTAGGCATCATTTCGATGATTAAAAATTAAAAAATCATTGCTAAAAGTTAAAAAAATTTTTCCTGAATATTAGTAGACTGAAAAAAACTTAAAAAATTTGTAGAAAAATTATATTTTAGTTAATTTTTTTTTTGCTAAAAATCTGAAACTTTTTTTTGTGATTCTTTTAAAAATAATTTACAATACGTTACAAAATATAAAAATGTTTATACTCCCATATTGATGACATGAATTAATATAATATCTGAAAATATATAAAAAATAATTATATAGAACATTAACAAAAGTATGTTTCAACTACTTACATCAATGGTTGTTTTTTAAGCGATGGCCTATTTTAAATGATAATTCCAGAAACGAAATGAAAAAATGACAAAATGTGACATATACAACCCCTGTGCCAACCTGAACGTATATTTGTTTGCAATTTTACCACACTACGTTAATAATCAATTTAGTTTACAAATACACATTTAATGTTTATTAAATTTAAATGTTTTATTATATCTTTAATTTAATTAATATACAATTACTTTGACAAGCCGGTGACAACACAAAGTTAAAGTTTTTTTTTATCCACATATCTATACACATTGTTAAAGTCCCTTTGTATGAAAAACAGATATACAAATCTTTCATGGTTTATGATTTTCCTCGTCTCTACTACATGCCGCGACATCTACTTGATTTTGCATATATCTTTCAATCTGTTTGCTGTCCACACTATTAATGAGCTTATCGCACAATTTTTTTTTTTTTAACAAAATAAATTAGTAAAACATTAGTAAAATATAAGTACAACATTAGTTCAAAACAGCTAAGTGCTGAATAAGTATAACTAAAATTTTAGCTGAAAACACAATTTCTGCAAAAAATTTGCTGATAAATAGTATACTTGATTTACAATACGTTTCACTAACTTTTCTACTAAGTTATTTTTTTTGAGTGTACAGTGCCGAATCGGTATTTCGGCATTTAAAGTTTTTCAAAAACGAATTTTTCGGTATTTATAAATATTTTTTTTTTCTTATATTTTTAATAAAAAAGTGTATTTATTTCACATATTTTTTTACTTTAAGTAATACATAAGTAAGATTTAATAAAGTCATTATAATGTTATCGTCATCTGATAATGTGTCATTGAAATTATCGACAGCTTAGATTTTAGGGCAAAGTCTTTGCAATATTTTTAATATAATAGCATGAAGCGAATTTCTATTTAAAATTTTAAAAATATTGCTAAGTTTTCTTTGATCTTTTTTTATTTAATTCTTCTTATTTTAAACGAGCTTAAGATGATTTATTTATTAATTATAATTATAAAAAACTTTTTTAATTATTAAAACAAGTTTTTCAATCAAATTATAATAATTGTTCCCTGAAGAAGTCACCCAGTGTGGCGACGAAATATTGGAAATAAATAATTATAACTAATAAATAAATGACTTTAAAAGCATTTTTATAATAACCAGATTTAATAAAACCTGTTCCAAAATGTAAATATTGAAGATATGAAGACAATGCTGCCGCACAATTGACATTTAATAAGTTTATCTGTTAAAAATGCACAAAAATACAAATTTTCTACCTCTGAAAATTGAAAACTGTTTATAAACTGTAATGGAACTTTTTAAAATATGCAGTAAATAATCCAAAATATGCATTTAAATCGAAATATGCACAAAAACACTAATAATGCACGAAAAATTCAAAAATATGCACTAAAAATCAAAAATAATGTACTCACAATTTTTAGATTTTTAAAAATCGATTTATTACTAGAGTTTGTTGGTTTTAAAATGAAATCCAATATAAAGGTCTAAAAAATAGCCACTAGGTGCTATGTTTGGGCTAAAATATGTTTTATTTTGCTTATTTTTAATTAAAGCCACGGATGGTAACCAATTCGATGCGGTTTTCGGTAAAGCTAACGCTATTTTCGTTTATTTTGGTAACGGTATTTTAGGGGTAACGATATTTCAGTTATTTCAGCAACGGTTTTTTTAGCGTTAAAGTTAGTTTACTTATTTCGGTATTGGTATTTTAGCGGTAACGACATTTTAATTATTTCGGTAAAGTTATTTTAGGGATAACAGTTTTTTAGTTATTTCGGTAACGGTATTTTAAATATAACGCTATTTTAGTTATACAGGTTATGTCAATGCACGTTGATTATTTTAGACTCAGTATGCCCCCCCCCCCCCCCCCAAAATTCTGTATGACTGGCTAGTTTAGGATCAAGTCTTGTTAAAATATATATCTAGTTACAGCGATTATTTTTTCTGATTTTGTAAGACTATTTCAGTAACGGTATTTTAAGGATAACGCTATTTTAATTATTTCGGAAACGGTATTATAGCGATAGTGGTATATTAGTTATTTCGGTAATACACTCACAAGAACTTTTCCATAAAAATCAACAGTTATTTAAAAGTTAAACCGTTAAAGTTGTTTCAATGGAATATACAGTTAAATTACCAAAGAAATATATTTTTTAACTTTCTGTCTGTTATTCAATAAACAAAATAAACAATAAATCGGACTTTCCATTGTAGTTAAAATATTCAGTTAAAATTTTCTATTTTAAACAAAAAGTTGTTATATTATATTGAGTATTGAAATAAACGAAAACAATCTAATTTTTCAACAGTTGAAAATAAACTAAAAAAGAACATGTCAAAACTCATAACATAATTTAATCTTTTTTCCCTTTTTATTTATTTATTTTTTTGTTACGATTAAACTGAATCCACCTATTATTTGTTTATTTAAATAGTAATTTAAGCATTATCTGTATTTTTTTCTTAAAATTTTAGTTATATATTGAATTATTTTTATCTTTAAGGTTTATTTTATATATATTTTTTTTTTGTATGTTGTTGTTACTGTAGTAGCCTTAATTAACTGTGTATGGCCCTAAGGAATAACTGTAAAATAAAGAAATAAAAAAAAAAAAAATACAATTGTTTTAAACGAAAAGTAAGTAGTAATGTTTTTAACTGATTTTTAGTTGATTTAATGTATATGGGCTATTTCAAATTTTTTGAGCACCTGCTGAAACCGACATACTATGGCTCTTATTTCGTTAAGTTTTATGAATTGAAAAAAACGTTGTACAGGGTTTGGATGACTATACTTGAAGGATATGACGTGCAAAGTTTTACAATGAAAAGTCTTCACCTTAAGAGTTGGTGCTCATCTAAAATTCGAAAAATTAAAAAACGACTTGAAACTTGCAAGAGTTTTTTCATTTATTCCGTTTTCTCTGTAATAGTTTTAAGCTTTCAGATCCAAACCAATACAAAATATAGTCACTAGACTTGGAGGATATATCCATATATCCATATATTGATATCGCTTCTGGGTGAAAAGCTGCATGGTGGTTTACAAGTGAAACCAAAATTTTCCGAATTTTTAACTTTTTGAAGATTTTAAATAGGGGTTTTGCGCCGTTTAATAAAAATGAGTTTTAAGCGCAGAATTATAAAAACGGCGTAATTTCATAAAGTTAGAGGTATATCAAGTTGGTGTCAACATACCAATAACGTATCACAGACATCACAAACTTAAAAGAAACTGGCGTAAATTTTTTGAAAATGTATCTTTTTTGCGTCTGACAATCTGAATTGTCTTTTTAGTTGGCTAGTGTATTGCGTGATGTGAGTAACTTCATGAAGTACACCTCCGAGTCGAAAATGCACTACAAAATTTTTAAACGCAAAAATTCTATGAACTTTTGAAAATTTTTGCCAAAAAAAAAATTCTTTTTTAAGCTTTTTTTATATCAAAACATGGCATGGGAATATGTTTAGGCATCTAAATAGATTCTTCGCGACGGACTAAACTGATAAAGTGCAAAAAAAAATAATTTTTTTCAATCCTGGCGCGTGCAGCGGCAGTTTTCTCCAAACACATTTCGCTTTGTGACAACTAACACGCTGTATCAATTCCGCTCAAACGTACATCGAATGGAAGACTTTACTGAGCTTGATACTAAAATCGAAAACGCACCAAAAAATTTTAAGGATTTAAAATTTTATGGAGGAAACAAAATGTTTCTAACCTTAAAAACCATCTTTGTATGAAATATTTGATTTTGAAAATTTAAAAGAATTATTTTTGAATTTGGGTTAATAAGTAGCCCAGAATCCCAACAAGTATTTTATAATCGGTCCAATATTAATATTTGCAAAAAAAAAACGCTTTTTTTTTGAACCCCTAGAAAGTGAGACTATATTTTTAAACAATATTCACGAGGGCCACCTTAACAAATTTCAACAAAACAATTAAAACATACTACCGCGAAAACCGCCAAATTACAGCCGATGCAATGACATCTTAAAGAACTTGCTTTATTATAAAAAACTCTGTGATCATAATAGCCTTTGCTGAGTGCTTCTAAGAATAAATATTTGAGTTTCAATTCATTTATTAATGTGCGTGAACAGCGTGAATAAAAATTAGTAAATTGGTTTCAGATTACACATTAAAAAACGTGAAATTCGTAAAACTGAGAAGCGAAACAAATTAACCGATAAAAGACGCGAATAACGCCAATCTGAAAAAATAAAAAGCAAAAACAAAGCAAACAAATCGCAAACTGGTGTAAGAAAGTCAGTTAGGTATTCGGTTTTAAATAACAATAATAATAATTAAAACAACGCCATCAAAACAAAAAATTGCGGATTAAAAAAAAATTTAAAACGGCTTTGAATTTATCACTGGAACCCAAGATTTAACTAACGAAACGTTAGTTACAGCTTCCAAATTGCAGAACAATTTTACAAATTTTCAAAGGTAAAAAATCAAAATTGCAAAAAAATCATGAGTGGTAAAGTTTAAATGGTTATATCTCTTAAACCATTAACGATAGGCAAATAGTTTTTTCCCAAAATATTACAAATTATGTCTTATACTAGCCGTAATTTTGTAAAATGTTTAACAATATTAAATAAATTTTTATATATATACACGATCAAAAAAAAGTTTGTTTTATTTTTTTTTTTTAGTGTATTTTAAAAAGTATTGAAGCTTTTACAAATATTTTAGTGTGCTAAGAAAGCCCTTAAGGGGTATTATCCACACGCGTTATCCTTTTTAAATTTTAACAAAAACTGTAATTTTAATATTTTTTTTTTAATTTTTAACTTAAAACCGCCGTAAAATTTGCGCCGTTTAATAAAAATGATGTCAGACAAAAAAAAAAAAAAACTTAAAAAAAATGCCTAGGTGCTGTAAATTTTTGAAGTTGCCCAAATATTCTTTACGGAAAAAATATTGTATGTGTAGTATTTTAATCAGACATGGGCGACTTCAATTACATTTCACAATCATTTACTTGTGAAAAGTTTCAATATCATTAATAATTGCAGACCTACAACACTCAGGACATTCTTCCTATTTAGTAATGTGTTGCTTTCTTTGGAAATTGGATAGTGGAGAGATGAAAGGTGGGGAAAGATGAAGGACGTCAAGCATGGCAGCACTGTGTAATGGTTAGCGCGTTGGACTGTTACACAGATGGTCCCGGGTTCGATTTCCGGTGACGGAACATCAATTTAGAAAAATAATATGTATGAGTTTCCTATTCCCATAGCACTTAACCCCACCGAAGTAAAATAATGAATCAGGGCTATGAACCAAAAAGCTTCAATAAGTTCGCCAACTCTCCATCCGGTGGCGAGCAACAACTGTTCTAAGACTTATCATCTCGTGCAATTACAGTGTTGCCATGTTTGAAGTCCTTCATCTTTGCCCACCTTTCATCTCTCCACTATCCACTTTCCAAAGGAAAGCAACACATAAATAAATAGGAAGAATTTCCTGAGTGTTGCTTCTCTTTAAAAAAAAAAAAAAACTTCTTGCGATAAGTTAACGGCCCTTAATAAAACATTTCAATGTAATCTATATACTATCAGAAAGCAAATACATTTTCAAAGTTATTTATATAAAAAGTTATTTATTGGTTTTTATGCTACAAATACAACAAAGGTAGAAAGAGAGCAACAATAAACAAGTTAAAGTCTTACAGTTTTTAAGGCCTTATATACAATATCATACAAAAGATATAGCATTTTATATGGATGGTTTATTTTATAAAGAACAAAAATTACGCCACAAATTTGATTACAGTTTTTCTGATTTATCCGCACTTATTTTATATTTTAATTGAAACAATTTATTTTTAAAGTTATTACAAAGAGATTAAAACGCTTTTAATAGCATAAATAACATTCAAAGCGTTGCTAGTGCCAGCCGAAAAGTGAGACTGTTATTAGATTAAGAATTATATAGTAAAAAAGAAAATATTGTTCACCAAAATTGTATTTACTCCCATACATAGACAGTAAGTTTTCCCACTACAATCAAATGTCAAGTATAGCACACAAACAATGCACAGTGGGGGATTTAGAATTTAGCATACCCGATTTAAAATTATTGATATGGTGTTACACACAGAGAATAAATTGGTTGGAATTCCATTGTTACCAACAATATTTAATCATTATTCAAAAATTTGATTTGTAAGTACTTAAACTTCATCATCAGAATAACTAAGCTATATTGTAAACAGAAAATATATAAAATTAACCAAAACACAGTCACATCATTCAAAATATTTGTTTTCCAAAATAAAAAATATAATTTTTTTTCCTCTACATTACCTTTAATACCAACAACTAACCACTTTTCGGAGATTTTATCCCTTGAATAAAATATTTGCAGTTAAAATCGAATATTAGTTTTGATTGCAACAAAAACAATCACTCTATCTAAAATATTGGTTATCGTTACCAATTTTAAAATAATATAAAGTTTTTTAATAGTTTTGGTAACTGTAATAAAATATTAAGATTTGCAAACCAATTTCTGTTTTATACATACAAATCTATTTTTAGACATTAATATTTAAACTTGAAAGAAAAATCTCAAAATATGCAAGATAAAAATTTGAACATATAAATTCAAATTAAGTTTAGGCTAGAGATAAAGCAATTGCGTGACAAGCAGAAAGTCGCCGGTTCGAGCCCAGTTCGCGGAGAAAAATTTTTTATTAATAAAATAATATAAATTTTTTTATAGTTTTGGTAACTCTAATAAAATATTAAGATTAGCAACCGAATTTCTATTGTACATACAAATCTATTTGTAGACTCATATTTAAATTTGAAACAAGGAACTATTCAAGTTTGAAATTAAAAAAAAAACATATTTAAATTGGTTTTAGGCTAGAGGCCTGACAAACGGAAGATCGCAGGTTCGAACCCAGTTCGAGGCATATAATTTTTTTATTTATAAAATAAATTTTGTTGCACGCATTTGAATCTATTTATAGAATATTATAGTCCATAAACATAAACTATTCAATTGTTACAATAAAAAACTAGAAATTTGTAAATAAATGTCGGTTGTTACAATAGTATTAAAATTTAATAATAGTGATAGTGCGTGGAACCACAAAAATTCGGTTGGCAAAAAATTCGTTTGCAAAACTGCAAAACTGTTTTCTGTGTGTATAAAAATAGTGCTGCCAAATCACTGCTATTTTTGAAAATGTCTGGCCATTCCAATACCGGTATGTTGTGATCATTAAAAACTGCACAGAAAAATTCATATAGACGCAATCGAACAAATAAAAAACATAACAAATATTACATTATTCAAAAAAAAAAAACAGGGTCACTGACGAAGTTTCAATACCAGAAACTGCGCAGTCTGATTCAGAAAAATTGAAAATTTACAATGTAGTTTTGATTTTTAGAAAATACACTGATTCTTCTCTACCACGCCTTTCACAATTAAAAATGTTTTTTGTGGAATGAGCGCCAGGGATCGGACCGTTGCCTTGTTGGTACGTCCAATTGTCTGCATATAGTCCGACCACAAAGTCTATTACATTGAAAAAGAATTAAAGAATTATCCCGCGTCGGTCTTATAGACCAAATTCTGACTGAATACACAACACGTACGTATCGCACAAACAAGTGGCATGAACTAAAATAAAGCTTGTAAAAAATCCGACAGCTAACGGACTACTCAATTTTCTAGCGTTTCTGGGACAAAAAATATGTATAAAAAAGTGTTTTGTCGGTCTCACAGACCAACGCGCGGGTATAGGAAGGTTAACTTGCCATAAACTCGTAAATTTTGTCATAATCAAATTGGGTTTTTTAACTTTAATTACACTAATTTTATATTTCATTTAATAATTAATTCTTAATTCTTAATAATATAATTTTGTTTTTCTATTTCACTTTTTTTTTTGTTTTTCTTAAAATTGTATTATTTAAATATCCATTCAAAATGTATATATTTACACTACTAGCACTGTCATTTATAAGAAATCAATCTTGTTGTGCTAGTTTATAAGTAATTTCCAAATAAATAAAATAAAAAAATAAAAAAAAAATAAAACAGTCATGTTATATGGTTTGTTTTTTTAAATGAACTACAAGGTTAATAAAAAATTTAATTTGTTCTACAAATGACTGACGTTAACATTAAAAATAAAGAAACTGTACCCTTCTCTGAATGTATATTTGGGTACTTTCTTCCTCTGATATTGTTTTACGTTCATTAGAAGTAAGTTTTTGCGAATTGTTTCCTAAAAAACGCGAAATTTTATGGACATCTTACGATTTGATACCCCAATTTAATTAACCGTCGATTTTTTGAATATAACAAGCTCAGCTGTGGACAATTTTTTCAACGTTCTTTCTTTTTTATCGCGGTTGATGACACTCCACTTTCAAACTTTTTGAATATGGAATATATTGTGCTTTGTGGTTCTTGTTACTGAAGGAAATTATTTGACTCCTTGTTTTTAGGATACCGTCCAATCATATCATAGACATTTTCTCTTAAACTATTTTTTTCATTTTGAATGTTTTCACTTTTGAATATTTACAATAATGCTATAAACACATAGACCACAGCAGGCTACAGAGCTACACGACTGCAAATGCCGTTCACTGCAATCGCCGCCGTGTGGTCAGCTACTTATTATTTTGGAAACGACAGCAACATAGTAAACACCTGTTTTTAATACAAATGAATTTTTATTTCAGTAGTGCCAATTACATCTTTTTTTTTTTGCTTTATTAAAATAGAACAGCATGCATGGTTGTAGACACGTATATAAAGTTGACTTAGAAATACAATTACTTATTTATAACACATTATTATAACGTAAAAAATCTAACCCCTCTTGAATATTAATGCAATTATAGCATTTAATGTTGCGTCGTTTTTTGTGTTTAACAAAATAAAATATTTTTAAGCACTCATTACATATTTTGTTTTATTGTCAACACTATTTTTGTCAACAAAAATAGAAATTATCCTAAGTTGACTACAGCGGCAAAAGTAGTCGAGTAGCCGTGTAGCTGTGTTGGTGACAAAATAATCGTTTTCATATAAACGTGTGTATTTTACTTTTGACAGGCTGTAGTCGTGTAGCTGTAGTCATCTATGTGTTTATAGCATAATGCTTATAATGCAAAAATTTATTGACATTTTTTTTGAAAAAAAATCCATGCCTACTTAGCAGTGATTTATATTTAAATTTTTATCCATTTACTTAGTTGACATAGGTTAGGTATTATTTCATTGCCTATTTTGGAGACAATGACTACTTCGTTGCGTTCTTTAGACTTACACAGAACGTTATTTGAATTAAATTTAATAAAATTAGTATTTATATTTTTTGGATAGTAAAACCTTATTTAAAAAATTTCGTAAAACCTTATTTAAAAATTTTTGTTTGTAAAGGGTGTCCCAAGAAGAGCGCAATTTTTACATTTTAAATACAACACAGATATTTAAAAAAAAAATCGTGAAACTTTATTATATCGTAAAGTAGACAGAATGAGGTTATGTATGGAACAATATATCGTGCAGATGGCCGCCGCGGCTTTGCTGGCATGCACGCGATCTTTAATGAAATTTTCAATGACCGTTTTGCATGAATGCTGCGGTATTTCATTAATGCAGCCTCCAATTTCCTCTTTTAAGGCTTGAGTCGTCGTCGGCTTATTCGCATAAACCATCGACTTCAAAAAACCCCAAAGAAAAAAATCTAATGGTGTCAAATCGCACGATCTAGGCGGCCAATTCTGATCTCCAAAACGCGAAATAACACGTCCGGGAAATGACTGATGCAGCAATTGAATTGTTTCTCTGGCTGTATGACATGTGGCGCCGTCTTGTTGGAACCACATGCCCTCCACATTCATTTCTTCAATTCTAGGCAAGAAAAAACTGGTTATCATTTCACGATACCGAACACCATTGACTGTTTGCGCTTGACCTGCCTCATTTTCATAAAAAAAATTTCCAATGATTCCTCCAGCCCAAAAACCACACCACACAGTGACACGTTGAGGATGCATTTGCTTCTCGTGAATCACTCGAGGCTTTTCCTCACCCCAAATGCGACAATTCTGCCTATTGACGAAGCCATCAAGATGAAAATGGGCCTCGCCAAATTGATCGCAATTTGCGAACTGTAGCCGCAAAACTTTCACGATTTTGGTAAAACAATTTCACAATGAGAATGCGTTGTTCATTCGTGTAGCGCTCCATTTTTACTAACCTCGTACCTTCTACTAGCAAACAATAACAATTGTTCAAATGTCAAACAATGACACTTCGAATGTTGCCAGATTTAAAAATTGCGTTCTTCTTGGGACACCCTTTACATAGTTTAATGTTTACTGACAAGTCTGCAGAATAATGTCGCCATATTTTGCACACACACAAAATATATATATATTTTTTTTCATTCTTGATATATTATAATCTATTTATACTTGAATTAACATTGATAGGATTAAATATTACAATAATAACAAAATAACAACAAAAAAATTGTGAATGAAAACAGGATACGTACGCAATTTCTGAATATGTATTAACATCCTTAAAAAATAATAAGTTGTTATTTTATAAAAAAAAAAAATAAAAAATTAAAATTATGACTAGCGAAGTTATCAGAAAATTTTATTTAAAAATATGCAAGTTTGATATAATTTTTATTAAAAATAAAAATTATGTTTTTTTCGACCTATAATTGTGCACTGAAATGAAAATTATTCAAGTTCGAGGCCATATTTTATATTTCTTTATTAGGATATTGTCCTAACAAATAATCTATAGATTTTTTTGTTTACAAATATATTATTTGACCCTTTCAGGAATGTATAGATAGATATATTTCGGGAATTTTCTAGGTTCCCATCATCAGAACACGTTTTGAAAGAGGTAACAATCCCATGCCAAACATCAAATATTCATATAAACTAGTTTACTCACTACATGAGAACTAATATATATATGAGCTCGAAGTTAAAGATTATCACCATTGATCAGAAAATAAATTGAAAACTTGTTTGTTATGATTATGTTAGATTATTTGTTAGGACAATTTCCCAATAAAGAAATATAGAGTATGACCTCGAACTTGAATAATTTTCATTTTCATTGCACAATTAAAGGTCGAAAAAAAAACATAATTTTTATTTTTAATAAAAATATATCAAACTTATATCAAACTTGTATTAAAGACAAAGTACAGTATAGTTTACTCTGCCTGTTTTTGTTTATAGACAAAACAAAAAAAATATATAAAAAGGAGGAAAAAAAACAAAAAAAACGTGTATTGAATATCCACCAAAGGTGGACAAACAAGTTTTCAATTTATTTTTTGGTCAATGGTGATAATCTTTAACTTCGAGCTCATATATTAGTTCTCATTTAGTGAGTAAACTAGTTTATATGAATGTTTGATGTTTTGCATGGAATTGTTACTTCTTTCAAAACGTGTTCTGATGATGGGAACCTAGAAAATTACCGAAAAAGATCTATCAACACATTCCTAAAAGGGTCAAATAATAAATTTGAAAACAAAAAAGTCTATAGATTATTTTTTAAGATAATATCCTAATAAAGAAATATAGAGTATGGCCTCGAACTTGAATAATTTTTAATTTTCATTAAAAAATATTTCTCTTACCAAGATGTAACCACGCTCGAAAAAGTTTTTTTTTCTGCTCCTATTTAAGAAGATATTGCGATTTTCGCTTTTTAGAAAAAGCGAAATTAGGCGAAAAAGTATCGAAACTTCAATTTATATTGTTCAAACTTCAACGCTTTGCTATTAATAGTTAATGTCTTCTTTCTGCAAAAATTTCATAAAAATCCGTCTATTAGTTTATAAGTTAAGACGATGTTCTTTAAACGAATCCTGATAAAATATTGTGAGTCCATAGTGAATTTTTATCGTTGATCTATAAGTTTATGTGTGAGATTTTATTCGTTCGGTTTTAGATCATGACAAATTTTTCTCTAAATTAACAGAAAAATTATAATTTTTTTTTTTATATGATAATTTACTTTGACTATTAGAAAAAAAAACACAGAAAAAGTTATTGGACACTAGCATGAATGGAAATCATTTTCTGACCCACTACGGCCTTCATCAACATTCTTCGTGCCATTTTAGTGTTAATCGTAAATATCTTCTATTTAACTCACACGTTAAAGAAATTGGGTAACGTTAAATCCACATTACTTTGTGTGTTGAGCTAGAATGAAATTTACCACAAACGATTTATATTTATAGTGTGTTTGTTTTTTTCTCTAGTCCTTGAACTAAAGTAAAGATAAAGCTTCAATCATACATATATTTTATTATAAAGAGTTTTTAGTCAACTTAAGTTGGTTTTTTTTAGAAAACTATATTTTTTTAAAAATAATTAATTTTTGAAATGTTACGAAATTCCAATTTTGAAGTTTTCTCGCTTCCAAACCATGGACGGCAGACGAAAACTTTCTTCTCAAAATATTTAGCAAATTTAGTTTTCTATCGGAATATACTAATGTCTAAGTATAAAACGCTCATTTGACGCATTTTTGGTAAATTTTATGAAGACTGCCCTAAGGCAGCCTTACCCGTTAGAGGGTTAACAAAAAGAAATTTCAGTATTGTATGATCCAAAAAAAAACATAATTTTCAGCTTCAATTTTAATGCAAACTATTGAAGACCCACATAGAAATAAAAGCTTATACGTAATTGTTACGTCTAAGACAAGTTCATTGAATTTTGAGAATATCAAAATACCTCAAAAAAAGCTGTTGACATTATGGCAACAGAACAAATGTCAACAACCTTTTAAGCTGTATTCCCAACATTATTTAGAATTTAACAACATTTCAGTAATTTAAATGACAAGTCTTACTATGAAGTGTACTTTTAAAAAACATTAGAAATGTTGTCAGACATAATAAAATTTTATGTTGAAGATATATTTAATTTAAGTTTTAAAAATTAAAAGGACGTAAAGGACTCTTAGATGCGAAATTAAACAATTTGTAAAATAAAATATTTAAAACTTAAAGTTTTTTTTAGTTCATTCTTAATAATTACTAAAACTTTTACATCACGAAGAGACATTAAATTAATAAACATTTTTTAGCATACTTTATTTTTCCAGTTACAACATTTTTTTAATAATTTCGTTAGTTAAAATTAAATTCTTCGAAATACAAATTAATTTTCTTTCACAGAAGTAAAACTGAAAGCATATAAATATGTTTTTTTTTGTAATTTTGTTCCAACTAAATTTATTGAAACCAAAGCAAGAATGATGCTATAGGTTTCCAGACTTGGGTGACGTCAATTACATATCACAATCATTCACTTGCGAAATTTTTCTATATCATTAATAATTTCAGACCTACGCACACACTTGTGAGCTTAAACGCTTCCTTGAAAAGTTTGTAAATTTTTTAATACCAAACATGGGGACTAGTAACGACATGGTTATTTAATTACAGTGAAATTACTCAATTACACCCAATTAAATGTAATTAGTCGTTAAAAAGTAATTGGCCTGTAATTAAATACACAATTATTTATATTATGTCCCATGTCTGGCATTAGCAAAATCGAAAATTTTCCAAGCAAGCGTTTAAGCCAACAAGTGTGCCCGTAGGTCTGATATTATTAATGATATAAAAAATTTCACTACACTCTTATTAATTTCTGTTGAAATTTACCCAACTTATAGTAGGAAACTGTACTCCTACTATAAGTTGGGTAAATTTACTCTATGTGTGTAAATGAAAAAAATACGCACATTGAGAGTAAGTTTGTGAACACAAAGTTGGTAAATTTACAATGGAAGTGCGTAAAATTTTGATAAAATTTATAAATAAATGAGTAATTTTACCAAATTTTCGTGTAAAAAAACATGATTTACATGCAATTATACGTATAAAATGCGTAAAAATACATATTTATAAGCGTAAAAACCCCCTACAAATGCGTATCTTTACCTTCCGGTAAAAAAGAATAACAGCCCAAAAAAATTTTCAAATAAAACAAAAAATTAATTTTTAGAAAGGGTTTTATTTATTTGTTGTATAATAATAAATTTAATAATAAATATTTGTATATAAGTTGTTGTACATATACAGAGCTTCAAAGATTGAATTATATTTAAAAAAAAATGAAATCGGATTTTTTTAAATCGAATGATTTTTTTCTTCAATCATTGCGAATTCAATAATTGGGAGTTCAATCTATTTTTAACTTAATCGATTTACAATTTGCCGAAATCGGCGAAACTGAAAAATACCGCCAGAATTGAAAAAAATCGCTAAAATCGAAAAAAATATCGTTAAAATGAAAAAAATCCCAAAAATTTAAAACAAAATGTAAAAATTACTTAAATTGAAAAAATCGAAAAAATTTAAAAAAAAAATCGCCAAAATAAAAATAAATTACTAAAATTTGCCAAAATTAAAAAATCGCCAAAATTAAAAAAAAAATCGCCAAAAATTTCTAAAAGTAAAAACATTGCCAAAATGAAAAAACTTCAAAATTCAAAAACGGCATAAGTAATAATTGACAAAAAATTGATCAAATTGGGAAAAGTTGTCCGTGTCTTTTATTTATCTTTGTTAGTTTTTGAAACATAGGCGATGTTTCAAATAAATACTCTTTTTTTATCTGCGATGCTGAACTTTTCGAGAAAAACGCGATTTAACAATCCAGCCAATCAAATCGAAATTTAGGATCGTTGTACGGGTAATGGGATTGAGTTTTGAACAATGGTGCAGCAATTTTTCCCCCAGCTCCATTAGTTTTCGTAATATGTACCTTTTAAAAATTGACTAAATAAAAAACGTCCATAACTCAAAAAATAAAAAAGCAACTGGAAAAATGTTTGCACAGATGTTCAAAACTCAACCCCCATACCGGCCTGATTGGCTAGGTTCCTAAATCACGTTTTTCTCAAAAATAAAACATCGCAAAGCAAAAAGAGAATTTATTTGGAACATCGCCTGTGTTTCGAAAACTAATAAAGATACATTTACAGCTATTTTAAGTTTCTCGTCAATATTTTTCGTTTTTCAATTTAAGCTTTCTTTCCAATTTGAAAATTTGTTTCATTTTTGGCGATTTATTTTTGCAAATTTTTTATTTTTAATTTCGAAATTTTTTTCATTTTTAGCTATTTTTCTAATTTTTGGCGATTTTTTTAATTTTTGCCGATTTTCTTTTAGTTTAGTTAGTTTAGTTTAGATTTTTCTAATTTTTTGCGTTTTTTTTAAATTTTAGCGATTTTTTTAATTTTTGGCGATTATCTTTAAATTTTAGCGTTTTTTTTTCCAATGTGGAGATTTTTTTTAATTTCAGCGATTTTTTTTTATTAATTTTAACGTTTTTTTTTCATTTTTGGTGATTTTTTTTTTATCTTAAAGATTTTCTCAATTTTAGCGATTTTTTCAATTTTGGCAATTTTTTTCAATATTGGCGATATTTGTAAATCGATTGAGTTAAAACCGACTGAATAAATCGAATGAAGAATTTTTTCTTTAAAGCTCTGTACATATGTTATATTTTGAAAATATTTTTCCACAATTAGGCTGCACAAACTTGGAAATAAACTATAAACTAAACACTATCACAAATACTACAGTTATACATTTATTTTTTCATTAAAATCCTCAATAAATTAAATTTTTAGATTTTTTTGGCTTTTTTCAATTTGTTTAATTTTATTTCAATTTAAAAATGTCAAAATATTTATTACTATTATAAGTTACAAACTTTGTGCGTAAAAATTTTATTTAACAAAATAATCCTACTTTTAGGCATAATGTGTTTAATTGTAAACACATAATTGGTAAAAATACTGTAAGTGGGTATTATTGTATATAAGTGTGCGCAAAATAGTTTTACACATTTTGATGTATAAATTTACCGAATTAGCGTAATAATACATGAAACTTTACTCGTTTTATAGTAGTAAATTTACAATCATTTTTTAGAGTGTAGTGAATGAATGTGAAATGCAATTGAAGTCGCCCACGTCTGTAGGTTTCTAACTAATTTAAAAATCCTAAAGGCTGAACTATATTTAGCGAAATAGAATTAAGGCACTGAGCAGAAGTATGAAAATTCATTGAATCACCCATATTTAGCTTAACTAACTTGTAATCGAAACTCATCGTACCCGACTTAACCAAATTAAAAACATTTCAGACAAGGAAAAGAAATTTAACAAATAAAGAAACAAAACAATTAATAAAAACAACAAAGCCTAGAATTAAAATTAACAAAAAATGTGAACCAAATTTATAAAACTGTAAGTCAATTTTGATTGAAACTTAAGAATTTTCTTAACGAACATCATATTATACTGTCATATTTTCAATTCTCAATAAGACAACATTATTATAACAATTTTTTTTCGTTTTTCTCAATAAGACAACATTATTACAAATTTGTTTTTTCGTTTTTCGATTTTCATGGGTGCTCAATAGGGTGTCCCGAATAGGGCACTTTTTCGAATTGGTTGAAGGAATATCACTCAATCGATGCATATTAAAGAGCTGAATATGGTAAAAATAACAAAAAGAACTTTTAAGTGGATCTTAATTTCCCTACCAGCGATTGAAGTTACCGGCTGTAGTGCATTTTGACCACAAATAAAGTTTTGAAACTTTTTTTTAAACATTGCTCATAAGTTTCTTAAGTTTTGACTTATTACAAGAAAATCATTTTTAAATTTTCTGTTGAGTAAGTTTGGTACACCAGAGTGTTTTCTAATGTCTACCAAGTACAATTTCTATATTATATATTTTTTTAAATTTGTACATAAAACAATTGTACTTTCTCAAAACTAAAAAATCCTCTGGTGGACGAAAATTACTCTACAGAAAATTTAAAATTTGTTGCCAGTAATAAACCAAAAAGTTAAGCAACTTTTGAGAACTATTTCGCATAAGAATTCCAATTTTTTTTTTTTTTGGGTAAAAATGCTCAATCACTGGTAGGGAATGAAGATACACTTCAAAAATTTTTTACCTTTTTTTCATATTTAGCTCTTCGATTGTGTGGTATTGCAAATGTTTTTTTTTTCTTCGACACTTCGCACACTCTACTGCCCAAGCTTAGTTTGAATACTTACGGGGTAAGGTATTTTTGAGATTTTCTTCAGATTTTACGGAAGAGGTGCAGAGGTCGCGCAAAACGATTTTTTCCTAAAAATTTGTGTTTTGGACGTTTTCTAAAATTTTATTTTAAACTGGGTCAAAAACCCAGTAAAATAGTAAAATCCAAATGACTGGTTTGCAGAACAGCTTATACTATATTGTAACAGGTTCTAATATCTGTTCTGCAACTGGTTCTTTTTCTAGGGTACCTATTTGCAATAGGTTCTTTACCTCCAAACAATAACAGGTTGCTTTAGAACCGGTTCCAGAATCAGTTATAGAATAGGTTCTGGGACTGTAACACTTTATATTTCGACTCCCAGCAACCTGTTCTAGAACCGGTTTCATATAACCGGTGGTAAAAGTAGTTGTTCTAGAACAGGTTCAAAGGTAATCTGTTCTAAAAAATTTAGCTGGGAAGGCAAATGTTCTTAGCTTCTAGGTCAAGATATGCGAAGAAAAATATACAAATTTCATTTTGATGTGCATAAACCATAAGTTTCTGCAATGCTTTTGTACATTTGCGTATCATATATTTAAGTTTTTCGTAATTTTAGAATAACGCTTTATAACTTTTAAAATATCTACTAATATTACAAAAAAAAAATTAATAATGCATTTTAAAAAATAGCTAAAATTTAAATACTTTTTTTTTTGCTCATACTGTTCCAGCGTTATACCCTTTAATAACTGTGTACGCATTGTATAAAACTAAGAATTTTATAAGATGTTTGACAGTTTTGCATCGGATTTGCTTTAAACTTTGAATTAGAGACGGGCACGTTAGAGAATTTTGCTTGATTCTCGTGAATCACACGTGAGTGTAAGCAAAACCCAAACTTACTCACTTGAGTGAGTGTTAGCATGACAAAAAAGTCTTGGTGGGTGAGTGTAAGTGAGTAAAATTTTAGCATAAGTGTGCGTGAGTAGAATTTAAGCCCACCGCTCTGACTTTACATACGTGAGCGTGAGTGAATATAGAAAAAATTCTGTTGTGTGATTGTTAGTGAGTGGAATTTTTCTCTCTTGAGCGTCAGTAAGTGAGAGTAGAATTTTTCGCTCAAAGTATTAAATATCAAAAATGACGAGTCCGCGAAATATCTCATAATTATGAGTTTTTTCTCGTTTCGCGGACTCGCCATTATATTTTTTAACTGAAGCTAACAAGTATCAAAAACAATTATTCCGCAAAACATGAAAAATCAAAAAAATTCAAAGTTTAAAGCCAATCCAATGGCAAAGAGCTGACGATTTTTTTAATTTTATACAATGGGCACAATGCTTTAAAAGGTTATAACTCTGGAACAGTAAAAGCTAATTTAAAATTTTGTTCGACAAAATTAGTTAGCATTTATCAATCGTTTAATATGCTTCATTAGCGTTTTCAATCTTCATAGAAATTTTAAAAGTTATAAAGCGTTATTTATAACTTTTGAAATATAAAAAAGCATTGCCGAAACGTATGGTTTATGCAGATAAAAATAAAGACTGGACATTTTTCTTTAAAATGTTGACTCAGTTATAAGTATAATTCTGAAAACGTCCAGAAATTCCGATTTTTGGACAAAAATCGATTTGGACGACCTCTAAACCTATTCCAAAAAATCTGAAAAACTTCTCAAAAATATTTTACCCCATTCAAATTAAGCTTGAGCAACAACCAAAAAAATGTTTGGGACACCCTACTGTGCATGACTTATTGAATATGTATTAATATGCATGTAATTTTTCATAGTAAACTATTTTTATACATTTTCATACATTTCTTGTTAACTACGAGTCCTTTACTATTACATTGCAGAAAAATGCATGTAGATAAAATTTCTTATCAATTGGATGCAATAATATTGATGATTTTGGTTTTACTCTTATTGTACTTACGTTGCTGCAAAAGGACCAAACTAAATATATTTCAAAACAAGTCTAGGTCTAATTGAGTAGATTGCTTTGCGATTTTAAGGAATTTTGATACTCCCTTAATATCTTAAGTTACCCTGCCAGAAATTGCCGATGGTCAGAAAAATTAAGCACTGGTAAATCACTTTATTTTTAGTACCATTGGCAGAAATTCAAATTAAAGCACTGGCAAGCCCTTATTAACAACGCTTTCCCAACGTTGGCAAAATGTGCTTTACCAGTACTTGATTTATAAAATTTACAACAGTAAAAAAATTAAAGCACTGGCAAAGTCCTGATTTATAACTCTTTGACAAAGTGCTTTTAAAGCATTGATTTTAAAAAATTTACGACGCTTGGTTAAAAAAAAATATTAAAATTTGGCTTTTTTATGTTTGGGAAAACTCTTTTTTTTAGACCAACTTTTTTATTTTCTAGCGTTGGCAAATTACTTCCAACAAGTATTATGCCAGTGCTGGCAAAGTAGCACAACCAACGATTAGCCAGCTTTTACCACTTATTTACTTATTTAAATCTATCAAGTATTCTGTGTCTCGTTAGTTCAGTGTGTAGAGCTCTCGGCTGCCAATCTGGAAGCCAGGGTCAAGTCCCGGCTGGACCAAAAATATTTTAAATTAACTTTTTTTTATTTTATTTTTGGAAAATCTATTGTTAGACCACATATTATTTGGTTTTTCCAGAGTTTCGCCAACGTTGGCCATTTCGTTTTCCCAGTGCTTTTCCAACGCTGTAAAAACGGAACCGCCAAGCCCTGCCCGGTGTTATCATTTTGGGGTTGGCAAAGCCCTTAAATCTTCAGAAATCCAACGCTTTGCCAATACTAGTAACACCGTAAAAAGCACTGGGCCAATGCACAGTGGGATTTTACTGGCAAAAAGTCCGTTTTTCGAGTGTAAAATATCAAAAATGTAATGATGCAGTTTTGTAGAAAATTGTTAAATTAAGGGAAATTCATCATTATTTTTTTTTCAAAAATAATTTTTTTGTCCAAAGTAACGCGGCAAAATCACCTAAACGAAACTCTGCAATAACTGCCTGAGATTTTCATGCATTTCAATGGTCCGGGTACATAATTTCTTTTTGTCATATCTATTTGATGTAAGTATATTTAAAAATATAGTATTTCAGCATTAGTTTTGAAAAAAAAAATAATGCATAAAAATAATAGTTTAAAATATATTCAGGTTTTTATGATGGCACTCAAAAATTCAGTGTTTTAAGTATTACTTGGACAAAAAAAAAGTTGAGCTCTATCGATGGGTGTGGTGATGGGCTTGGTCGATTTCCATTAAACTTTTCAGATATCTCAACTTTATCTCACTTGTGCCAAGTTTCAAGTTTTTTGGTGAAGAAATAAAAATTTGTAGCGAAAAAATCTTTTCGGGTTATATGGGCCAAGGGGCGATGTCCGTGGCCAATTTTGATGAAACTTAAAATTTTTCTTAATTGAGTTAATGAAAGGCTTTGGGCCAAATTTCAATGTTCTACGAGCTCTCCTTATACTTTTTACCCAGAAAGGTATGAAGCAATCTCACTGTGCAACGCTTTGCCGTTCGTATGTTTCTGGCTGGGTATTGTTAAAAACACTTTATCAAGATTTTTCAGATAAAATAATTGTCAACTTTTTAAATATATAGGACGGCTTAAGTTTGATCGAAGCAAACATGCTCAAATGAATGCCCAATTCCGTAGATATCAAACCAATAAAAAGTTTTTAAACTTCTAAACGTATGAATAAAAATATTTGACATATTTGTGTTCAGAGTACCAAGATAATGCAAAAATGTTATTTTGCAAGAGGATGTTCTACCATAAAGTGAAATTTGTCGAATAGTGTTCCTTTTTCGACCTAGTAATTTTAAAATGCTATTTTATTACTGGATAAAGATAATTATATAGTTTAAAAACTTAACTGCCCATGTGAAAATTGTCATATATTATGATATATGAAGTGTCATATATGTTTAGATCCAAGAATTGAGGGTAGATGGCAATATATGGCTCATACATGACCATATATTTTAGTTCACATATCTATTTATTATAATTTTTGGATTTTTGTTCTTTGTCTCTGATGTCCGAATAAATTAAAAACTATAAATTAAATTTGTATTTTGTGCGCCGCGGTAGGCTAGTTGGTAGCGTGCTGGCTTATCAGTGAGGGGGTCGTGGGTTCGATTCCCACCAGACGCACTGGTCTGTTTTCGCTACAATGCGCAGAAGGCCGTAGTAGCTAGTGCTCGGTTAGGGTAATAGTATATAATTTGTAATTATATGATTATTAATTAATAAAAAAAAAAAAATTGTATTTTATTGCTTAATAAAAATAATAGTTTTTTTTTTTTTTATTTGATCATGCCCCAGAGACAAGCAGCAAAAATCAGAAACCATTTCTTACAAAAACTAATGGCTGTTACTCCAGGAGTTAGTGTATTGTTTCGATTGTAACATTACGATGTTCCAATTTAACTTTACATAAAAAAAAAACAATTAAATTCTTATTAAAATAGCAAAAATTATTTCTTTTATTTTTTTATTTCTGTTTGCAGAAATTTTAAACATCAACAAACAAATAATATGAATGAAAATTTAAAAACTCTAATTGATAAGTTTTTTTTTTTATTGAGATTTTTAAATACACCATTTCTTGTGCACAATAAAAACTTAGTGATGAAGAAAACCGCGTAACTGTGCACAACAGATATAATCAAGAAACAAATTTTTAATAAATTTTTCCAAAAAATGAACTGATTACTTTATTAAATTATATATGAAGAGCTTATTGCAAAAACTTGATAAGCCACATTTTATTTTTAGTTTGGTTTTGCCGTTTAAAGGTTAAAAAGTAGCAGTAAAATATGACTTTTGCAGGGCATTTATACTCTAGGTACTTGCAATAAGTGTTTAAGCAAGACTTCTATTAAATATTAATCAATGGATGCCTAAGAAACAGTGAAAATCCATAAAACTTTAAATGTCGCTTATCAAGTTTTTACAATAAGCCCTTCATATGTAAAATAGTAGAAAAATACAACAATATTTTATAATTTAATGTTGTTATTAGCGAGTCTCTTTAGAGTTATAACGCTCAAAAGGCTTTTGAAAAATAAAATAAGTTTTAGATTCTGCGACTTAAAAATATAACTTTCAACAACTTAAGGAAACACTAATTGTTAATTTCTAATAACAATCAGAGCTCGAAATTAAACACAAGCAAACGGTTTTCTATCGTTCTGTTTTGCTTTTTGCTGAAACTCAACACAATCATTTTGTTGTGCACAGTAAACACAACATTTCTTTACTTTCATTTTCATTTGTAAACAGAACACAAACACTTTCACAAACTAGTTTTCGATGAGAGATCAAACTAAACGATTTTGTTCTGTTTGTCCAATATTTGAAACAGTTTAATTTTGTTGTGTTTATGGAATGGAACAAAACTATTCTTAAACCGTTCTTAGTGTTTATGTCATATTACAAGTGAAAAAAAATTTTCATTGAATTTTATAAATAATTGCATTAGTTTAATAAAAAGGAGTTCCAGTGAAATTTCATAAAACTAATGCAAAAAAACATTGATTACATGCAGAAAAATCATTTCTTTATTTTGCCAAGCACAACGTAAAAAATAGCGTTTTAACACAAAAAAATAACCACTACGAAATAAAAATGTTTGACGAAAGAAACATTTTCATTTTGTTCCGTTTGTTATATTACAATTTGAGCACTTGTGTTGTGTTTATAAATACGAAAGAAACAATAGTGATCGTTGTATTGGTTTTTTTGATAGGAACGTTATGTTATTGGTACATACATTTTCGAACTCTGACAACAATACATGCACAATAATGCCATTTTTCAACGATATATAATTTAGTATGTAATCACATAGTTAATATAATGTATGTGCCAATAATTAGGATATATTTCAATACATGATATCAGACATTACCATACATGAAGGTTTTGTTTTCATGTATGAAGCCATATATGCTTCCATTCATGGCATACATCTTCATACATGCTGATATATGATACTATATATGCTCATGCATGTTCATATATATTCTCATTTTCACCTGGGTAGAATAATAAAAAAAGTGCCCATATGAAAATGAGCATGTATGTATTATCATGTATGAAGTGTCATATATGTTCGTATATGGCTCATACATGACCATATATTTTAGGTTATATATTTTAATATTTTGAAGATTTTAACAGCCACAATTTTTTGTAAGGAAAGGTTTTTAATTTTTGTTGTTTGTCCGTAACAAATAACAAAAACTAACAACCATTACTTATAAAAATTATGGCTGTTTAAGAAAACAAAAACAATTAAATTATTATTATAAATAGAAAAAGAATTTCTTCTAACTTTTTTAATATTTTTGTTTTGACAGAAGTTCCAAACATCTTTATTTTTGTTTTGAAAAAAAAAAAACAAAAAAAAAATGTGGAAGAAAATTTAAAATCTCAAAATAATATGTTTTTTATTGAAATTAGTAAAAAAAAAACCCATTAAGGAAACCGCTTCATAAAAAAAGTAAACACTTTTATGTATATGATATCAGCTGTAATCATGAAATTGCTTTTTAAACAAAATGAATTTAAAAGCAATCAATTTTTACAAAAAAAAAATAAATAAACTTATTTTCTTATTATCATTTAATGTAAGTTGGTAGTAGTTATCTCAACAAAATAGAACATTACAACACTATTTTAAATATAAAAAAAACATAAATTGAAACAAAAATTATTGTTTTTTATTAGCGAGCATATTTTAAGTCATAATGGTCATATGACTTTTTAAAAATACACCAGTTTTAGATTCTGTTACTGCAATATAACTTTCAATAACTTAAAGAAAAAATATTTTTTATTTCTATGTCAATGATACATGAACATATACATACATATTATAAAAATAATTGAGTTTTTTCTAAGTCAATGATATATCAGTTAATATATAATCACATATGAATTCACATAATAAAATTTATATTATACATATATTAAAAAATATTTAGCATATATTTCAATACATTACATGAACTTTTTGTTTGCATGTATGAACCCATATATGCTTCCACACATGATATATATCTTCATACATGCTGATATAAGAAACAATATATGCTCATACATGGAAATATACACATTCATATATAACGATGTATTGTCATTTTCACATGAGTGTGAAAAATTTATTGTCATTTTCACATGAGTGTGGAAAATTTGTATCCACCCGACTAAAAATATATGTTCATATATGAAATCATATATTGGTACATATATGAATTTATGTATGGTTCCATATATCTTTGGATTCGTGAATTGAGGCTGCCCAGGTGAAAAAGTTCATATATCATATATTGCCATATATGGTTTCATGTATGAGCATATATGGTTCCATGTATGGACATATATGTATGTACATATATGTAATGTATGGAATCATATACGGGTAAAAACATGCCAAGGAAATGTTCATATATGGATATGAATGACACCATATATGATAATATATTGCATATATTGATTCATATATTTCTTCATATATGCCATATATCCCCATATATGCATTCACATATATTAATTAGTATATGTGTAATATGTGTTAATTTCTTTTATCAGATATGACCATATTTAGGGACGATTTCTTTATTTTTAATCCCTTCTCGCCGCTGTACAAATTCCTGATAAAAATATTTACAAGAAAATAGATTTTAAAGTTTACATAATGAGATAATAATATAAACGTTTTTTATGATTTTTGTATTATAATATTGAATTTATATTATAGATTTTGTTTTTAAATAAAACAAGTGTACAAATAAAAAGGAAAAAAAAAAAACAAAAAACGTGTATTGAATATCTACCAAAGGGTCTACCAAACAGCTCATATATTAGTTCTCATTTAATGAGAAATCTAGTTTATATGAATGCTTGATATTTTGCATGGTATTGTTACCTCTTTCAAAACGTGTTCTGATGATGGGAACCTAGAAAATTCCCGAAGTTGATCTATCAACACATTCCTGAAAGTGGTCAATTAATAAATTTGAAAACAAAAACTCTATAGATTATTTGTTAGGACAATATCCTAATAAAAAAATATAGAGTATGGCCTCGAACTTGAATAATTTTCATTTTCTTTGCACAATTAAGGGTCGAAAAAACACATAATTTTTATTTTTAATAAAAAAATTATATCAAACTTATTTAAATAAATTTGCAAAAAAAAAAAAACACTTTTCGTCAAAGTTTTATTAGAAACTGAAATAAATAATTAATTTCAAACCAACATGTTGCATTTCTTACGTTCAAACATTTTTGTTTATACAAAAATGCATAAAAATGAGCCAAATTTTAAAGTCGTTTTGCATATACACTCCGGTTCACTTATTTAAAGGCATTAAAAAATCTGTGTTCATCATCCTGTATCTTTTCCAATTTTTAACTGATTGTAGTACTATAAAATAGAATTGGAAGCTATACACCTTTAGACATAAAAAAATTATGCCAATAGTGTTTTTTTACCTTTACAACTTTTTTTTGAGCAATTTATTAAAAAAAGTCCAAAACTGTGCTATTTTTTTGATTCACTTGAATAAAGGCACTTTATTATTTATTTATAGTTTTTAAAGTAAGCGATGATTTTTCTTAGGGCGCGTTTGTTTGTTACAATTTATTGCATCTTAATAATTTTACAAGTCAAAATGGCAAGAAAAAAAATTTCAAATTTATCGGAAAAAATTAAAATCGATGTTTACCGTTCTGAAGGCTATTCTAACCGCGCAATAGCTCAAAAAATTGGACGAAGCCCAACAGTTGTTGAGTAATCAAAAACAAAGGTGGTTGTACCCATTACTAAAAACTCTTTAATAAAGTAAAATTAATTATAAAACAAGAAAACCCGTTCTTCATTAAATTTAATTAAAATGCCTTTATCCAAGTGAACCAAAAAAAATAGCAAATTTTTTAACTTTTTTTGATAAATTGCGCAAAAAAAAAATCTTTAGGTAAGAAACTGCTGCTGCCAGGACGTTTTTTATATCTCAAGATGTCTAGCTTCCATTTTCATTTTATAGTTCTGCAATCTTTTAAAAATTTGCAAAAGAAACAGGCTGCTGAAAATAGAATTTTTAGTGGCTTTAAATAAGTGAACCGAAGTTTATCATGTTCCGATAAGCAAAGTTCACCAATGAATCATTTGATATAGTGCTGTCTAATTTTTTACCCTAACCAAGCACTAGCTACTATGACTTTCGATTCGTTGTAGCGAAAACAGACCAATACCTCTGGTGCGAATCGAACCCACTACGCCCGCACTAATAAGCTAGCACGCTATCAACTAGCCTACCGGGCCGCATTTATATAATTTTAATCTAAATAAATCAGAAACTAATACGTTCTCCACCATGACACTTGCGGAGAGTATTAAGGAAGTCTTCATTATTAACATAAATTTTTTGGAAATTTTTAAAAATAGATCACGAAAAGTTGATCTTTGAACTTTTGAAAAATTATTTATGTGACATATAATTTTAAAGGTACTTTTTTCGTCTTTAATTTGAGACCTCAGTCATTCAAGTAGCACACACAGAGAAATAAAGTGCCAACCGAATTGAAAAGTGTATTTTAATTGTAACAACTTACAAACTTAGTTAGAACAACGATATTTAGACTAGTTTTTTTTGAATATTTTGTCTGTTGCAACTAAAATTTAGTTAAATTAACCGAATTTTGCTGTGAAAACTAATGATTAGTTGTGACAACCGACTGAAATTCGTAGTAACCGAATGTGAGTCGTAGTAATCGAATTTCAGTTGGCAAATATCAAAATTTTTCTCTGTGTGCAAGAACCCTTTTCATTATATGTTTAATTTTTTAAAGGAATTTTATTAGATTTTTACGATTTTTTTTTTTCAATTTTTAAGATGCCATATTTCGCGAATCAAGTTATCTAGTGAGCCAAAAATGTATGTCAATCTTAGTTGCATAAAATACTTAAATACTTGTGCCAAATTTGAACGAATTTGAAAGGGATGTTGTCCAAAAATTCAATATTTTTCAGTTGGTGATAAATGAAACAAGCCTATTAAATTTCTCCCATTTTCCTTTATTCCTATTTTTACCTATATATTTTAAATTTTTGTTTTAATTTTGAGTTCCATTGAATTCAATGTCAATTTATGAACTACATAGCGTATGAGTAATTTTATATTCATACAACATAAAATATCACTCATACGCTAGCATGTATAATTTTAAAAAAATTTGTGTAATTGAAAATATGCATATTATTAGATATTAAACAAATCAGTGTGAACCCTTTAACAGATTTCATAACTTAAAATTCAGTTTCTTTCCCTATTCAATCTCTGCAAATTCTCCATGGAAAACTTAAGGTACTTGATAATATATGCTACAAGCAGAGTTAATATCTGGATGTTGTTTTAACTTACCTAAAAAAATCTTTTTTTTTTAAGTGAAACGTTGAATGGAAAAATACCCCAGTAGAAAGTTATAGTAATTAGTCACTTAAGATCATGTTAGGGAAATACGAAAACATACACTTAAAATAGCGGTGTGTCATAAAAACCAAAATGAAAAGAAACTCTCAAGAGTATTATGAGTTGGAAAAAAATTTTATTTTTTTTAGGTTCTATTTCACAAAGCACTTACACACTTATAAAATAATGGCACGAAGAAAAAGAAAACTAAATTTATGCAAAACAAAACTTATGCATAACTTTACTTAAAAATATTTTTTTTATATCTTTTTTTCTTAAATTTTTAAACTTTTCTTCTAAATATAATTTGTGTAATTTTTACACTATTTTTTATTATTATTTTTTTCGTTTCATTTTCATTAAAATCTTTACATATATTTCTTAAAATTAATTTTAAGTTTTAGTTTAGTTTATTTTTTTTTTTTTTTCTAAAAAGGTTTTGTTTATTTTTCACTACACATTTGTTGTATTCCTTTGAAATCCTTTTTCTTTGGAAATTTTTTTTATATAAATTTTTATTTTTACCGTTTGTTATAACCGTTACGCATTACGTATATCAACCGACTGAATGGAATGTTAAATACAAACTACCGTTATTACCGACCTTTAACGCACATCGTAGTTACACAAATCTTGGTTTTATTTTGAAAACTGCTACAAAGCATCACAAACTTAATAGAGGTGAATTGAATTTAACAACAAAAATACGATAACGAAACAAAAATTCACGAAGTAAGTCTATGGGCCACTAGGGAACGAGTATAGAAAGTGAAAATTCTTTAAGAACAACACAAAAACATAGAATGTAAACCATAAAAAGTTTTAACAAAATATATTGAGGTAGGTTTGAAAACAAATTTATAAATAATTAAAAAAATACATTTATTTTAATAAAATAAATATTTTAAAAAAATATATATTTTTTATAGCTCTCCTCAAAGTTTTTACTTTATTTTTTTTTATTTAAATTTCAATAAATTTTCTTGTAATAAATATAAAAAAAAAAATAAATAAATTTGTTTTCTTAAAAACATAGAAAACATCGAATTGTAAGACCTGCGCTTTAGCTGGCTCTCCGTATTATTCTCTTGTTACAAAACGTTACTCTCTTCAACACTTTAAATGAATTCACCACTATTTGTGAAAACAAAATATAAACAATATTTTGATAAGCAGTGATAACAATTTTGTTTTAGTATATGTTTTGCAAAGCCAAAAGCACGTGCTTTTAACAGTCAATGATGCTTAAATAAATAAACGGGGTAAGTACCAACTTGTGATATCTAATAACACTGTGCAACAAAAAAAAATCTGTCTCAATGGTTTTAATAGGAAAGGAAAGTAGACCATTGCATAAGCCAAATCGCCAAAGGTTTTTGCAAAGTTTATTCACATTTCTTCTTTATGGCCTCTTGAAGTTGGCATATTTTTGATCATTTTTCCTCTATGAACCAAAAATCAAAATAAAATTTAAATATATTTGTTGGCATGAACTTATTGTTCCATTCAAACATGAGATTAATTAATTGAATGGACTAATTAATTGATGATTTCATTACAATTTCATAGATATCCATTCACTCACAATATTTTTCCGTAAAGACTACTGAATATACACATTAAATTAACTGAAAATCAGTTAAAAACAGGACTACTTACTTTTCGTTTAGTTTAAGTTTATTTTCCACTGTTGAAAAATTAATTGACAAAATCCATGAAAACAATATATTGTTTTCGTTTATTTCAATACTCAACTTTGAAATTTTGTTTTAAATAGAAAATTTTAACTGAACTATCATCGAAAGTTCATATTTTTGTTTATTTTGTTTATTGAATAACAGACAGAAAGTTAAAAATTATAAAGAATGGCGTAGTTACAATCTGGACGCACAAAAGTAGTTATAACTTTGTAAATAACAGACACATTTTTATAAATTATACACCAAATTAAAGGAAATTTATTCAGCTTTAAGGAAAATCATACAAATAAATTAATTTTCTTTGTTACGAATAAAAGAACGGACATGTTTGTTGATGCTCCCCATTAATTTTTGCACATCCTTCGGATTTACTTTTTTAGCACTCTGGTTCCATTTTTGTAACATTATAACTTAATTTGTTGCTTCTTTATTACTCTTCATCAATTTATTTCTTACATTTGCCCAATATCTTTCGATTGGTCGAAATCTTAAATAGGAATCTTAAGTATTTTAGAAATTTTCGAACCACTGAATGTTGGATTTTCTAAGAAAGTGTGCAAAATTTCTTAACGTCTTTTTTGTTCCATGGCGTCTGTACGAAATACTATTCGAATGACAGACTTGAAAAATATGTCAAATAACGGTATATGTCTTGTCAACAACATATGTAAATGGTTTACAATTTCATACACTGGGGGCGCTGTAACAACGTTGTGAATGCGTCCAGATTATAACTGGGCCATTCTTTATTTCGTTGATAATTTAACTGTATATTCCATTGAAACAACTTTTCCGATTAAACTTTTAAATAACTGTTGATTTTTTATGGAAAAGTTCTTGTGAGTGTTGTAATGAAATTATTTTCATTAGCATTTTTCTAAATAATTGTAATGAATTTCATTGATTTGATTTTATTTCATTGACTAAAGATAATGATTTTAAATTTCATTACCATTTTTAATGAATTACCCTGGTTCTTGGAGGTAAAGAACGTATTGCAAACAGGACAAAACTCCATATAAAAAGAACCAGCTGCAGAACAGAAATTAGAACCTGTTATAATACAGTATAAGTTGTTCTGCAACCAGTTATTTCGATTTTACTATGTTACTGATTAATTAAATGAAGCAAATTACAATTGACAGGATATAAATATGCCAGATCTGGGAAGACTAGGACAGATTATTTTTTTATGAAAAACCCACATGATGTCTCAATTATTTGTTTGTCCAAATAAGTACGTGAAAATACCAATTTAATCACTCCGATAATAGAATGGAACATTGTTCCCAAATGGAACGATATGGAATGAAACGGGGAACGATTGGAATCGGAACACTTAACACATTTGTGTTATCGGAAGTGCAGCTATTTATTAAGGTTTGCAAAAAAAATTTACAAAATGGCGATATTTTAAAATGGACAGTATCTCCAAAACTAAGCGAGATAGAGCAAAACGGACAAAATTTTTGTTCCACAGAGAGATCCCGAGTGTTGTTCCGCAGAGGGATCATGAGTGATAAAAAAAAAAAAAAAAAAAAAAAAACCACCACACGATGATTTAATTTTTTTACTTATTTACGTGATAATACAAACATAAACATATGTTATCGGATAATATAAAGTTAGTTCTCGTTCCATTTCGTTTCCCGTACTCAGTGTTACAGTTTACATTCCATTTTTTATGCAAACAAATGCTTTTTTGCCCAATTGTAATTAGTTGTTTAGGCATTAGTGTGATTTCATTAGCATTACTAAGACAAATGCTAATGCCAAAAACATTTAGCTCAATGTAGAGAAATATATTTTTTCAAAATGTAGGCGAGATAGGCTTGGTCAAATACACAAACATTTTTCGGAAAAGACATCTCTAGATCAAATGAATTAGACAGTCTATTGTATTGGCTACGCTGAAAGAATTATGCTTCATAATATCAATAAAAAAATTGCATAGAATTTTTTTCGTTGATTTAATAAAAAATTTCATTGTATCAAAGTTATATTATTAATATTAAAAAAAAATTTTATAAACTTCTTTCATAAAATTTCATACAGAAAATTCATTCGATTTCATAAATTATCTCTTCATAAATTTAATGAACATTTTCCTTAGAGCTATGTAACCATATGAAAATTTCATAAAATTTTATAATATCATTAATTTTCAAATTAATATTTTTTACTTGTAGTTTAATTAAATAAAACAAACCACATCAAATGACTGTATTATGATTTTACATTCATTTTTTACAGCAGTTTTTTGTTATTTAAAATAAAAAAATAAATGTTTGTCTATTTTTAACAAAAATGTGGTTAATTTTTACTACAATTGTTAGTCATTTGTTGAACATTAAAAAACAAATGAGAATGTTAGTTGAATTTTCTGAAATGTAAGTCGTCATTGCTTTAAGTGAAATTTCATTTGTTTTAAACATTTGCAGCGGTCTTTACCTACATATATACAAGGTGGCGCAAAAATAACCTTCCGATGTTTTTTGGCTGTAACGTGTATTTCGCAAGTGTTTACTACACAAATGTCAAAACAGAATTGACAATCATAAAATTTATAGCATTTTCTGATAGGAGGATTACTTTTGCGCCACCTTGTAGTAGTATAAGTGTACAATTAATTGTGTATATATTTTTATCAGCTCAGATATAATTTTATACCATTATATAAAATCAAATTAAATTGTATCTCGCCACTATTCGGATGTAATTTAATCTGATAGTATCAAATTACAACTAAACGTAAACTTATATAATTATATGGGCCCGTTTCTCGGATAAAACTGTAAAAAGACTTATATTAAATTACGTATGATTATATAAAGCATCGTATAAATTTTTTTTAATCGAGTACTTTAGTTTTAAGATTTAATTTTCAAGAGTTAAACATATTTTATGAAGTGCTTCATTATTTCAATGTAGCTTGTATTAATTTAGAACATCTTTAAAATTGTTTAAAAAATCATATGAAGCAATTCCTTGGATTAGTTCCAGACAATCATGAATAGTTTTATTAATTCAAAGAGCTTCTTAATATTAGAAAATTTTTTGAAACTGTTTCATAAATTCTATGAATGTTTCATTGTAGGAGTGATTCATTGGTTTCATGTAGATTTTCACTAATTCTACAAAAATTTCATAAACATTGACTTTAATGAAACCTGTTTCAGAGATTCTATGAAAAGTTTCAATGAACGAGTTCCAGTGCGTTTTTCAAGCTATGAAAAAATTCATTACTAAAGTGAATGTAATCCTCTTAGTGTACTGAATAGTGGAATTAATTTAAGGAATTTATTCTGCATATTTTTAGAAAAAAATTTTTTTTATTTCTCTTTTATAAAATAGTTTGATTTTAAAAATTTGTATGTTTAGGAGTTTAATTGCAATTAGAAATTTATAGTTGGCATTATATTTACATATAACAAACAAGACGATTTTTAACTATGCGGTTCGAGGTCTTTTTGCTATCATCATAAAGGTGACAAGTATTCAAATCACACATGGTTAGAGAGAGCATTGCGTAAAGACAAAAATGGCAATGTCGTTCAGGATGGATACACAAGATAAAGTTTTATTGCCAGTCTTACACTTCATAGCATTGTGAAAAGGTTTTCGAAAACCACAGGAAAAAACAGTTAATATAATAAATAAGGTAAAATAGTAACACTTAAATAAATGTGTTGTTAAAATAAAATTTTTTAATTCTATTTGACTTAATTTTATTATTTTTAAGCGTTTTGAATAGCCCAGATGTAAGAAAACTCTTACAAATTCAAGTATTTTAAATTATCTTGAATGTACAGCTTGACGCTCAATTAAACAAGTTCAGGAAGGTTTTAGGCGGAATAGATGTAATACACTTAAAAAAAAGTCAGCAACATTTTAGTTAGGAATTGGAAAAAAAATTGCTAATGTCAGCAAAATCTTTTGTTGAAAATCAGCGAGCTAATTTCTAACATCAAAATTTATAGATTCAGCAAAAGATTTGCTAACACTAGTTGATTAAAAATTAAAAAATCCTTGCTAAAAATTAATAAAATGTTTGATGAATATTAGCAGACAGAAAAATACTCAAAAAAATTGTAGAAAAATTATGTTTTAGTTAATTTATTTGCTGAAAATGTTAAAAAAAAATTGTGATTTTTTTAAAAATAACTTGCATTACAATACAAAATATAAAAATGTGCATACTTCCACATTGACGACATGAATTGTGGGCGCTGCGGCATAATGGTTATCGCGTTGGACTGTTACACAGATGGTCCTGGGTTCGATTCCCGGTGACGCCAACATCAATTTAGAAAAATAATATGTATGAGTTTTTTATCCCTCATATGTATCGCAGCTCCCACCTTCGGTGTTCCCATAGCACTTAACCCCACCGCAGTAAAATAATGAATCAGGGCTATGAACCAAAAAGCTTCAATAAATTCGCCAACTCTCCATCAGGTGGTGAGCAACAACAGCAGTGTTGCCATGTTTGAAGCCCTTCATCTTTCCCACCTTTCATCTCTCCACTATCCAATATCCAAAGAAAGCAACACATTAATTAATAGGAAGAATTTCCTGAGTGCTTCTTCTATTAAAAAAAAAAACTATTTGCTTAAATGTTTGTTTAAATATACAAATCTTTTTTACAAGAAGAAAAGGAAACATAAAAAATTACCTAAAATGTTTGTCCTTGGCTTTCGCTTTACTCTGTCTATCTGAAAGTATATTTGTTTGCAATTTTAGCACACTACATTAGTGGTCACTATAAACATTAACCTTCGTATTCAAAAAAAAATATTAGACAGCATTTCAAATACATTTTAGTTTAAACACATTTTAAGCCTTAAAACTGTATTCATAAACGAATATTAGTTTAAAATACCTATTTTAAACCTTGTGTAAAAGTTAATATTCATTTATGAATACAGTTTTAAAGTTAAAATTTGTGTTTTAACTAAAATTGTATTAAAAATGTTGCTTAATATTTTTATTAATACCACCCGTATTATTTGTTGTTTATTAAATTCAAATACTTAATTTTTTCTTTAATTTAATTAATAGGCAATTAATAAACAAGCCGATATAAAAACACAATTTTAAAGTTTTTTTAATTCACATATGAATTTACATTCTAAGCACCCTTTTGTATGAAAACGGGTACAAAAATCTTGAACGGTTGATTTTTGTATATGTCTTACAAAAGTTGTACGTTTTAGGCTCATTTTCCTCATCTCTACTACATCTTGATATGCCGCGACATCTACTTTATTATGCGTATATTTTTTGTAGCAAATAAATTAGTAAAACATTAGTAAAATATTAGTAAAAAATTACTTAAAATCAGTTAAGTGCTGAATAAGTATAACTATACTTGATTTACCAGACGTTTTACTAACTTTTCTACTAACATATTTTTTGTAGTGTAGCTATCAGACCGCACAATAATAGCGGTATTTTCTAAAATTTTCTGACTTCGAAAAGATATTGTGGATCATAGTCTTTTTTATTTATTGCATAGAAACAGAATAGCAAATCTGAGTTCTTTATTGCAAAAAGTCTTTAAAAACAAATACTTTTTAACAAAACTATTTCCTAAAAAAAAATTTAAAAAAATACATATTTTTTTAAATCGATTCTAAGCTTTTGTAAAATATTTGGAATAAATTGTGATATACAGTAGACTTTTAGATGCAAATTGTCTGGAATTGTTCCCAAAAAGCCAGGAAATGTATGTGTACCAAAAATTTATGATTTCTTCATATGTGACTACGCCTATATCGCCTATTATTTGTTGAAATATACACAAAAATATTTTTTCGACATTAAGTTCAATGGAACAGTAAATACACACAATTAGATTGCAGCACCAAGGATATTGTGTAGGTAAACCCGTTAGCAAATGCAGTCAAAAACAAAATAAATTTCACTTGAAGAAAGACGACTAACATTTCATTAAATTCAACTAACATTTGTCATTTGTTTTTATTGTTCAAAAAATTACTAACCATGGTAGTAAAAATGAACCACAAATGTTAGTAAACAATAAACAAATATTTATGTTTTTATTTTTTTAAATAACAAAAAACAACTGTAAAAACGAATGTAAAATCATAAAACAGTCATTTGGTGTGGTTTGTTTTTTAAGTTAATTGCAAGGTTAGTAAAAATTAAATTTGTGTTACAAATGACTGACATTTACATTAAAAATAAAAAAAAAAACTGCATTACAACCCCAAACAATTACATATTTTTAAAACAGAAGTTCTCTGAATGAATAAATTTATTATTAATTTATTTTGATTTTCGCTCATATTGGAAATTATTTTCAAAAATACCCCAACTTCAAGATGCCATCAAAACGAAGTTCGAACTAATATTGCAAAACCCTTTTGTTGATCCAATATTTAACTTTAATTTCGTATTGGAACCATTGAGCTTGACGGCGATGACTCAAAATTTTAATATTATAAGAAAAAACAACATCGATATAATCACATGGATAATTTTAAAAAATCTAACATTTTCGGTATAAACAATTAAGAAAAAAAATAATGCTCGTTTTCAACACCCACGTTTTAAGATATTTTTTCCTGTAAATAATCTACACATTGTTACGACATTTGCCTTTCTTATTGTTATCGCTTGTCTATTGAATATCTTTTAGACAAGAGCATTTTTTATTGAATAAAATTATAATTGAGTTTGTTCATGCCTCGTGCGTATGAGTAATTTTATAATTATTTAATACTTATTATCACTCATACGCTATCATGGCAAATATAGTGAAGGAAAACGAAACATTAGAAGAAATCTAAAATACGTTTTCAAAATCAAAAAAAAAATATTTTTTTGGGTGTACACTCACAAAAAGAGACACGTAATTAACTTTAGCTTACCAATCTGATATTTAAGGGTGAAAGAGTAGGGTGAAAATTACATTTTCTTTTGTATGAAAGCAGGTCGAAAATGTACGAAACTCATGGACTAATTATCAAGGACTGTCGTTTGCGACGTTTCTCAGAACAATAGCATCTCAAAATCAAGATGCATTTTAAATCAAAAACAATTTGCAAATTGCAAATTGGTATAGATTTTGTAAAGTTGTTATGGCGACCAAACACCTTGCAATCGGCTAACCTTTATAATTAAACCATGACGAAATGTAGATTTATTTATGCACTGGGTTAAAGTGCTCAAAAAATGCAAAATTATACCCATGTCACCTATACCATTAAAATCTGCGGGTCCGATTCGGGATATCTAATTTGTTAGTAATTTTTCAATCGCTTTCTTTGATTTTCGACAATTTTGGAAATATTCCAAATATGTATCAGCAATTTCAAAACCTTTTAAAACTGAATTTATATGCTTCTTATTTCTCACGACTTATGGGTGAATTGAGACAAACTATGGATAGGGTTAGCTGGACTATACTCAAAAACTTGCACATGCAAAGATTAACCTTAAAAATTCGTTACCTTGTGTTGGTGGCAATTTAATAGCCGAAAAATGGCTTACACCTTACAAAATATTTTTAATTCATTTTATTTTTTTGCTCACAGCTCAACTTTTAAATGCATATAGACTCACTAGACTTGAGAGATATATTTACTGAAAGAGTTCTTTCCATATCGCTGCTTGTAGCAATGTGGTATGGTGTTTACAAGTGATACCAAAATATATCGATTTTTAAACTTTCCCAGTTTTTTTCATAGGGTTTTTGCGCCATTTAATGGAATTCAGTCTTGAGAACAGTATTTCTAAAAATAGTGTAATTTTATACTGCACGGGGTATACAAATATCGAGAAACGAACATCACTAACTTATATGGAATCGGCGTAGTTTTTTTTTTATGCAAGTTTTTTTAATATGATACTCACAATTGAGGCTTAAAGCAGAAGGGGTTAATATGCATTATTTTTCTAAAATTTAGTTAACACATGTAATTAGTAGGTGAATGTAGAGGTCAATGTGGAATTCACATCCAGTAGTGAGATATAGGGACCAATTATACACTAATAAAAAAATTAGTAAAACTCTTTTTCATCTGAATTTGCTATTATTATACTAATATTTAGTATGAAGTTATTTTTAAATAAAATCTGTTGGTATTCTTATTTTACAAATTACAAAATTTGTGTACTAATTTTGCTTGCTAATTTAACTAATTTAATTTTTCTAACTTCTAAAACCCGATTTGCTAAAATTAGTCAGGTACTGACTAAGTATAACTTAAATTTTAGCAGAAAACATAATTTCAGCAAAAAATTTGCTGAAAAATAGTATACTTGATTTACAATACGTTTTACTAACTTTTCCATAAACTTATTTTTTTTGGGTGTATACATACGTACATGATTTTGGGCTAGAATTTAATGAAAAATTCACTGACGTGGTCCAATTTATGAAAAAAAAAAATTCACTAAAGTTAAAAAAAATCTTTCTTAAAAACGTCTATTTTGAAAAAATACGCTTTTTGTAGAAAAATTATATACAATTTTCCTTTCGCTTTTTGTAGAAAAATTATATACAATTTTCCAACAAATATATTGATGCAAGGTAAACTGTATTTAATAAATAAGTCAACGTTCTTTTAATGAAAGGTCATGCTGGTGAATTAAAGATGTATTTAATATGTTTTCCAATTTGTCGAATAGGATATATTTTCATACGTAGTATTTCAGAGGTAGAAGCAGTATAACATGATATTAGTTACGCTGTTATTGACGTTATTTACGATACTTACACTCATAGAAATACATCTGTAAAAATAGCAGAAAAAGCTACTAAAAATTAGTTAAAACTGACCTTGCAGAAAAAACTGCTGAATTTAACATATTTTTTTTTCCCTAAATATAATTTAAATAAGAACAGCAAAAATAAATCTGTTAACTTTACAAAATTTTAGTTACATTCGATGAAAGTTTAAAATAATTTAAAATAGCATTTTACTCTCTAAAAGTAGCAAAAACTTTAACTAAATATTTATAGACTCAAACAAAAAAAAACTCTAATATTAACAAAATGTTTGCTATATTTACCTCAAATTTGGTAGAATGCTAATATCAGTTTATTTTGCAAAAATCAACAGAAATTTTTGCTAATTTCATAATGGCACATTTTTAAATGACATTTTTGTCCACTAATATTTAGTAAATGTTTTTGCTGATTTTAGCAAACTATTTTGTTACTTTCAATTAACTAAAATTTAGCTCAAATATAACTAAATATTAATAAATTCAACAGATTTATTTTTGATTTTCTTATATTACTAACATTTAGTAAAAAATCTGCTAATTTGAGAAGTTTTTTCTGCAAGGAAATTTTTAACTAAATTTTAGTAGCTTTTTTGTTATTTTTACAAATTTATTTCTATGAGTATACAAATTATTATAAAAATATGTTTTTTTAACATAAATAATTTTGCACGCATCTTCGCTGGAAAAAGAGAAACAAACATTTTCCTACGCATATACATTTATGTTATATTTAATAGTGAAATAAAAATATTTAATTCTTTACTAGCTTTTTTTTTAAGAAATTAATATACATATTAAAGTATCTTATATTATAAAAAAAAATACAAAATTCAAAGCAAATAAGATATTGTATGCTTCAAAATTCTAGACGTCAAAATTTTCCACCTCTTCAAGGCCCAATCAATGTGACTACATATAAAAAATGTAAATAACCACAAATCGCTGCACAATAGTTTTCATCTTAAGGTCGCTAAAATGCGATAAAGTTTCTAATATAGGTTAATAAAAATTCAACGTGATTTTTTTTCCAAGTTTGACATAATTTTTATTAAAAATAAAAATTATGGTTTTTCGACCTGTAATTGTGCAATGAAAATGAAAATTATTCAAGTTCGAGGCCATACTCTTTATTTCTTTATTAGGATATTGTCCTAGCAAATAATCTATAGAGTTCTTGTTTTAAAATTTATTAATTGACCACATTCAGGAATGTGTTGATAGATCTATTTCCGGAATTTTCTAGGTTCCCATCATCAGAACACGTTTTGAAAGAAGTGACAATCCCTTGCAAACCTCAAACATTCATATAACCTATGATTCTTATAACCATGTTTCATTTCGCGTCACCGAAAATTATCAGAGAACCATTAGTTTTCCCACTAAATGAGAACTAATATATGAGCTCGAAGTTAAAGATTATCCCGATTGATCAAAAATAAATTGAAAACTTGTTTGTTATGTCCACACTCTTTGGTAGATATATAATACACGCTTTTTGTTGTTTTCTCCTTTTTATTTTCACACTTGTTTTGTTTTGCTTTGCTTTGTTTTGTTTAAAAACAAGATGTGAAGGGGGAGTCAACAAGACCGTACTTTGTCTTTTATACAAGTTTGATATAATTTTTATAAAAAATAAAACTTATCTTTTTTCGATCTTTAATTGTGCAATGAAAATGAAAATTATTCAAGTTCAAGGCAATACTCTATATTTCTTTATTAGGAGATTTGGGTAACAAATAATCTATAGAGTTTTTTTTCAATTTGTATGTAAATTTTTATCAAAATATTCAAAAAATTGAAGGATTTTTGCGAACGTTAAACGTCATTACATTGCGCTGAAATTTGGAACATATATTGGAGTGGTCCATACACAACGATCCAGCCTTGAAGAGCTCAAATCGGACTACATTCGATCTTGCAGTGCCCTAATGCGATATTGCAGCACCTTAATCCTCATCCATATCAACATACAAATTATTTATTGTTCTTGTTTAAATATTTTTTTCTTTTATTAGTTAAAATAATGAACAAATTTACTTAGATTTTAATTAGATTAATTTTTGAAAACACAAAAATCACTTTTTTTATTCTTTTTATATACGCCACCATTTAAGACACATACACGGTAAACTGGTGCGAATTCGCACCTATTCAACATTGTCAAGCCTCTCCCACTCCTGTATGCAACGAATTTTAATATGGCTATGCGTAGGGAATATGCTAGGTTGCAGACATAAAGGGTGATTTTTTAGCAACTTTCTTTTTGGCAACACTGTTTTTGGCAGCTCAGCTGTTTTCGTGTAACATTTTACTGTTAAACATGTTCATTTTGGTCTATAATTTAACCATGAATAGACTTACAAACGAACAACGCTTGCAGATTATTGAATGGGTGCAAAACCTTCTAAAATACAGCTGGTGTAAGAATTGCAGACACACGACCTACCACAAAGGCTAACTTTTGGTGAATGGGCGCTGGTAAAGTTGGATGTTGATCCACTTTTTTATCGGAAAATTGTGTTCAGCGACGGAGCTCATTTCTGGTTGAATGGATACGTGACCAAACAAAATTGCCATATTTGGTGTGAAGAGCAGCCAGAAGCATTGTAAGAACTCCCAATGCATTCCGAAAAATGCAATGTTTGGTGTGGATTATGGGCCGGTGGCATCACTGGACCGTAGTTTTTCAAAGACGACGAAGACAGGAACGTCACTGTGAATTTGTTTTTGCCCAAAATGGAAGAGCTGGACTTGGGTGACATCTGGTTTCAACAAGACGGTGCCACATATCACACATGACGCGAAACAATGGGCCAAGTGAGAGTCGAGTTCGGTGAACAGTTTATTTCACTTTTGGGCGGGTCAATTAGCCGCCTAGATCGTGCAATTTAACGCCTTTAGACTATTTTTTGTGGGGCTATGTTAAGGCTCATGTCTAAAGGGACATGCCCGCAACGGTTGACGCACTGAAAGCCAATGTTGAAGAATTTATTCGTGAGGTACCGGCCGATATGTTGGAGAGAGTATGCCAAAATTGAACCCAGAGTATGAACCATTTGAGGTGTAGCAGCGGTCAACATTTACATGAAATCATCTTTAAACATTGCATTATATAGATCATTCTATCGATTCAAACAAAGATTTTATACATTTCTCTAAATTTTATGTGTCTTTTTTTTTAAATCAAATCCGAAAACTCTTAAAAAATCACCCTTTATTTAGCGTAAATACAGTAAATATCAAAAGTACATTATAATGTGAGCAATATTATTCAAGTTTATTTGTTTTTTGTTAAACAAAAAACCGTGCAATTTTTGTTTATTAAATAAAAATGTTTTCATGTGCTAATTTAATGCAGACTTTATCTATTGACTGGTCCTTACATGTTTCAGTTCGCGTCACCGAAAATCTTCAGAGAACCAATGTAGAAGGGGTAGAAAATATAACCAAATTATAATTTTTTAAATTATAATTTTGTTTTATTTACTTGATGAGAAGTATTGGGTATACAAGTTAATAATGTCGATTTGGACAACATATGGCATAACTATCACATATGGTTTGTGTCAATAATAACAAATATGGGATTTTCGAGGGTAAACATCTGTCATAATAATTCAGTATTCCATAGACGCCAAAGTGTAAACACACCTTTTTTTTAATCGCTATAATAATGACGAATTTTGTGCCTAAAAAAGATGTTTTGCGGGGACGTCATTTGAAGAAAACGGGTGCTGAAAGTTATCGATTGTTGGTAGAAGCTTACGGTCAACATGCACCAACTTAAAAAACCTGTGAAAGATGGTTTCCGCGATTCAAAAGTGCTGATTTTGACACAGTAGGCCTGGCCAGCCGAAAAAGTTGGAAGATGAGGAATTGGAAGCAAGGAAATTGGGTGCCATGTAGTTAACTTTGATCTTACTTATTTATCCGTTGGTCTTAAAATAAAACAACCAAGAGGTACGAGTGTAAAATATAGACTGCCCGTTTTATTAATTCACTTTGATCTACATACTTAACTATTGAGTATTCTAAGAGACAGTGATGTCCTAATTAGTAATTATACAATGTTGCATTTTAAGGGAACTTATATTACAGAGATGGGATTTCACTACACCTCCCTTTTTTTTTTTGAAAAATGGAAGAACTAAACAAGTGGTACCAATCTTGGTTAGTTCTTGCTTTTTCTCTTTTTCTTTTTTTTTTTTTTTTTTTTTTTTTTTTTTTTTAATATATATATAGGTATATATTTGTAAGTTTTAAATTATTTTAAAGCTACTTAATAAAATAATTAAATATGAATTAAAGTAATTATAAATGAATTAAAGTTATTTTAAAATGATTATAGGTATTATTTGAATTGTTTTTTATTTTTAACGAAATTAATGAATTTGATTATTTATTCAATTTATTTACAAATTTGCAAATATACGGTTGTTGTTTTATAGTAATGCTAAAAATTTATGTAAATTGTCTAGAGACTTTCGATTATAAGATTTAAATGTTACAATTTTGTAATATTTTTGTTTTATAATAATGATAAGATTTAAATATAATTTTTTTTTTTTTTTTTTAAATGTAAGAACGTTATACAATTTTATTTTTTTTTTTATGATTTTCTAATTCTGTTTTTGTGAATAGTCTTTTCTTTTTTCGATATCTTATTGTATACTGTTACATTGCAACCACTAATATCTTTGACAATAAATGGGCCATCGTAAATACTTTGAAATTTGTCGTATGGTTGTCTTTGAACTACTACGCTATCTCCTATTTCTATACTTAAGGGTTTTGCGTACTTATCGAAATACAATTTATTTCGCAATTTATGTTTTTCTATTAATTCTCTTGCAAGTTTGTGTGTTTTTTGTAAGCGATATTTTATTTCTTTACTATAATTTTCAACGTTATATATTGGATCAATTGTCTTTTTCATAACCTCTTTAGGCATATTAGAAATTTTTCCAAAAACTAGTTCATATGGTGAAAATTTATCATCGAAAACTGTATTGGCTGTGGTGTTGTGAAAAAAGGTGAAGTATTTTAAATAAGTATCCCAGTCAGTATTATTTTCATTGAGGTAAGCCCTCAAATACTCATTAAAAACTCTGTGATTTCTCTCAACCGTGCCCACTGTTTCGTGGTGATATGCCGTTGAAAAGTTCATTTCAATCTTCAATAATTTAAATAATTCGCTTAATACCTGATTTTTAAACTCTGTACCCAAGTCCGATTTTACCGAATGCATAGGACCATAAATTAAAACAAACTTTTCAAAAATCGCCCTGGCCACTGTATTTGCACTTTTGTCCGGTATCGCTATCGTCACCAAATACTTCGTCAAATCGCATATTAACGTCAAGGCGTATTTGTTCCCAAGCTGGGACTCCGTAAATGGACCCATTGTGTCTAGTACAACTATATCAAATGCACGAATCGGCGTTGGTGTTAAGACCATTTCCTCCTTATTCCCAGGCCTCACCTTATTCAGATTGCATTTGTCACACTTCCCAACAAAGTTAGCCACGTCCTTGGACATGTTCTTCCAAAAGAATTTAGTCCGCAGTTTTGCATATAGTTTTCTACGTCCACAATGCCCTCCCATGAGTGGATCATTGTGGTAAATGGTCATTAATTCCTCCTTTTCCTTTTCATTTATTATCTGTCGTATAGGGTTAGTTAATATAATCTTTAGTTCCTTTAAAATATTTATGCCATGGTCTTTTAATTTCTGAATACTACAAATTTTGAAAAATACATCATTCTTGGCCATTCCATCTTATGAATATTCTGATTGACGGCCTCCGCTTGAAGCCTCAAAAGCATCTCATCTAGATTTAATGTTTCGTTATCAATAAGAATATTCAGCGATGTTACTAATTTAAATTTCCTATAAATATTTATTTGTAGTTTTCCTAATTTATTATCCGTATATAGAAGTTTGGTTCTGATTTTCGGTACCTTATCTGTAAACTCATGAGAAAATTTATCGTATATTGGTACACTAACCGTGCTATTATCTGATTCATTATCTTTATGTTGTCGTTTAGACATTCCGCGGGTTTTTACAACACAAATTTCTTTATTCGCTCCTTTCAGTTCGTCAACTGAAATTCTCGAAAGTGCATCAGCTGCTACGTTGTCCTTGCCTTTTATATACTCTATTGTAAAATTGTACTCTGATAATTCTAGTCTTATTCTAGTTAATTTAGACGATGGATCCTTTATGTTAAACAAGTAAACCAAAGGACGGTGATCCGACCTAACAATAAATTCCGTGCCGTAAACATATGGTCTAAACTGTATAATAGCGAAATGTATAGCCAAAAGCTCTTGTTCGATTGTTGGCTTTCTTTGCTCGGACTTCGGATCTGAAGATTGCAGGTTCGAGTCCTGTCACGGTCGCCATGTAGTTAACTTTGATCTTACTTATTTATCCGTTGGTCTTAAAATAAAACAACCAAGAGGTACGAGTGTAAAATATAGACTGCCCGTTTTATTAATTCACTTTGATCTACATACTTAACTATTGAGTATTCTAAGAGACAGTGATGTCCTAATTAGTAATTATACAATGTTGCATTTTAAGGGAACTTATATTACAGAGATGGGATTTCACTACAGCCATATGAATTGAAGCCGAGAGACGTTGAAAGGCGATTTTGTATGTCGGAAATGTTGCTTGAACGCTACATAAAGAAATAATGGATACATTACGATAACCCCAAGCACAAAAAGTCATATGTAAAGCGCGACCAACCAGCCAAATCAACGCCGATTTCCATGGCGCCAAGGTAATGCTCTGTATTTGGTGTATTACGAGCTATTGAAATCGGGTCAGACGACTTGGCTAACGATGAACAATACTTTGAATAATGTATCAATTCATTTTGTTATTATAATAAATGCATTTTTCAAGCTTAAAAATCGACATTATTAACTTGTATTTCCAATAAAAAACATAATTGGAAGAATTGAAGGGCTTATTGTAAAAACTTGATAAGTCACATTTTATTTTAAGTTTGTTTTCGATTTTTAAAGGTTGAAAAACTGCAAAAAAATATAATATTTACAGGACGTTTATCTTCTAGGTACTTTTAGAAGTGTTAAGACAAGACTTCTATCAAAAATTAATCAATGATTTTCTATAAAACAGCGAAAATCCATAAAACAAGAATTGTGGCATATCAAGTTTTTACAATAAGCCAATTCAATGTCAATTGAACAAATTCAAATTAAAAATAAAACATTTTTAACTAAAAATTTATGATAAAAGATCGAAAAATAAATTTTTGGTTTCAATTTTTTAAAGTAATAAAAATAAAAATTCTAAAAAGTAAAAGGAACATAAATTTGTTAATTTTTTTGAGCTAATAAGACCTAAAGTATTCATGTAAATAAAAACTAAATTTTTGTTTACAGTTTTGTCCCGACGTTTCGTCGATTATTTGTCGACTTCTTCTGGGGATTCGTCTATTTAATAAAAAAACATCACATTATTACAAAATTCATCAATAAATTACATTAAAACTTACAAATTTTGATATTATTACATTCAAAAATTTTTTATAAATAATTTTATATTTAACATGTAACATACAACAAAAAACACGAATTTAACAAAAAAAACACATCCTAACTTAATAGCACAGATTAATTAATGGCTACTTTTAGCTTGATAAATGTTACAAAACTAGTAAAGGGTCCACCATCTAACTTTTTTTTTTCAACTAGTGCTTATTTCGTGAATGGTAACACTTAGCTCATGTCTGATTTGACAGATAATTAGTATTATCCTTCCGCTGAATGAATATGGTCCGTATGTTCGTTATCTTGTGAAAAAAGTGAAAGAAACTGGCATCCTCATCGATAAACCAAAGCGTGAAAAGCCAAAAACAGTGAGTACACCCGAGAATATTGCTGCTGTGGCAGAAAGTGTGCGTGAAGCGCCATCAACATTAATTCACCGTCGTTCTCAACAATTAAACATTTCGGAGACATCATTGAGACGAATTTTGCATAAAGACCTTGGTATGACGCCATACAAAGTCCAATTGGTTCAGGAGTTCAAAAAAAAAAGTTATTTGGCGGACCCTTTATAAAAGTTTGTACACTTACTACTTCACAAATTAACCCTTTGACCACGAATGTTTGATATATGTCCCATTTTTATTTTGTGCCATTTTAGGGACACCTGCTTTACGATTTTAACAAAACTTGTTGTGATCGACCATAGACAGATGTGGCTTTTTAGCGATTCTCAGTCTCAGAGCCTTGCAAGGTCAACTCAAAGTAAAAAAATTTGTTTCTATTTTCTTATGATTTTTAAATACATTTTTTTTTTAGTTTTTATAATGTTAAAAATTCAGTTTTAAGTTCATACAGCAATGAAGCAAAATACAACATTCCAACTTAAACCAAATCTTAACAACTTAAGAAGCGACAGCCCATTAATTATTTAGCTTTAGTGCTATATATCTGCGACAGGATGAGCAGTAAAGCGCCAAAAGCAGCACAAAATTTGTTTTTAGTCTTAAGCTCAAGTCTCCACGGAGTTTCGTTAAAAAATCTTAAGCGGTTTAAGAACGGTTGTCAAAGGGTCAAATTAAAAAAAAAAAATGTTCAGCAAATTATTGCTCAATAATGTGACATACCAATATTTCCTTCATTAATTACCCCCTCCTCTACACTAACCCCCCTTTCACAAACATCACATTTTCAGCATGTATGCAATTATTTGTTTCGACATTAATTCATTGCAAACAAATATCTCCGCATTAATTGTTATGACTCTGCATGCAATTTTATGTTCATGTTTATGTTTGTATTTACTTGCAACTGGTATCGTTGTCTGTACACATCTTGGGTGCAGAAATTATTTGCTCATTACACAAAAATTAAACTAGAACACAGATGAAAAGAACAAAACAAAACAAAACAAAAAAACACACAAGGGTTTTAAAATGTTAATTTCCGTTTAACAAAAATTAACAAAGAAAACACTCATAGTTAAATGCATGCACTACAAACAGTGTTGCCAGGTTTGACGATTTTGACGATATTTAAAAAAATCAACGGATCTATTTTTTGATTTTTATTATTTCGTTAAAATCTAACATTTGTTGGCTAATATGATGTGAAATTAAGTTTTGAAAAAAAGTACTATTTAGACTGATGTTAGGTTTAGCGTAATTTAATTTCTGTTCTTACACTTTTTACATTTTTATAAAATTTAATTAGTGTAAGTTTAAGAAAAAAATTAAATATTTTTTTAAATTAAAAAAGCATAGAGTTTTTTTGCGAAACAAACAGACCTAGAGCACGAAAATTCTCATTTAGATTGAAATGTTTGAATAAAAACAACTTCAAAACAAGCAAAATAAGTCCGGTGCTTCAAAAAGAGGCCAAATAATAATATAAATAAAGTGTTCCACAGTAAAACTGCAGATACCTACACACAGAGAAATAAAGTGCCGAATGGAAAAGTGTGTTTTAATGGTAACAACTTATAAATTTAGTTAGTTCAACGATATTTCCATTAGATTTCTGAATATATTGGGTGGTGGAACTAAAATTCAGTTGAATTTACCGAACTTTGTTGTGAAAACCAATGTTCAGTTGTACCAAACGACTGAAATTCGTAATAAACGATTTTGAGTCCTACACTCAAAAAAACTTAGAAAACGTCTTGTAAATCAGGTATACCATTTTTTAGCAAAATTTTTTGCTAAAATCGTGTTTTCAGCTAAAATTTTTGTTATACTTATTCAGCACTTAACTGTTTTATACTAATGCTTTACTAATATTATACTGTTTTACTAATTAATTTTGCTAAAAAAAATTGTGCTGATAATAGTGTGGACGACAACCAAATTGAAAGATATACGCAGAATGAAGCAGATATCGTGGCATGTCAAGATGTAGTAGAGAAGAGGAAAATGATACTAAAAAGTACAACTCTAATAAGACATATAAAAAATCAAACATGGAAGACTTTTGTATCTGTTTTTCATACATAAAACCAAATTGAGGATTAAAACAACTTAAATTTTGCGTTGTCACCGGCTTGTGAAAATAATTGTCTATTAATTAAATAAAAGACAAAATAAAATATTTAAATTTAATATGTATTTCTAACATATACAGACATGTAGACAGAGTAAACCGAAAGACAAAGACACATATCTTAGGTAGATTTTTATGGTTCCTTTTTCGTATTGCAAAAAAGTTTTGTTTTTGTCGTTTCGTTTGCTTTTGTTTATTTTTTCGTTTCGTTTCTATAATTATCTTCGGTAGTTGCGTCCTTTGAAAGAAAGCATCATTTAGACAACCATTGATGTAAGTAGTTGACAGAAATTTTTTGTTATGTTATATATGATTATTTCTGTATATTTTCAGATATTAAATTAATTCATGTCGTCAAAGTGGGAAAATGAAAATTTTTATATATTGTAATTATTGTAAGTTATTTTTAAAAGAATCACAAAAATATGTTTTATGATTTTCAGCAAATAAATTAACTAAATTACAATTTTTTTACAAATTTTTTGCGTTTTTTTTTCAGTCTACTAAAATTCAGCAAAAAATTTATTAATTTTTAGCAAGGCTTTTGTAATTCTAATCTACTAAGTGTTAGCAAAACTTTTGCTGAATCTACTAATTTTGTTGCTAAAAATAAGCTCAGGTTTTTCATTTCAGGTTAGTTTTTAATATTTCTAAATATAAATTATTTTTGTTCGAAAATTGTTATTACTGCTAATATAAATTGGTATAATACACTCAGAGAAAAATTTAGCTGTTTGACAACTGCAATTTTGGTACTACACTCAAAAAAAAGTTTTGTAAAGTCAGCAAAAATTTTGCTGAGTCAGCAAAATTTTAGTCAGGAGGGTGCTTGCAAAAAAATTGCTAATGTCAGCAAAATCTTTTGCTGACTTTGCAAACTTTTTTTTTTGAGTGTAGTACCAAAATTGCAGTTGTCACACAGCTAAATTTTTCTCTGAGTGTATTATACCAATTTATATTTGAAAATGGGAAAACAAGCAGTAATATCAATTTTCGAACAAAAATAATTTATATTTAGAAATATTAAAAATGAACCTGAAATGAAAAACCTGAAGTAGTCTCAATTTCAAAATATATTGCATTAAACTATCACGGTGCGCCTGAGTCGATTTAAATAAAATGTACGTGCTACTCCAATCTTAAAGCGGTTCCTGTTTCTATAGGGGTCTAGAAACTATTTTATAACGAAAACGAAAAAAAAAATTATAAGGCGCTTTTTCCGCGGCCAATCAAAATTTTCTAAACTTGACATTTCTTTGGTTTATGGGCATGTCAACGATTTTGATATAAGAAATTATGAACGTGAAATTAGATACGTGATCTTAGTCCCAAATTTTATATTTTTGTTTGGCACGTCCCCTTTGGAGGCGGCAAGGCTTAAGAGTTAAATTGTGTAAATTTAAATTACTTATCTGTTCGGCACAAATTAAATCTCATTCTAAACTTATAAAATCTTCTTTCGCATGATATAAAAACATTTTTGTTTTCCACGGATGGGAGCGTGTTGTTTTACTTTAAATTTAAAAAATATATTGTTTTTACTTTAAACCTAAAAAAAATTACTTTTAAGCCTTGCCGCCTCCAAAGAGGTCGTGTATAAAAAAAAAATTTCGACTCAGCTCACTTATTTGAATCGTTCATAAAATTCTCAACTCAGCTCACTGATCTGAATCATTCTTAAGTTTTTTTATCAAAATCGGTGAGGTGTTCCTAAATTAAAAACAGGCCAAATTTTAAAATGTTGATTGGCAGCGATAAAGACACCCACTATATGTATGTCTCTTAAAAGGTAGTATTTTTGTTGTTGGTCACATGTCTTGTCTATTTTACCATATGCATGTGACAAAATGCAGTTTTTGTTTTGTATTTCGGTAGTTTTTAATTTTAAAGTGAAATAACAAGCTCCCATCCCTGGAAAATAAAAATGTATATGTAACAAATGAAAGAAGATTTCATAAGCTTTCCAGGAACATGCAATTTGTCCCGAACAGATAAGTAATTTTTGAAAATTTGAAACTTAAAAATTTAACTTTTTAGCCTTGCCGCCTCCAAAGGGGCTGTTTCTTTGTTGTTTTTCTCTGCTATCTCTTGCTATCAGTTTTAACCCTCTAACTGGCAAACGATGTTTTGCACCAAAATTCATTCCATGTGCTACACTCGAAAAACAAATAATAAGTTCTTCAACTCTTGGCAACTCTTCCCTAACTACGTGAATAGCCAAACTACCGTATGTACAAAAAATACATCATAGTTGTCGCCAACTCACAAAATGTGGGAAATATTGGAAATTAGATTACATATGATTTTCTAACAATTGTGAATTGTTGTGGTGTTTGTCTTAGCTATCTTCTGCAATTACAATTAAATGTAAAATCGACCCCGTGTAATTGAAACTGGTTTTAAGCCACAGCAAAATCGACCTGACTTTAGATCAAATGGTTAGAGCCTCTGTCTAAAGTGTAGTGCGAAGTGCATGTGGCAAAGAAAGCAGGTTCAAGCCACGGTCAGGATTACATTTAATAAATAAACATTTCATATAGATGCAATCAAACAATAAAAACCATAACAAATAATTACAGTATTGTCAAAAAGGATTACTGATGAAGGTTGTGTTACCAGAAACTGCGCAGTCTAATTCAATAAAAAATTTGCAATGTAGTTATGATTTTTAGAAAAGTATGCTTAATCTTCTCTACCACGCCTATCTCAATCAAAATTGTTTATCGTTGCCTAATTTAGGCGATATGAGCCAAAACATTTTCGGGTGCATTTTGAAAACTAAAGCATAAAAAAGAAAAGTTTTAGACAAAAAATATTTCTCTTACCAAGATATAACCACGCTCGAAACCCAATTTTTTTCTGCTCCTATTTAAGAAGATATCGCGATTTTGGAAAAAGCTAAATTAGGTGAAAAAGTATCAAAACTTTAATTTATATTGCTCAAACTTCTACGCTTTGGTACTAATACTTAATGTCTTCTTTCAGCAAAATTTCATAAAAATCCGTCTATTAGTTTATAAGTTAAGACGATGTCCTTTAGAGGAATCCTAATAAAATCCTGTGAGTCCTTGGACTAAAGTAAGGACTTATTATTAAAGATAAAGCTTCAATCTTACTTATATTTTATTATAAAGAGTTTTTAGTCAACTTAAATTGGTTTTTTAGATTTTTGAAAACTATATTTTTTTAAAACTAATTGGTTTTTGAAATCTTACAAAATTTTGATTTTGAAGCTTTCTCGCTTCCAAACTGTAGACGGCACACGAAAAATGTCTTCGCAAAATATTTAGCAGATTTAGTTTTCTATCGGAATATATTAATTTCTAAGTATAAAACGCTCATTTTCCGAATTTGTGGTAAATTTTGTAAGGACTGTCCTGAGGCAGCCTTATCCGTTAGAGGGTTATGTTGTTTTACTATTTTTCAAAGGCAATTATCCGCTCTTACAAATGGCGTCAGTATTTTTTGTTTGCTGTCGAAAAATAGCCAAAAACAAGATTAACTTTCTAGTGATAATAGAAGTAAAAATTTTATAATTAAAGAAAATAACATTGTTAATGAATTTCTAAACTTTGTAACAATATTTAAGATTTAAAAATTGTGCTACTGAAATAGTTTTCGCCGAATTATATAAAAATAATTGCCAGTTAAAGTGGTAAAGTGCTATCGTCATAAAACATCATAATTGTTTAAGTTTAAATTATATTACACCGAAAGTACATTAGCACTTGAAATGTGAATTACATTGCTGTTCTTTATTTATTTTTTTTTTTTATTAAAACTATATCCCTATATACTATATACTATATACTATATACTTATATCAAATATTTTTTGTGTTGACGATTTTTTGACATGATCCTGATGACGACTTTGCCGATTTTTTCTAGAAAATTGGACGATTTTATGCTCAACAAACCTGGCAACACTGATTATAAGCATAAACGGTTGTTTTTACTCATTAAATATAATTAACATCAACAGCAAAACCACATCTAGTGAGCGCAATTTGGTGGCATAAAAAGCTAAATTTAAATATTTAATTGATATTGCACAAATGTGAATTAAAAGTGGCAGCAATAAATTTAAAATAACATTTCTAAAGTAGATAGAGAAATTTTCAGAACCCTACACAATTTTTGAAAAAAGACAGTTTTCGAGTTATTCTAGAAACGTGGTTTTTCGTCTCGAATAATTCAGCGTTTTCAAATATGTTTGAATCTGAAACTTTCAAGAAGTAAACATTTTTGGAATTATTTGTAGGGGGTGCTCTTAGTTTTAAATAAAAAAAAGTTTTGAGAAGATAAATTAGCTTTCTTCCCTTTCTTCTTTTTTGTTTGGATTATCACAATTTTTTTTTTGCTTTAAATATGTACATTAGGGTTAGAACTTTTTTTTTTGCAAAATATTTACCTGCCATCACGTGATATTCATAATTAAAATCGGTTTTTTTTTGTCATTTTGTAACAAAAACCTCCGGCATAAAGTGCAATTTATAAAAATGTTTTTTCAGGTTTTTGTATTAAAGTTTGCATAATGGACCAGAAGTTGCTGCACAAAATTTTTTGAAATACCATTTAAGCAATGTGCTCGTTGTTCTGCGAATTTTGACAAACATTCCCAAAATACGTAACAAGTATTAAATTTAATAGCTTTTATGCCCCCGGTAAGATCGATCCGATCATTAGGGCCTAATTACTATACAAATTTGGAAAAATATTCTTACTTACAGAGAAGGTTTTTATCCAATTACAGTTAGTATCTCGAAGGGAGACCGTCCATGTTAGCCAAATAAAATTTTACTACTTACAGTTTGTTCAAAATTACATTCACATAACAAATTCTGTTGTCTCAACAGAATTTCATCCAACCGAATTGATTAGGTTGCGGCAACCTCGTAAATTCGGTTGTCACAACTGAATTCTGTTGTTATAACCGAAGTGGGGGTTGTGACAACCGAATTCGATTGTGACAACCGAATTTACAAGTTTCCAGAAACCGAATCGATTTGGTTGGATGAAATTTTAAAATCTTTATGAGAGTGTAGTTATTCGAAAAGGTCTAAATTTACATAAGTTCGATTTATATATCTCAATGATTCGTAAGACGTTGTATTATTTTTACTCACACTGTAATTTGTAGATTAATTTGTAGATTGTTAGGTTATCCTAAGGCTCATTTCAATTAGATAATAACTAAAAAGGATTTTAGAAATGATATCTGTTTTTTTATGTCAACATTTAAATTTTTGGTAATTTTTTTTAAAGCTTGTACAAAAAATTTCGGATATCAGCAATAAAAAGTGATTTGATTGAACAAGGGGTTTTTAAATATTTGAAACACTCATAATGGAAAAAACCGTCCATACTAGACAAACTTCAGAACTATATAAAAATTAGGGGTTTTCGTCTACTGATAATCGACTTTTATTTCCCGTTGGTTCCGTTGAGGACACAATTTACTTGTTGCACAGTGTTATAAAAGTTAAAGCTTTAAATTTTTATGAAAACTCTTACGAGTTTTCATTAAAATTTTAATACACAGAAAAAAAGAGATTCTAAAACGAAAATTGTGCTGGTAATCTTTAAAATTTTAGCTTTTTAATTACAAATTTACTAAATTGAAATAAAATCTGCATGAAACGTAATTTATTGGAGGAGTTGTTTCAGAAGAATATACTAAAAGAAGAATTTAAAAAAAAAATCCCGGTATTTTAATAGTTTTTTGGAAAATGTTTGCCTCGCTTATAGAGAACTTCGCTTATAATGAACTAAATCGTACGGTACCCGCGAGTACGTTATAATCCTACTCCGCTGTAACTATTTTTTTTTAATTTTACGAAATTTTTATTTCGACACTTATTCGCTTCGAAACTAATCACGGAACTCGAAAAATTTCTTCACGAAACATTTAATGAACAGATTAATTTTTTAGTAACAAATACTAATTTGAATTAATTGTGAAAATTTCATGACGGCTGCCATACCCGTTAGAGTATACCCGTACGAGGGTAATGAAATTCTTCTAAGTTCTCTGGTAATGACTTTGTCCAAGTTGTCCTTATTAAAATTATAGAAAGCAAAATTTGCCATATAGTCGAATACAGCCCTAACGTTAAGCCACCAGTTACTATATCATTCCATTCCGTAGGGTGCCATATTTGAAATTTAAACAAATTAGATGTTTGTTATTGACAACGTATTAAACGTAAAAGTGTAACGTGTGAAATTGTTAATTGTGAAATGTTAATTATGGCAACCACCACTGCAGACAAACGGAAGTTTTCATTTATAAAATAGTGTCAATCAAAAATCACCAGTCATTTAATAAATTTTAATGAAAATTTCAGTTTAAAATGCTAAAATAGGTCAACTATTTGGGGTTTAATAAAACAGACAAAAATAGTAAGAGAAAGTTCGCTATTGTGGTTTTTGAGCTATATAACAAAAACACTAACAACGAAAGTTCCCGGATGGGTGCTTTTCGTTCTTACTTTTTGAAACTCCAGCTTTTTATCAATGCTTTATAATCGTATATTGATAGTAGAAGGAAAATAAGTGAACACATATCGCTCATTTACTGCAAGAACGTCACAACTCAAAAACATGATTTTTGAGTTAATGACGCAGAATTATTCGTTATATCACGTATCATATTGTGTAAAAAAGTCATATTGATATCTTGTATACTCAGCCCTTGAGAGAAAATATATCGCTAATTGAAAACTTTGAACTCTTTTTTACTACAAAATCAAAATTTTTGAGTTATGACATTATTGCAGTAAATGAGCGTTATGTTGGCGTTTTGCGATATTTTCATACGATTTCATTACCAAAAGACAAAAATGGCAAAAATTTCAGATCACCCCAATAACCAAAATATAGTCAGTATATAAAAACTAAAATATGTGTGCTGGAAATAGGGTTGCCAGATTCAAATTTGGAAAATGCTTGACATTCAGCAAAAGAAAAATATTAATTTGGAAAAAAAATCTTAATATAATATCATGTATACTTTTCGAGATAGAGGAAAATATATTTTATTTTTTCTTTAAAGTGGGTGCAAAGAGTATATACTTCATAGAGAAACTGTGCTACTCATGGGTCTCTCGATAATTAGTTCTCTCACTAAGAGAAAAATACATTAAAACCCCCTATTTATAAAAAAAACGTGACCAAATAAATAGAGAAAGGGTCGAGCAAGGCAGATATGGATTGAAAACTTTAAACTCGTTTTCTGCAAAATCGTTTTTTTTTAGTTATGTCAGTCTTGCAGAAAATGAGCGATATTGTTTTTTTTAAGTGCCAATCAAGTAGTATAATTTTTATTGAAAAACAAATTTGTACAAGTTTTTACTGGAAGGTGTACGTTTACACAAAAAATAGTAAAACGAGAGAGTAAAGTGACAGTTTGATGCCAAAGAACTAACAAGTTTTTACTGGATACATTTTTGCCAGTAAAAATTTGTAGGAAGAAAAAAACATATGATTGAGAAACTATGCTTGTATTTTTAGTAAACAAAAACAAATATTAAATTAAATTTTAATTGTTTATGGATTTAAAGTGAAAAATTTTAAAGATGTTAAAAATATTTTAAATTCTTTTGGGTAGACAATTTCAATTAACTTTTATCTTTTCCATAATGACCAGTTGAATTTTTTTAATATTTGGTATTTAAAATCAGCTGTTTCATCTATTTAGCCAATTCTCACAAATTTTCCGTTCGTTTACTTTTTTTGTAAATTTGTCTTACTCTCTGTAACAGTTTATGCATGACCAATGTTCTAAGGAATGTTTGAAATATGAAGTTTTATTGCATTATAAAACGTTTTTTTTTTTTAATTTTTATACTGTAATGTACAAGGGTAGTGGAAAGGGTTATACTGTAAACAATTTTGAGTGTACTTTTCCGTTTTTCTATATTAAAAGCGTGAAAAAATCACGAGTTTTTGAAAATCGGAATATGGGGAAGTGTTATGGGCTACATGCAGTATGTGTGTACAAAAAATTAATCATATTTGAAGACCATAGATCAATTACATTTGTGATTTTTCATAGATCTCATGATATACAGTGCCGGTCAAAAAAATAGCTCCAGTGATAAAGTCTTTATTCATGCAAGTGAACAAAAAAAAAAATATGCGTATTATTTTAGAGTAAATATGCGATACTGTGATACTAAGTATATTCTCTCTGAGCATAATTATTTTTTTTCAAAGAATGTTAATGGTTCTTTTCCAATGATCGATATTATAAAAAAAAACTCTGCCTCAATGCAGTCATTAAAATAGCACCGAATAACAAAAATTCTTTAAAACAAATCAATAGTGATTAAATAGTTGAAATAAGGGTCCGCCATCTAACTTGTTTTTCAACTAGTGCTTATTTCGTGAATGGTAACACTTAGCTCATATCTGATTTGACAGATAATTAGTTTTATCCTTCCGCTGAACGAATATGGTTGTGTATACGCTTGAACAACGCTGAGAAATATTGCGACATTACTTTGAAAATCATGGTAATGTTGCAGAATGTGTGCGAAAGTGAATGATGCCGATTTTGCCAAAAAAAATCATCTTTTCAGATGGGGCTCATTTTGATCTTGGCGGGTATGTAAACAAGCAAAATTGTCGCATTTGGGGCACAGAAAACCCGCACGCATACATTGAAAAGTCGATACACCCAAAACGAGTTACTGTTTGGTGCGGATTTTGGTCCAGAGGCATTATTGGGCCATAATTGGACCGATCGTGTACACTGATAGAATTTTCCTTCATATTATTAATGAAACGATTTCATTAAAATCGATTCATTGGTTTAATGAAAAATTTCATTAACTGAATGAAAATTCATTAATATTGGTATTTTCTACATTAACATTTTTTATGATTTTTTCATAATTTCATAAAAAAAATTCATTAATCAATGAAAAATTTTAAAATATTTTTCAAAAAAAATTTTAACTTGAAATAAGAAAAAAAAAATTTTTTTTTGTACTATCATTTTGAAATAAAAAAAAAAAACTGAAAAATTTCATTTAAACAGAATTAACCAAAACTTTGATAGGAATAAATTTTTTTTAATAAAATTTGCCTAGAGCTAACAGTTTTTGACGAATTTGAATAGTTGGTCACTAAATTCCAGGGGACAGATTCTCTAAGAAAAACGATATAGTTTTGTTCAAAACGAGATATAAATTGTTATCGTTTTGAGGATGTTACACAAAAACTTTATGCTAAACGATAATAAATTTTTGTTTTTAACAACATTGTTAACAATATTAATATTTTTATCTGATATGGTCGCAATTTAACTACAAAAAGTGGACTATAATCGTCGATTGTTCTACAGAATTCTAAGCCAGATCGATAAAAAATTTCATATTTTGTACCGACATATAAGAAAATATGTCATCTTTAAACACAAATTATAAAAAATGTATAGAAAGATTGAATAATTTTGAAAAAATAAAACAATAAAAACAGAAATAAATTAAAATTGGTTTTTTAGGTCGGCTTTTAATATTTTAATGCCTGTTAATTACATTAAAACGATTTTTTTCAATCATTAAAGTTCTTAATATACATAATTTAAAAAAAGTACAATAATTAAAATATTTATTTTTTATGGATACAAAACTTTTAGTTTCAAAATTTGTAATTTTCGATCTGAAATCTAATCAGCTACTTTTAAAATTTTATATTTTTCGAATTCGTCAAAAATTATGAGCTTTAACAACGATTAGGCCAGGATTAATGAAAAAAATTTCATACACTTTATGAAAATTTCATCGGGTCAATGAAACCATTCATTAAAATTGATTTAATGAAACAGATTTCGTTGACTAATGAAACGTTTCTTTGGGGACTTTATTATGAAAAAATTCATTGGATTAATGAAGGAATTCATTAATACTGCGCACAAATTTCTATCAGTGTAGGCTACTGCATGGCCAGCAGAGGCAGCCATTTGAATGAAAGTATTTTCCATTATTAACCGGAAGGATTGTACTTTCAAATAAAAAAAAAATTGAGAAAATATTCAGTAGTTTTTTTATAGCATTTACAAAAAAAAAAGTTATTTGGCGGACCCTTTAAAATGATCAAAAAATGAAGGTATGATATTTTTATTAAAAATAATATAATTCCTTACATATTTTATAATTTATTTTCATAGAAATGGGACGTGGAAAGCATTGCACACCTGAAAAACGTGCTATTATAAAAAATTTGGTTTCTAATCATAAACCATATTCTGAAATAAGAAAATTGGTTGGATGCTCTAATAAATGCAATAAAATTTACTCAAAAATCTGAAAAATGTGATCGGAAGCGAGTTTTTCACCATTAATGGGTAAGCGTTTGATCAGACAATGCAAGAAGACCCCATTTATGCCAGCTACAGAGCTTAAAAAAGAACTTAATGTGACAGCAAGTGTCGAAACGATTCGTCGGAGATTGCGAGACAACAACCTTAAACGCCTGCAGTCCCCGAAAAGTGCCCCTGCTCTCACGTAAGCATGTTGCAAAGCGTTTGGAGTTTGTTAAAACTCATGTGGAATGGCCAGCTGAAAAGTGGAGAAATGTTCTTTGGACAGATGAGTCCAAAATTGTTTTATTTTGAGGCAACGGATCGCGTTCTTATGTCAGAAGACCTCCTAGCGCTGAATTCAATCCAAAATTCAAAACAAAAACAAAAACCATTAAACATGTTGGTTCTACACTCAAAAAAATAAGTTAGTACAAAAGTTAGTAAAACGTCTTGTAAATCAGGTATACTATTTTTTAGCAAATTTTTTTTGCTAAAATCGTGTTTTCAGCTAAAATTTTTGCTATACTTATTCAGCACTTAACTGTTTTATACAAATGCTTTACTAATATACTAATGTTTTACTAATTAATTTTGCTAAAAAAAAATGTGCTGATAGGAGAATGAAGCAGATGTCGCGACATGTCAAGATGTAGTAGAGAAGAGGAAAATGATACTAAAAAGTACAACTCTAATAAGACACATAAAAAAATCAACCATGGAAGACTTTTGTATCTGTTTTTCATACATAAAACAAAATTGAGGATTAAAACAACTTAAATTTTGGGTTGTCACCGGCTTGTGAAAATAATTGTCTATTAATAAAATAAAAGACAAAAGAAAATATTTAAATTCAATATGTATTTTTATAATAAATGTTAATAGATTAATTATCTAGTGTGGTCAAATTGCAAACAAACATATACAGACATGTAGACAGAGTAAAGCGAAAGACAAAGACACACATCTTAGTATGGTTCCTTTTTCTTATTGCAAAAAAAGGGTTGTTTTTGTCGTTTCGTTTGTTTTGTTTGTTTTTTTCGTTTCTATAATTATCTTCGGCAGTTGCGCTCTTTAAAAGAAAGCATCATTTAGACAATAATTGATGTAAGTAGTTGAAAGAAAATTTTTGTTATGTTATATATATTTATTTCTATATATTTTCAGATATTAAATTAATTCATGTCGTCAATGTGGGAAAATGAAAATTTTTATGTTTCGTAATTATTGTAAATTATTTTTAAAAGAATCACAAAAATATGTTTTATGATTTTCAGCAAATATATTAACTAAATTACAATTTTTTTACAACTTTTTTGCGTTTTTTTCAGTCTACTAAAATTCAGCAAAAAATTTATTAATTTTTACCAAATTGCTGACATTAGCAATTTTTTGCTAGCACCCTCCTGACTAAAATTTTGCTGACTCAGCAAAATTTTTTGCTGACTTTACAAACTTTTTTTTTTAGTGTAGCATTATGGTATGGGGGTGCTTTTCCTACTATGTCGTACGACCCATATATTGTATCAGAACAATCATGGATAAGACGGTATACGTTAATATCCTCCGGAAAGTAATGCTACCATATGTGTCTGAGGAAATGCCGCTGATTTAAGTCTTTTAACAAGACAACGACCCAAAGCATACCAGCAAACTTGCAAAAAAGTAGTTTCAGGACATTAAAATAAGTGTGATGGAAGGGCCTGCTCAGTTCCCAGATCTAAATCCAATCGAGAATTTATGGACAGTTATAAAAAAGGAAGTGTCACAAATGCAACCAACCAGTATTGAAGCCCTGTGGATGGCTGTTCAGCAAATCTGGAACTCAATTTCGAAGGAAAGATGCCAAAATTTGGTGAATTCGATGCAAAAACGTTGTGCAGAGGTAATTGCCAATATTTGGCACGCTACAAAATATTAATTTTAATATGTGAAGACACCATAAAAATACTGTTTTCAAAATTTTTAATTTATTTTTATTTATTCTTAGTTTAAGTATTTAATTTAAATACGAAAAAGAAAACTGTAGTGCTATTTTTTGGACTGAGTGTTTTATAAGTTGTTTTAAAAAAGTTGAAAATTTATAATAAAATAAAAAAACAAATCAACAATTTTTTATTAAATATTGTTTTACAGTCTTGTAAGTATCTTATGACACGTTTTTAGTGAAATCAATTTAACCTTTTTAAAAATATCTAACGAAGAAATTTTTTTTTATCCTGGCGCTATTTTGTTGACAGCAGCTGTAAATATTAAGTTAAATTAAAAATTTTTTGCTTGAATAATTACAAAATGTATCAGCCTGTGAATTAACAACTATAGAATGTTAGAATATAATCTTTCTTAATACTAGCATAAATGTTTATTGTCGTCAAAAGAAAATTCTAGAAATTATGAATACATTTATTTGAATTCAATCAAATTCTCCACACACATGTTAACAATCATAATAAATAATTGTATATATATATATTAATTGTGCATACACCCATACATAAACAGATATAAAGATTGAATAGTTACAAAATTTACTCTTTTTGTATTACAAGTTGGTATTTCCGGTATTTGAACAACAACTAACATACATATACATGTGTATACAATAAGAAATAAACTACATATACAGATAAATGCTTGCATGTATTTGTAGCAAACACAAATTGTGCAAATACTAGTTTTGTATTATATTATATAATAAATATGCACGCCTCCCCCCCCCCCCCCCCTCACAAAATGAATTCATAGGGAATTCTGGGAAATGCAGTTTTGAGTAAACGTTACATTTTTTATAGATTTTTAAAAATTCGTTAAATTTGAATATTTCGATTAGTTAAGATTATTACGATTATATAAGATTGTGAGTAGATTTTTTTTGGAAACCTCATTTCCGTGTAAATCAAGGTATTGGTTTAAATGCGTGTCCTAAAATAAACGTTTTGTAAAGCATGCAACCAATATGTGTATACACATATTTAATGTGTGTAAGATGAATTTTGAACAATGTTTAAAACTGATCAAAGGAAACAACAACAACAACTACAAAATCATTGAAATCCTGACGTTCGTTGTGTTTATCTAGAACATAATCATCATCATCATTGACAATACTTAACATGAATATCAACATCTCATAAATAGTTGTTGTAGTTAAAACTCTAAATACATGTAAATGTTCGTGTGTATTTATTAGGGTATTCAATTTACTCGGGTTTGCTTTTGTTCGAGTAATCGAGTAACTCGATTTTGTTAATTTACTCGAGTAGGCGAGTAAGATTTTAAAATTGCTCGAATAACTCGAGTAACTCGAACAATTTTAATACTTTAATTTTATTTTCCAAAAACTCACTTTTTTGTAAGTTTTTATATTTTATTAGTACTAATATAACATAGATATAAAAATTAACAAATTAATTAAAAATTTTAGTAAAAAGTATATCTAAAAGAGAAAAACATTTGCTAAGATCATTTATTATTGCGACAGTTTTGTCTCAGTACACTCAAAGCAAAAGCGTTATTATATCAATGAAATTCTTTATAAATATGTTGAAATCTTCATTGATTTTCCTTCAATATAACTGGTTCATAAATATGTATTAAACTGTTTTATAAAAATAATTTTTCTAAAAAAATTATAAAAAAGTTTTGAAACAACTTTCATGAATATTTAAGAAGATTTTCATCATATTAATGAAAACTTCATTACTTCTATATGTAAATTTTAATATGTGGAAATTTTGCGTAGGACCGCTATGAATTTCCATATAGGGATTCAAAAATTGGCTTGTTACAACGACATAAAAGGGACCAACAAAAAGTTTTTAGTAAATGACATTTAAAATTCCTTTTTGAAAATGTAGTATTTATATGTTAACGGTTAACCGCTTAAATACCCTAGTATTTATCAACATATGTATGTAAGCACAGTGGCTCTGAAAAATAATACACAGAAAGAAATTTATTGCACGAGTTAATATAATATTCATTAATATACTAATTAGGATGTTCTAATAAATAAAATTAAATATTTATTTAATATAATAAAAATATTGTTAAATTCCATTTTTGTTTTTCAAATAAAACTTTTTATACACTGAGAAAATTATATGAAATGAAATTGCACTTTAATTCGTGCATTGAAATTTTTCATAAAGTTAATGTGCGTATTTGTAATATTTTATGAAAAATCATTAATATTAATTATTTCATTAATGACAAGTTTCATAAAATAAATGAAGAAGTTTCATTAAAAAACTGCTTTCATAAAAAGTATAAGGGTTTTCATTAATTTAAAAAAAAAACTCTTTAATTTTGTGAAGAAAAGTTTATTTTTTTTACTGAAAAATTTCATTAGTTGTTGTCCGTAAAAATTCTCTCTGTTTAATTAAATTGAAGTTTTATTATAAAAACGTATGAAAAACATCATTATAATAATGAAAAGATTCAATCGGAAAGTTTTATATTAATTTATGTTATGCAAAATATTTTATAGGTGGATGTTTCGATAGTTTTTTTTATTGTCCGAAAACTAAAAAGTATTCAATGTAAATGAAAAAAAAAATCAGTACATTACGATAACTTTTGCAAATGGAAACTTTTTTGCAATAACATTTCTTACATGTGTTCACATTTTATACCAAAAGTATAACTCTCGGGTCAACTTGGAAATATATAGTATTAGCAACTTTATGCAAATACTTTTTTATTTTTTTCAAAATATAACATATTATTTAACTCTTTTTAAAGAACTAACACTTATTCAGATTTATTGTTCATTAAGCGTTCGTATTCGCTAAAACAGTAAATAAATGTAAAAACCTATTAAAACGTGAAGCAGTGGTTTAAATGTAAAGTTTTGTCATATATTTAGTTAAAGTATTGTTCTACCTCAAGTCCAAAAATCTAATATGATATTGTGACATTAGATTTAACGTGCCGATTTTCAAATCATTTCTATCATGATCATTTTCATGATAGACAATACAACTGTTTCATTGATATCACCAAAATCTTCAGTTGTCTGCAATAGAAAAATATGATTGGCTTATTTGGTTTTATTTGTTGCTTTTCAAATAGTTTGATCATTTTAATTACAGAAAATACAATTGTTTCATTAGCATCACCCAAATCTTCAGTTGTCTGCAATAGAAAATGATAATTGGCTTAACTAACACCGAGACATTACATACAATAGACAAAATAAAATATATAAGAACATATTTTTCTGGGTAATCATAAAACCTAATCATAAAATCATACTATTTGTAAAATACCAATTTAACATGTCGTTTATACACTAAGGCAGACAAAAATATTCTCATAGAGTTTATTTTATCTGTTATATATAATATCTAGGTTTGAGTTACGCCAATTATAATTTTCTATTGCAGACAACTGAAGACTTGGGTGATGCCAATGAAAAAATTGTGTTATCTATCAAAAAAATTATCAAACTTTTTAAAAAGCAACAAATAAAACCTAATATGACAATATCAATATCGGGTAGAACAATATTCTAGCTATATAAATGAAAATATAAAAAGTCCGAAAAGACAATTTTTATATTTTTAATACATAAATTGAAACATTTTTAAAGTTTTGTGCATTAAATATGAGATACAAATATGAAAACAGGTCTTGTTATTTAAATCCGTCAAAACAAAAGCAGCTTGATAGCTTTCTAAATGTTTTAAATGCAAAATACTAAGCGCAAAACCGGTTACCTATAAAGACATTTTTCTCGAGGTATGTACCATTGATCAACAAATTATGTATACCTTTAAAATCAGCATGTCCAAAATATATATGATTGATGGTCACATATTTATTAGTTTTGCTAAGTAACATTTTGTCTTCCTGTGTAATTACATTTTTCCATTTAAATTAAATTTTTAAACTTCTACTAGGATTTTTTTAATTTTCTTTTAAAACAACAATAGTCCGAAAGTTAGAGTTTCTTTATTAAAATTAGCTTTCGTATGTTAAAATCAGTTGAAAGCTGACAAAGTTATGTTTTTTTCTGTATATATAATAATTAAAGTTTTCAGTTTTTTTTTTACAACTTTTTCAACTTCTACGAGCCAATACATCGAAAATTAGTCCACCTCTTAATAGAGCGCTACTAAGAGAATCCGATTTTTGTTTTAAAAAATATTTTTTTTTTTTTTTTTTTTTTTTTAAGAGAAGCAACACTCAGGAAATTCTTCCTATTAATTAATGTGTTGCTTTCTTTGGAAAGGGGATAGTGGAGAGATGAAAGGTGGTGAAAGATTAAGGGCTTCAAACATGGCAAAACTGTAATTGCGCGAGTAGATAAGTCTTAGAACAGTTGTTGCTCGCCACCTGATGTAGAGTTGGCGAATTTATTGAAGCTTTTTGTTTCATAGCCCTGATTCATTATTTCACTTCGGTGGGGTTAAGTGCTATGGGAACACCGAAGGTGGGCGCAGCGATACATATAAGTGATAGAAAACTGATACATATTATTTTTCTAAATTGATGTTGTCGTCACCGGGAATCGAACCCGGGACCATCTGTGTAATAGTCCAACGCGCTAACCATTACACCACAGCTCCCACAATGACGGCGATGAAGCGGATGAAGAGGTTGAGAAGTAAAAAGCGTAGAATGTTCGCAGAAAAATTTATTAAGTTTCCACACTTTTATTCAAGTAATCAATTTTAAAAGTAGCTTGAACTCATTCTAATGTCGTAGCTTATTCTGTTACTGCACGTATTGATTTTGAGTGTGAGTTAGTTGCTGCATTAGTACACCTCTTACTAGAGCGCTACTAAGAGAATCCGATTTTTGTTTTAAAAAATATTGTTTATTTTGACAATTGACAAAATAGATTTGACAATTGTTAAAAATTCTTCTTGGCCGTTCTCAAGATGAAATAATTTCGGTTGCCAGTTGGTAAAAATCAAGACTAAGATAGCAGAACTATAAAAGTACGATTGAAGTATGAAAATCGAATTATTATTACTGAAAAACTGGGAAAGTTAACATTCAGTTGTTTCGTCGACAATGAAAGAGAACAACTGTTAAAAGTTTTGAAAGCTGCAGGCAGCAATTATTCTGAAAGATATTCAATATTCTGTGAAGAATTTATTCAATATACTATGTACCAACCACCGAGTAGAATGTTAGAGAATATACACAATGATATTCCGGAATTATAGTCATATTTTTTAGAGCAAGTCATTCTTAAAAACAAGTGATGTAATTTGGAGCATCTGAAATTAGTATGACTGCTGTTCGGCCTAGATCTTTCAAAGAAGAAGAAGAAATCGAAGAAGACGTGACTGTTGAATTCGGATTTAAAGAGTGTGAATTAGATTAAGAAATCAATAATCAAAATCAGTAATCGATATCACTAATCAATATCAATAATCACTATGTAGTAAATAAAATTTTATTATTACTATTGCCCCGGTAGTCCATGCCTGGACTACCGGGGCAATAACGTTAAAAAAATGCGCTAAGTACACTACCTCACAGGTGCTGTGTAAAAGTGTGCATACGGGTATTATATTGAATACAACTCCTTTAACTTTTAAAATCTCGATATCTCAAAAATGGTGACTCTTAGAAAAAAGTATTAGGACAATTTTTGTAGATAATTTTATGATATAACAGAATTTTTATCTGGAATTTTTTTTTTTTTTTTTGATAAGTCCAAAAAACATAAAAGTTTGATTTTGACCAAGAAAAATTTTTTCGGAGACATGGTATTGAAGGGTACTTTTGGTATTTAATTTATAATGGTATAGAGCAATTCCATATGAAAGCGATCACCTTTGGTCACTAAAAAAAAAAAAAAATATGTAGGTACATTATTTTTTGCTGGGCAATCGATTGAGACTATTTATTTTAAAATCGGAGAGGGGTCGTCCAAAAATTTGCCAATTTTGATCGTTTTCATATGGAATTGCTCTATAACCAAAGTCTTACCAAAATTTAGCTCTGTCGGTTACGGTTGCTATTTGCAATGTATATTTTGACCAGACAGACTAAGTTCATTTATGGATATTTGTTAAACACACTTATAATGTGTTCCTTGTCTGTATGTGCAATGTACATTGTACATGTGTAAATGTGTAAGGACGAAGGAAATGCTTTATATACGGAAACAAATATAACACGAAATATTCACAAACATACAGTGGCGGTCATAAATTTATATGTACTTTTTATTTTAAGGTTGTCGTTAAATATCAAGCTTATCATCAGATAAACAAATCTATCCAATTAGTTATGAGAATTTCTGAAACCAATTAAAATTAATTTATTTTCAAATTTCATCTGAAATTTGCAAATCGTATTTAAATGATAGACAATAGTATATAAATTTTTAAAATGATTATATATAATTTTAATTAACTTTATAAAAATTTGTCTAAAAATCATGTGTCCAATTAAATTTTAAAATATCATAACAAATTAGAACATAAAGCGAAACTTTATTTAAATTACCGAAACTTTATTTATTTAATATTGAGTCTTAAATATTCCAATATATGTAACATACATACAGAAACCACACATATTTTTGACTCTTTGAAATGCAAAAAAATTTAAAAATTAATTCAATATGAATAGGAAATTTTTAAAATGGGAAATCTTTAATGACATGTTCAAAAATGTTTCATATTTAAGAGTGATTTCAGAAGGCTCCAAACAATGACTAATAAAAGAGTCAATTATAGAGCATTCTAAAAAGGCTCTTTATTATGAGTTTATTATGAGCCAAACTATTTTTGAAATTTTCTATGTAGTTTTAAAAGTCTAACAATTGTTTTTTAATATTAGTAAAATAAATTTCTGTAAATAAACAAGTTCTCTTTCGCTGTCAAAATAAAATAGTTGAAATGCAATATCACAGGAAAATACATTTCAATGCCATGTGCAAGATTTTTGTGAATTGATATTGATGATGTGCCTAAATAGAGAAAAAAATAATAAGAAGTCTGTTTTCCTCAACGTGTTTCAAGATTTGGTTTTTGGGTGAGGACTCAATATGCTAGTTTCCATGATACACAAAAAAGCTCGCATTTGAAGTTGGGTATTTGTAATGTAATTTACATATACTGCAAAACAACGTATCATCAAAAAAATAGCAATCGTGTTTTTTATTGAACTATATGCCTCTACAAAATTCTACACTCCTAAGACTAAAAATAACTATGTATTTTAAAACCAAAATTCAAAATTAAGTACCCAGCTAAATTTTTTAGAACAGATTACCTTAGAACCTGTTCTAGAAAAACTTCTTTTAAAACCGGTTACATTGAACCGGCTCTAGATCAGGTTCCCGGGAGTCGAAATGTAAGGTGTCTTTGCCCCAGAACCAGTTATACAACTGGTTCTAGAAGCGGTTCTAAAGCAACCTGTTCTTGTTTGGAGGTAAAGAACCTATTTCAAATATGACAAACTCCATATAAAAAGAACCAGTTGCAGAACAGAAATTAGAACCTGTTAAAATACAGTATAAGCTGTTCTGCAATCAGTTATTTGGATTTTACTATTTTACTGGGTATGATCAAGTGCATAATTTTTATAAAAAAAAAATAATGTGTATATAACTTGTATAAATGGGAAATGAAAACACAATAGTACACACTGCTTCCCGTGAAACTTCACACAGTAATAATCAACGTAATTTCAGGCTTTAATTTCAAAGAATAGCCCACTAGATCCATCAGGTGCTGAACAATTAGATTCTAAAGTAGGTCACCTCGGGTATTGAAAAGTTTGGAGAGCTTGCCAATTTTATATATTATTATATTTAGTCCATTTTGCCCTATCTCGCTTGTTTCAGGCCATTTGCAAAAATCGCGATTTTATAAAATTTATAGTATCTCGAAAACTATGCGAGATATCGAAAAACTAAGCAAGATATGCAAAAACTTAGCGAGATATCGAAAATTTTCCAAAACTTTACCTGCTTAACACGTTCCGCTAATAGAAATGTGTCTAGCGATCCAATTCCTCTCGTTCCCCCGCTTTCCTTCATATCGTTCCATTTTGGATCAATGTTCCATATAATTATCGGAGTGATTAAATTTGTATTTTCATGTAGGTATTTGGGTAAAGAAATAATTAAGACACCCTGCTTCTGTGTAAACAAAAAAAAATAATTTCTCAGGATGATCTTTCCAGGAGATAGCCTATTTGTATCATTAGGGTTACTTAATGCGTCTATAGAGCCCTGATTTCATCGATATAATGGTGGAGTATGTTTTTCGAAAATCGTATCTGTCAATAATTTGATTCCTTTAATGAAATTTAGAATCAATGAAATTTATTATCATTTAATCTTATGAGTGTTACTTTTTCGAAAATCGTATCTTTCAATAATTTTTTTACTTTAATTGATGCATTACTAATGGTAATGAAATTTAAAATCAATGAATTTCATTATAATTTATAAAAAAATGCTAATGAAAACAATTTCATTACAAATGCCATCAACGAAATGGTAATGAAATCATCAATTAAATAGTCCATTCAACTAATTAGTCCCATATATGTTTTTACTAAACTAAATTTTGCTAATTATTATAAAATTATTGAAAAGGGAAAATTCGGTTATCAGTCGAACTTGCCGCATGTGGAATAAACTTCGCGCAGAGGTATTCCCTGAGAATTACCATGTGGACAAATTCAAGTCTACAAACACTACACCCTCTTTCCTCCTTCTCATAACCTATTTTCCAGATGTCAACGAAATGCACTGCATTTGTAGATTGTTGGTTAAACGCAAAAAAAGTGTTATTCGTATTAATAAATTTTCGTTTCTGTACACTTTTTTATTACTCAGAAAACTACTCTTAAAAAAGAGAGAAAATTCCCCTTCTAATGCTTATATTTAGGAGTCCTTTATGAATCATTAAAGAAGGCTGAGAAAGAGGCTTCACCTGCACAGATAAACACTCTCATGTAGCTATGATTTTAAAAGATCTCAGGACTCTTTTTTCAGTCTTTTCCGACTCCAAATGTATACTAGGATCTATAACATTCAAATTTCTCACGGAGATAATTTTAAACTCAACTTTGTTGAAATTACATCAAAACCGGAAATTCTGCTATTATTCTGATCAACACTGTACTTATTTAAACATTTAGTTTTAACAAACATGTGACTGATTGTTCATTTAGGTGTGTATATATAAGTACATCTATGTATACAACTTTGTAGAACTACTATGTAATCAATGTACTTGTTCACAAATATAACTACATTAAAGTTGTCCAAAAAAATGTTGAAAGTTAGATTTTACGACCTCCACAATGATGACCCTATTCCATGATGTCTTAACATTTAGAGGCCTCAAAATAAGTTAACTTTTTACAACTAGTAAATTGCCTCTACACTCAAAGGAAAAGCTTCATCATATTTATGAAATGTTTCACAAATGTTCGTCCAATGTAACGTCTCAACATATTTATGAAACATTTCATGAAAAGCAAAATCAATATCATCATATTAATGAAATGTTTCAATAAATATAAGAAGAATATTTTGTAATAGTGATTTCAATATTTTTGTGTTGAAAAAAGTTCATATAGAACATAATATGGTCATTTTAATTATTGTTTTTTATGAAATGTTTCATAAATATTGACGAAATAGTTACATTGGGCGAAAATTGATGAAATTTATTTCTGGTCATATCTCTGGGCGTAGAAGAAATTCATACAAATTTAGGGTTGACTCTAAATTGCATTATATCTTAACCTACGAAATGTACAATTACAAAAATTCCACAGAAATGCATTCGTGCAAAAAAATGTTCATGGCGCTAAATATATGACAAGAGCATGATCAAAGTTGACCACTTTTTTGTATGAAATTTTTAAATTTCGCGATATTTGCGACTCCGATTTCAATGTGGAGTTTATATTCATAATGTACGCCCAAAGATATATTACATTTAGTGTTTTGCAATCGTTATTATTATTTTTAATTTTTTGTCATATTTAAATTCAAATAAAATTATAAAACATTTTTTTTTTTTTTATAAACTCAGGAAATTCTTCCTATTTATTTCTGTGCTGCTTTCTTTGGAAAATGGATAGTTGAGAGATGAAAGGTGGGGAAAGATGAAGGGCTTCAAACATGGCAAAACTTTAATTGCGCGAGATGATAAGTCTTAGAACAGTTGTTGCTCGCCACCTGATGGAGATTTGGCGAACTTATTGAAGCTTTTTGGTTCATAGCCCTTATTCATTATTTTACTTCAGTGGGGTTAAGTGCTATGGGAACACCTAAGGTGGGCCTCTGATACATATGAGGGATAGAAAACTCATAAATATTATTTTTTTTCCTTAATTGATGTTGCCGTCCCCGGGAATCGAACACGGGACCATCTGTGTAACAGTCCAACGCGCTAACCATTACACCACAGCTTTTGGCTTTGGCCGACCATATTTAATTTTATAATGGCATATTTTAAGAGTTGTGGAGCTCGTGAACTACAATTTTTTCATTTTTTGGACCACCTTAACCTACTACTCATACACGTACAAACAAATATCAATACGACATTTACACACTTAAACATCAAACACTTTCTTTATGTATATTTGTTAAATGTTGATGAATGTCATTTGTTCGTTAAGTATAATTTTGACTTTATATCAAATTTGTATTTATAAGTAATTTTCTATTGACTGATAGTTGCTTTGCGATAATGATGACATTTATATATAATTTTATTGATATTAGCATGAGGTGTTTATATCTATAAATTCACATATTTGTAGACATGTTAGTTTAACACGGAGTATTAGAGAAATATTTTTAGTTGACTACTAAAGGATATTTTAAGTTTTAGTATGTAAGGAATTTATATTCGTTCCATTGACTTATAAATAATTAAATAATAATTTAAAATAAAAAGTTAATAAATTTATATTTAGATTTTTTTTTACAAGTTTGATATAATTTTTATTAAAAATAAAAATGTTGTTTGTCCTCGAACTTGAATAATTAGTAGTATGGATATGGCGGCCCATAAATTCTTGAAGCTGCACCGCCATAGGTTTTGGGCCGCCAAAGGTTTTGCACCGCCATAGGATGTGCACCCCCATATGTTTTGCACCGCCATATGTTTTGAGCCGCCATAGGTTTTGAGAGGGTTGCCAGATTGATTGAAAATGTTCCCCCCTAAAATTTGTTTTTTATTTATTTTTTTTCTTTATTTTCTTCTTTCCTCTCTTTCTTTTTCTCTCTTTCTCTTTTCTTTTTTTACTCTTTTTATCCCTCTTATTTTTTTCTTTATTCATTACTTTTGAATATAAACTCAACGATTAATTAGATTAAATTAATCGTTATCAATTGTCATATAAATAAAAGGACAATGATTAGTGATTATTAATAATTCAGGGGTTTATTAACAAAATTATGAGTGGCATATAAAAAGTGGTGCTAACCTTAAGATGGCTGATGAACAAGAAAGAATGGAGGTCGTCCTTAGTAACGACGAAACCTCGGTTTAGCCGTTCTACTTCCACTGAATTATTGTTCAGTGGCAAGTCGAACATAAAAATACAAATTATAATTCACAATGGTTTTCGAATTACCGCGTTTACATTAGTAATAAACATAAGTACAAGGTAAGTATAATAAGGTAAGTAAATAATACTTATAATAAGGTAAGTAAATAATACATAAGGTAAGTGTAACAATAATTAATTCAATAAATACTGGGTTGATAATAAATGGTTGTAATTGTTGTTCAAACGTAGTTTGGACAACTTTTTTTCTTTCCTCCCTTTCTCTTTTCTTTCCTTCTCTTTTCCCAGTCTTCTTATTTTCTTTTCTTTTCTTTTTTTTCTTTTTTTTTCTTTTCTTTTCTTTTCTTTCTTTTCTCTTAAAAAAAAGTTAGATGGTGTGTCATTGTGGTTTAACAAAAACTCTTCTAGACATTTCGCAATTTCATCATATATCGACATTTTTAGCATTGACTAATTTTGAGTTCGAGCCGAGAGAGCATGTTGGAATTAATGTGAATCTTGGTTCCAGGCACGTAGCTAGGCGGGGGGGGGGGGGGCTTGGGGGCTAGAGCCCCCCCCCCCCCCCCCCCGAAATGATTTGATAAATTTAAAAAATTAATACAATTCGTTAGAAAGTAACAATGTTATTGATAAATTTAATATGAAAATATTTATTTTTGACTTGGATCAAATAGGAAATAGTTTTATATGATTCGAATCTTAAAATTTTGTTAGAAAACATCGTCTGCAAATGGGCGGCTATCATTGTTAGAGTTGATTTTCGACAAAAAGCAATAAATAAAATCATTTCATAAGAAATTTCGAAGTCTTTGGCTTAAAATATAATCAAAAAATTGTTTGAGACAATGCAAACTAAAAATTAAATATGTCTACACAGAGTTCAATTAAAATATTTGTTGATTCAGTTAAACTTTAACTGAATTCGGTCGTGTTGATGCAATTGTAGTAACAACTAAAATAATTTGTGTCTATTTAATTAATATTATTTCAATTACATATAGTTTTATTCACATCTATTAAAAATTTAATTGAATATTGTTTACTATTGGGAAAAATTACAAAATTGTAAAAAATCGCCAAAATTTAAAAAAGTCGAAACCATTTGAAAAAATCGCAAAATTTGAAAAAAAAACTGCCAACATTTAAAAAACAATCCTCAAAATTGCAGAAATTTAAAAAACTCCCAAAATAAACGCCAAAATTCGAAAAAAATTAAAAAAAAATCACCAAAATTAAAGAAACGAGAATTTTCAACTTTCAACAAAGTTTAATTGAAATTTTTTTTTGACAATGTTTTTTTCTGTGTATTTTGACATAATCTTTTAAAATGGGGATACCACTAAAACTCAAAATTAAGTTTACTTGTGCCGTAAAAGTCGTTACTTTACTTACAGTGCAATCTTTTTATTTAAATTTGGTTTGCTACGAACGCATCTGGTAACATAGTTTTCAGTATTTTTTTACGATATATATTACGATATCTCATATATTTTTTTAATTTTTTTTGAAACAAATTTAAGCCTCAAACTTTGATCGTTATGCATAATGTTAACGTGGTTCAATGTGACTCAAATTTTCTATATTTTTTTTTTAGACTAAAGTAAACAAATTTCTATCGGCGCTCCTTGAAATGCGACATTTTAAAATCAAGCAGCTAAACCAGTCTTTGTGTTATAACTATGTAGTTTTTTTAGACATTTTAAAGGGTTTTTATTTAAAAAATTGATTAAAGACAATTTGAAAAGCGTTTGAAATTGTCCAAAATATAAATCAAAGTGAATTGGAAATACATAATTTAGTTTTAAATAAAATTATTTTTAAATTTTCCAATTTTATATTTTTTCTTTATTATTATTTCTTTCACGCTTACTTGTAAAATTTACGATTTTTTTAATACAAGACATGAAGTCGGATATATGAGAAAGGGAAAAAAATAGTGAATTATTTGTTAAAATAATTCAAATAAGTGGCAGCCGGGGTCCACGACATATTGTCAAAATGGTTTTCAAAATGTGTGTTTTCTCGAGCATTTTAACGCTGTTTTTAAATAAGTCTAAATTTCCTAAACTTTAAACATATTTTCATACAAAGATGTGTTAAATTTCACCACCAATTTTAAAAATAGATACGTTTTTCATATATTTTTGCTGCTTTATCACCTATCCGAATTTCATTAATTTATAAGGGAACCCATCGGAAAAGCTTCCTTGTAAGTGTCAGGCAATTTATATAGGATATTTGCCTTTTACTTTGTTTTTTTGGACGGTTATAAATCTTTAATTTTCCAAGTTAAAACGTTTGCATAAAATAATACATTACTTTATATACACTTATAAGGTTTTGTCTGCCAGTGCATTTAACCGGACATAATTATATAAATTCATATATAAAATTAATTTCGTAGAAAAAATTAAATATGATGTCGTATATAGTTGCGTATTATTGTATATTGCATTTAGAATACACTAGGGTATTCAATCGGTTAACCGTTACTCGATTAATCGATGAAATGATGTCGAACAATTGTTCGAGTAAGTGGCCAATTTCGAGTAAAGAATAACTCGAACAATTTTGGTCGATTTATCGAGTAACTCGAGTAATTTAAAAATATGAACTATTTTATATTTTTTTAATATTTTGTATAAAATAATGTGACTGTTATAGTGAATATTTAAATGTTAAGTGTATTTTTATATTAAGTGAGCACTGTTAAAGAAATTATATTACGAAAAACGAATAACTTAATGCGAAAAACTCCGATATCGAAGAAACTTGGATATTTTTAAAGAAACAAGTTCTAAGACTGGAGTGTTTAAGACTATTGGTGAGGATTTGAGGGTTTAAAAGTGGGATCAAACATTTTTTTTTTTAATTTAGTTGCCATTTGATCTAAAGAAACTACATATAAATACTATATTTTCAAAAGGGAATTTTTAAATGTCATTTACTAAAAACTTTTTGTTGGTCCCTTTTATGTCGTTGTAACAAGCCAATTTTAGAAGCCCTATATGGAAATTCATAGTGGTCCTACGCAAAATTTCCACATATTAAAATTTACATATAGAAGTAATGAAGTTTTCATTAATATAATGAAAATCTTCTTAAATATTCATGAAAGTTGTTTCAAAACTTCTTTATAATTTTTTAAAAAAATTACATATCTCAAAATTCCAAAATGATAGGACAAAATTGACTATTTTTTCGTTAAGTACTAACACACTAATATAACAAAACTGTGTCAAGTCTGAGTGAAATTACAAAACGGATCACCTTACAAATAGTTTTATAAAACAGTTTAATACATATTTATGAACCAGTTATATTGAAGGAAAATCAATGAAGATTTCAACATATTTATAAAGAATTTCATTGATATAATAACGCTTTTGCTTTGAGTGTACTAAGACAAAACTGTCGCAATAATAAATGATCTTAGCAAATGTTTTTCTCTTTTAGATATACTTTTTACTAAAATTTTTAATTAATTTGTTAATTTTTATATATATGTTATATTAGTACTAATAAAATATAAAAACTTACAAAAATGTGAGTTTTTGGAAAATAAAATTAAAGTATTAAAATTGTTCGAGTTACTCGAGTTATTCGAGCAATTTTAAAATCTTACTCGCCTACTCGAGTAAACTAAAAACCTCAAAATCGAGTTACTCGATTACTCGAACAAAAGCAAACCCGAGTAAATTGAATACCCTAGAATACACTAAAACTAATCCAATTAATAATTACGTTATATTTATATACCTAGACATTGCAAAATAATATATATTTTGATATTATATCATATTTAAAAAAACACAATTTTATTTCAGATAAAATTGTATATTACCTTATGCAGAGTCACACTAGAAAATTTGTCAATTATATTTTGGATGTAAATATACATATATTACATCAATACAATAGTACAATTAATTGCATCACTTTGTGTATAATTGTATACACAAAATTTACCCCAATTTTTGTCTTTTGAATTGATTTCTTTCTGGTTCTTAACCCTAAAAAAAGAATTTGTTTCATTTGTAACATTAAGAGTTCTTAATTTAGTCTAAGATTTTTTTCAATCTAAAACTCTAAATTTAGTTTCAACGCTTTTTCCGTGTTTGTTATTTAATGGTGTAAGTTAATAAATTCCACAAAATCTTCATTTTCATTATATTATTTTTATTTTTGAATATAATAAAATTTCCAAATGCTATGGAATTTGTTACAAATTATAATGTTGTAAACCTTTTGCAAGTGGCTAAAGTCTAAGAGGATTAATAGATATTTCGGATTTTCATGACGTTTTAAAATCAAAAACCGGATACAACTATAGCTTATTTTGTATATATCAGTATCAGTTCAGATATAAATTTATACCGCTAATTATTATGCCCATTTCTCGGATAAAACTGTATTAAGACTCATATTAAATTTCGTATGATTATATAAAGCATAATATTAATTTTAATCGGGTTATTAGAAGTTGAAACTTTTTTACTTTTTTTTACCAGTTATCAAGTTTTAGCTACCATAGACGTATATTAGCACATACAAATATAAAGTAACGCAATTTTATTTTTCGCGGTTTTCAAAAAGTTTTTCGCATAATCCTTTTTTTATTTAATTAAACTAAAAATTAATATTTAACTAAAAATTTAACGTAATTAGACAATAACGATGCATATCCAACTTAAAGTACACAAACGTTTTCAAATTTGACGTGTTTCGCGGATTATGATCAAACAGATTAAAGCGTTGTTTCGCGATATAGACATCAAAATTCGCAAAATAATGAACACAATAAGTAAAAAATGAAAAAATGCATTTTAAGTAAATGCACTTTATGCGGTAGGTTTTTGTTTCAAAATGACCTGAGAAAGCTATTTCTATTATTAATACATGATTGCCCATTACGTGTAGGTAAAAATTTAGCAGAAATTTAGCAAACAAAAAAAAAAAAAAAAGCTGTTACTCTAGTGTGCGAAAAAAAATATATATATAATCACAATAAAAAATCGAAAAGCCACCCCCCCCCCCCCCCCGAAACAAATTCCTAGCTACTTGCCTGCTTGGTTCTATTACTTTAGTCGGAGAATCTTCTGATGGAACCGAGGAGATATATACTAGAAAGCGACTTTCAACGCAATGCCCTTTCCACAACGTAGATCAAAAGTAAAAAAACACTAAGTATACAGACATCGATAAATTTAATTTTGTGTGTGAGCAAACATTCCTATAAAGCTATCCAAATAATAAAATATTGAATTTGATCTTCAACTTCCCAATAATGATACGGTGAAAATAGAGATTAATTGTAACCTGCTTAAAGCTAGCATACCATATGGAGATGAGCCTTTGACATCAGCCAATTTGTCGACAGCAACAACGGTATCACCTAGAGGCATATACCACTCAACTGCAAGTAGATAAGTTCGCTTAACGTGAGGATTGTTGATCAATAGGGTAATTTAATTAATTTTCGTGGAGAAGAAATTACGCTTCGCATACATTTGAAACCAAGAATATAATGATTATTTAACATAAAAAGAGCTTTGTAACTCCATATCCATACATTAGATCCCCATCAGTTGGAGAATCAAGAGCAATAAAATCATATAAAAGCTTAACCCCTGAAAACAAAGAGTTTCTAAAAGTTTCAAGCCTTAAGCTAAAATTAATCCCATTAATGATGTATTGGAAAAACCTGTATCGGATGATAGTATTATAAAAAAAAAATATCATACATATACTCCATACTTGCAATCATTTCACAACAACGATGGAATACGAATCTCAGTTCAAAATCAGGATTTTTATATCTACCCAACGAAAGTTATCTTTATATTGAGGGTAATGTTGTAGATATTTCTAATAATAGTTTTATAACAAATGTTTTTAAAATGAAGAGTAACATTATGCCAAGTCTATTTGATAATATTCGCTATGAACTTAACGGTGTTGAAATTGATCGAACAAGACATCTAGGTATTCGAAGTACCATAAAAAATTATGTTTCATTGAATGCAATGTATAGTAAAATGATGCAAAATGCCAGTTGGAATAATGGAACTAGCATATCACTAACAAATTCAAACTTTAACTTTTTGTACCGCTAAAGGGCTTATTGGGATTTGCCGAAGATTTTAATAAAATCATTCTAAATAGCAAACCCGAGTTAATATTATTACGTTCTAAAAGTGATGAAGGATTGGTAACATTATCTTTGGCTACAGAAAAACCTAAATTAACCATTACAAATATATCTTGGAGACTTCCACACGTCCACCTATCTGATGTAAGCAAATTAAGTATGATCAAAACCATCAAAAGTGGAGCATCCCTACCATTATCATTTCTCAGTTGGGACTGTCATTTTAATCCCAAACATACAACAGGTACTAATCATATTTGGAATGTTAAATTAGCTGCCAATAGAGAACGATTTGTTTTGATCGCCTTTCAAAATGACAATAATATTATTAATTGTGATTTAACCAACTTGAAAGTACATCTGAACTCAGAATCATATCCATATGATGATTTGAATCTTAATTTTGAGAAAGATCGTTTTGCAATTCTCTATGAAATGTACATACACATAGACCATAAAGTCTGCGTTCACCTTACACATTTTTATAAGTGATGTTAAAACTCAACTTAAATATATAAATCAAATAATTTTTATTTTCATTTATATATAATAAACTTTAACTCAAAACACCCAAAGAGGATTATCATCATTTTATTAGGAGGGTTTTAGAAACAAGTGACAAAGACAAACAACATCGGCAAAATTAAATCTATTTTAACAAAAAACGACTTCCCAAATAAAACTTTTAATGATCTTATAATACAAGCAAAGAAGAAGTTAAATAATGAAATAATGAGGACAGAAAAATCAGCAAAAATATATAAATCGATGACTTATATCCCAGGATTATCCGAAAGATTCAAAAATTCAAATATATATAACACCGATAAATTTAAAATAGCTCTGAGAACTGACAACACACTTGACAAAATATTTAGCAAAACGAAGTCAAAATTGGAAAATGATGAAAAGTCGAATTTAGTTTACAAGATAAACTGCAAAGGGGACAAGGCCAACGTATGCCAAAAGGTAAACAAAACTAAAAACCAGACTTGCATCGCATAAATTGGAACAAAAAACTGCATTAGCGGCCCACTGCACGGTAACAGGGCACACACCTGATTTTAACGACGTAGAAGTATTAGTGAGCGAGAGTAATTATAAGAAGAGACTTACTCTTGAAATGTTACATATTATTGACGTACCAGTGTGTAAGAGACTAAATTATAAAAGAGACGTTAAAATTGCGCTCAAATTTACAGACACACAATTGACAAACACAGATCAGTTTGTAATTAACCACCTCCAAGTGCACCGGTTTTAATTAGTACGCGTATATTTATTTAAAATGTAATTATTGTGATTAAATGTTTGTAATTTACGTGTTTTTAATAATTTTATATAATTTATAAAATTTTTTTATTATTATTATTTTTCTTATAGTTTCCTTGAAAATGACAGAAGACTTCAGTCGAAATATCGGAAGAATTAATAAATAAACTAATAAAAATTAAAAACTTTTGTTTATTTATTTAAAATAATTTATTCACATGACCTCAAGCCGACAGTAAATCAAAAAACTACCGACAAAATGTTTATTGATCTACAAGGTTTCAGGGGAAACCATAATAATTTTATTGTAAAGTCATGTAAAGTAATAATTTTATTGGCATGATCACTGATCATGATTACTTCACATTCATTGTTAAACCACCATTCCACATCTCTAAATTAAATGAAGACAAAATACTACAAACCCATTGGCTAACCAAACATTTCCAAGGATTACGTTGGGAAGATGGAACAGTTCCATATACTAATTTGGAGAAAATTTTATGGAATAACACTAAAAACATATGCCAAATATATGTCAAAGGTATAGACAAACAAGAGTTTCTGGAAACAATTTTAAAGAGACCTGTCGTAAATATCTAAGACTATTCCTGCTTAAATTTTAAGAATCTTGACGAAGAAGCTGCTCCGGATGTGAAAATCATAATCCTAAAAATTGTGCCCTCAGGAATGCTTTTCTACTATATAAATATTTCCAATTCAAACTAAACTATAAGCCAAACTAAGAAAATATATTAAAAATAAAATAAACAAGCATTTTTAGTATTATATAAATTAAAATTCATCTTTTTATTTACTTCAAAGGGGAGGGTGTGGTTAGGTAGATTTATTTAACATTTCAATGTCAGTATTTGAATGATAAGAAAATATATAATTAGTGTGTTCGATAACACAAAAATTTTTAAAAATTTGTAAAAGTTTTTACTAGAAGGGGTTCGTTTACACAAATACTCAGAAAAAAATAGTAAGAAGAGAGAGTAAAATGACAGGTTGTTGACAAAAAACTTACAAGTTTTCACTGGATAAATTTTTGCCAGAAAGAATTTGTAAGAAGAAATAAACATACAGGCGCACAGTGCGGCCGAAGGCCGAACTTTGCGGCCATAATTCAAAAACTTAATTGATCGACCTGAAACCTCGCACTCGGGAGTTTTTGAAGTCGCTGATCACGAATCCATCGTCAGAATTACGGAATTCAAAATGGTGGTTCCAATATGGCGTCATGCAAAGACTTCTAAAGATTTTTCGTGTACCTTTAATACAAAATAAATGAACTAAAACAAACATTTTTCAAATTTTCACAAATATTTTTATTGAAATTGAAAATTAGAGGTTATACACGAAAGTAGAGTTTCGAATTGTAGTACAACTTGTACAATTATTTACATTTATACGCACAACTTTTGCAAAATCAGTATTACCTTCAGTTCGCAATTTACATGTTGCTGAGTATAGGAGAGCTTCTGTTGACACATTCGCTCGTAATTCTTCTGTTTTCCTGCGTTTATTTCGTTCAGAAGATTCTGAGAAACTGAGTTCTCGCCGACCTGCATTGGAATTTTTACCCAACATTTTGTTTTGGTTTTGACTCTTTTTTCAGTTTAATGGATTTTTGTAACCAATCATGATTTGTTTTCAAAAATTTTTCTTCTATTCTTTTACTTGAATCCCATCTTGATCTTATTTTATGCACTTGATCTGATATTTGCTTTTTTTCATCAACTGATAAATGATAGTTTTAATTTTTACTTTCGGATAAAAGTGTTTTAACCTTAGCATACATTTCTTTTATATCATCCTTTAGAATTTTTTTTATTTCTTGGAATAATTTCAGCCTTGTTAGGTCACCTTCCATCATATTACTGGAACCTGCAAAATAAATACATATTTTTATTATCGTTAAATTACGTATATAAATTAAACAAAAATTAATATCTGGAATAAATTCAACAAAAATTATATTTTCAGATATAGTTTTGATTGTCATACTATGTATTTTACTGGAAAATTCTATCCCACAAAAAGTTGTATAAAAACTAAAGTCGCAGAGGTAGCAGCTAAATCTTGTTTTATTCAGTAAATAATACTGTTCTGAGTAACCTCTAATAGGTTTTAAGGCAGCATATGATAGCGTTTTATTACTATATGGTTTGTAAACTCAAATTTTATATAAAAAAACACAAAAAATATATCCTCAAATTTCTATTGCTAAAAATTTTTTGTTACGGTATTGAAATTTACTAAAGTTTTTACGTCTTTTACTAACCTGTAGACGTAGATTCCATTTGGTTTTGTTAGATTTCCTTTACTCCAAGAACTTTCACACGTGTATAACTTTACCTGTGTATCTACAGTAATATGATGTTTGGATGAAGGCCACGTTGCGACTCAAAGAAAAGAGGAGACTTTAGGTATAGGACGTTACTATGAGCGGATTTCACTTCATAGAGGATCACTTTAGCCAACTCAACGATGGAAAAACTCTATCTAGAAACTTTATTTTTCGAATTTTGGCCGCAAAATGCGGTCTTCGGCCGCACAGAGAGTCGCTCACAGATTAGTTGATGCAGTCAATAATTTTTTGAAAAAAAGTAAATATGTCGAAATTTATTGCATTTTAAAGAAAAAATGCACACTCTATATCAAAACATTATTCTCAGTATTATAAAGAAGAATAAACAACAACAAAAAATTACACTCACGAAGATATACTAACAAAACAATTAATGCTCTCATTTAAATCTGTTCACAGCTTAAATGATGCATTATATAAAACCGTTATCTTAGAGAAAAATAACGGATCAATATTTTAAATTGTTGGTGCATATCAATGATTAAGATCAATATAAAGTGGTATTTTACAAAAAAAGTTTGAATTCAAATATTTATTCGTATTTGTTAAGAATGCGAAAACGAACATCGATTGAAAAGCGGGAGGATGTAATTCGGCATTTCAGAGAGGGAAAGAGCCAACGGAAAATTGCTGAAATTGTAGCATTAAGTTCTTCAACAGTCCAGCACATCATTGAAAGGTTTCTCCACGAAAATAGAATTGAAAACAAGGGTAGATCTGCACCAAATAAGATATTCAATGATGTAGATAAGCGTTGGATCGTAAGACAGGTAAAGGAAAAACCCGATCTTAGTGCTCCAAAGTTAGCAGTTGAAGCTGAAAAGTACTAACGTAAGCCCTGCGATCCGGAAACTATTCGAAGAGTTTTGCGAGAAGCTGATTTTCATGGGCATACTGCCCGAAACAAGCCATTCATTAATGCCACTAATAGAAAACGTAGAATAGAGTTTTCTCTTGAACATCTAAACAAAGATATTTATTTTTGGAAGTCGATTATTTTTGCTGATGAAAACAAATTTAACCTCAGATGGCAAGTCCTATGTTTGGAGAAAACCAAACACCGCCCTAAATCCATGTAATTTGAGCGGTACGGTTAAACACGGTGGAGGCAGTGTAATGGTGTGGGGCTGCATGTCGTACTCAGGAGTCGGAAATTTGACCTTTATTGAAGGAAACATGGACAAAAATATGTATCTAGATCTACTTAAGGACAATAGTGCTAAGAAACTTGGTATTAGGGATTCATTTAGATTCTACCAAGAAAATGATCCCAAGCACACATCTGGTATTGTGAAGAATTGGCTTATCTGGAACTGCCCACATGATGTACAGACACCTGCTCAGAGTCCAGACCTTAACGTCATAGAGAATCTGTGGTCGGTGCTTGAAAATAAAATCCGAAATCAGAATATTTCTAATGTTGCAGATCGGAAACGTGCGTTACTTGAGGAATGGGGTAAAATTAGTGCCGATTATACAAAAGTATTGGTAGAGTCTATGAAATCCCGACTAAAAGCCGTCTTAGATCAAAAAGGATATCTTACTAAGTATTAGGTGTAATTATTAGTACAACAAATAAATACTTTTTATATTTTATAAAGACTGTAAATCAGTGCATCATTTAAGATGTGAGCTCAAAAGTGTAAAAGCATTTTTTTATTTCATTATATCTTTTTATGGATAAATATGTTCTGTTAATTTTTGTTAAATAAAATCTATAATTTAATAATGTTATTGAATTGTGTGTTCTTTTTTCACTTTTCGCAATAACTTTCGAAATATTTGAGATTGTTCTTTAATTTTATGACTGCATCAAATATGCTGTGAGCGACTGTATGTTGTTTTATATATTTTACCATTTCTTACAAATTTTCTGTTCGTTTACTTTTTTGTAAATTTGTCTTACTCTCTGTTATTTTGTTACTGAGTAATTTTTACTGGACTTTATTGGGAAAGTAATCGAACACACTTAATATCTACACTCAAAAAAAAAGTTTGTAAAGTTAGCAAAAAATTTTGCTGAGTCAGCAAAATTTTAGTCAGGAGGATGCTTGCAAAAAAGTTGCTAATGTCAGCAAAATCTTTTGCTGAAAATCAGCGAGCTGATTTTTAGCAACAAAATTTGTAGATTCAGCAAAAGTTTTGTTAACACTTAGTAGATTAGAAATACAAAAGCCTTGCTAAAAATTAATAATTTTTTGCTGAATTTTAGTAGACTGAAAAAAAAGCAAAAAATTTGTAGAAAAATTGTAATTTAGTTAATTTATTTGCTGAAAATCATAAAACGTAATTTAGTGATTCTTTTAAAAATAATTAACTATAATAACGAAATATAAAAATTTTCTACAGTTATATTAGTTATTTTCATTTTCCACATTGACGACATGAATTTATTTAATATCTGAAAATATATAGAAATAAATATATATAACATAACAAAAATTGTCTTTCAATTACTTACATCAATGGTTGTCTAAATGATGCTATCGCAACTGCCGAAGATAATTATAGAAACGAAATGAAAAAATAAACAAAAACAACGAAACGAAAAAAATAACCCTTTTTGCAATAAGAAAAAGGAACCATAAAAAAATCTACCTAAGATGTGTGTCTTTGTCTTTCAATTTACTCTGTCTGTGTGTCTTTGTCTTTCAATTACTCTGTCTAGATTTCATTTTCCTCTTCTCTACTACATCTTGACATGCCGCTACATCTACTTCATTCTGTGTATATCTTTCAATCTGGTTGTCGTCCACACTATTAATGTGCTTATCAGCACAATTTTTTTTAGCAAAATTAATTAGTAAAACATTAGTATATTAGTAAAGCATTAGTATAAAACAGTTAAGTGCTGAATAAGTATAACAAAAATTTTAGCTGAAAACACGATTTTAGCAAAAAATTTTGCTAAAAAATAGTATACCTGATTTACAAGACGTTTTACTAACTTTTCTACTAACTTATTTTTTTGAGTGTACATCAAAATTAAACAAATTATGTAAATTTTGTTTTTTATTTTTATTAATAACATGAATATTTATTTTCTATCAAATAAAAAATGTAAAACAAAAATAAATTCGTACATTTTATTTTAACTATTCTCACAGTTATAAACTTTTTAATTTTCTCTGATATTTTAATTAATGAATGATAATCGGCCTTATTATGAGTGTCGTTCTCGTATTTCGACAGCAGTCGCAGTCGTTGTCGTTTAGGTTGGCTCATAATTATCACCATTTCAAATGTTTATGAGCAACCCGGTTTTATAATCTGTCGGCATTAAACACGTAAATTTAAATACAAATTACACTGTGCTAGTTCAAAAACGTAACAAGCGGGGCCCCCGGCGGGTAAAGCTAATTCGAGTACGCTGAATCCAGTGGTTCTAACCGTTTTTTTTTTTGGTTAGCTCTCGTTTAAAAAATAATTAAGATTGAAAATTATGGTTCCAAGTACCTAAAAAAAACAATTTTTTTAAGTTTTTTTTTACCATTTATTGATTTTAAATGTATGAAATTGAGAACATTTTATGAAACAACATCAACAATAAACTATTTGCAACAAAATTTAATTGACTACAACAATTTTAAAGTGATTTATAATTTTTTTTTTTTTAATAAATAAATTTTTCATGATTTTTTCAATTTTCATTTCCTGATTCTTCTATATCATTATCTTCCTCTTGCAAATTCCAACAAATGTCACCTAAAAGTGAATATCGCATTCCGCCCATTTTCAGTTCGACTACCAATATTTGTAATTGATGGACTCGTACAAAATTTGAAGGCTATATAGCTAATATAGAACCCTAGATATTTAATATTAATATTAATTTTGTATATGAGCTTAATATTCACTTTGTATGGGAGCTGCCACGCCCACTGGTATGATCCCGCCCAATTTTCCCATGACTATTCATAATATAATAAACGTGCACAAATTTCTAAGACTCTGGCTATTATAGAACTGTAGATATATGATATTAAATATTTACTTTGTATGGGAGCTGACACGCCCACTGGTCCGATCACGCCCATTTTTCCCATGACTATTAACACTATCAAATAATCAACGTGCACAAATTTCTAAGACTAAGACTATTATAGTACTGTAGATATATGATATTAAATATTTACTTTGTATGGGAGGGAACCATAATTTTCAATCTTAATTATCTTTTAAACAAGAGCTAACCTAAAAAAACGGTTAGCACCACAGGATTCAGCGTACTCGAATTAGGTTTACCCACCGGGTGCCCCGTTTGTTACAAAAAAAAGTGTCCGATTCGAGCACAGTATATGTGAAATGCATTTTAAAAACAAAAAAAGATGTTAAGTGTTGCTGCATTTTCATCTTCTAAAGATGAAGATGAATAGACTACGGCTGAGTTAAATGCCATTTAAAGACAATGACGCCAACAGTCGAACATATTAGCCATGCCGAACTCCACGTAAGTAAATATAAAATAAATGTATTGATTATTTTCTTTAAGATTTGTTATATATTTTCGTTTAAATAAGGAGGCTTTTTAATGTGTCCTGGAAAGAATTACGCCTAAATTAAAAGAACACGTAAGAATAACAAGTTTGTCAAATATTTTAAAACTTTCAGCAACAGTGCGGCTAATCGCAGAGGGTAGTTATCAAAAGCGTGCTGGCAATGACTACAACATCAGCATGTGCCAATCATCAGTTAGTTATGTTTTCCGAGAGTGCATAGATGTAATGTATGATGAACTTTGCCCAGAATGGATTTATTTTCCAACGGAGGAAAGTGAAAAGTATGAAATCAAGGAATAGTTTTACAACAAAACTGGGTTTCCTGGTGTTATAGGATGTTTAGATGGAACACCACATAAATATTATATCACCACAAAAAGAGGAACAATTGAAATATAGATATTTTTAAATTTTTTGTATTTTTTTCAGTTTGTTGTGAACAAAAACTTTAACGACGTTTTTTTTATATATTTTGTATTTAAATACGCCACTGGTGGTACCGAAAATTGTAATAGAATAGTAAACAGTGATACATTCTGTCGTTTTTCGACAACCATAATACCGATTTTAAAAACGACTTATTTACGAGACGACAACGACACTCATAATAAGGCCGAATATGTAGGTCAATGAGACAAATTTTGTTTTTAGTATTAATAGCCGAACAGGTTTTTATTTTTCAAATTAAAAAATTGAAAAGACACACTTTATTTTCAGTAGCATATACATGTGAACTTTCTATTTTTTTTTTTTTTTATTCTTTCATCACCGTAAATAACTAAGACATTTGAGTTTTTTTTTTTTTTTTTTGGTTTGTTAATACAGTTTTTATTTTAATTATTTGTAATTTACAGTTTTTTATTTTAATTATTACTACATACATATGGGCTATTTCAAATTTTTTGAGCACCTGCTGAAACCGACATTTTTTATGAAAAAAACGTTGTACAGGGTTTGGATGACTATTGAAAAGTCTTCACCTTAAGAATTGGTGGTCATCTAAAATTCGAAAAATTAAAAAAACGACTTGAAACTTGCAAGAGTTTTTTCATTCATTCCGTTTTCTCTGTAATAGTTTTTAGCTTTCAGATCCAAACCAATACAAAATATAGTCACTAGACTTGGAGGAGATATCCACAAAAAAAAAAATTTTACATATCGCTGCTGGGTGAAAAGGTGCATGGTGGTTTACAAGTGAAACCAAAATTTTCCGAATTTTTAACTTTTTTGAAGTTTTTAAATAGGGTTTAACAAAAATGAGTTTTAAGCGCAGAATTATAAAAACGGCGTAATTTTATAAAGTTAGAGGTATACCACCAATAACGTATCACGGACATCACAAATTTAAAAGAAATTAGCGTAAATTTTTTGAAAATGTATCTTTTTGCGTCTGACAATCTGAATTGTCTTTTTAGTTGGCTAGTGTATTGCGTGATGTGAGTAACTTCGTAAAGTACACCTCCGAGGCGAAAACGCACTTTAAAATTTTTAAACGCAAAAATTTTATGAACTTTTTAAAATTTTTGCAAAAAAACAATTTTTTTTAAGCTTTTTTTTATATCAAAACATGGCATATGAATATGTTTAGGTATCTAAATAGATTCTTCGCGACGGACTAAACTAATAAAGTGCAAAAAAAATATTTGTTTCAATCCTGTCGCGTGCAGCGGCAGTTTTTTCCAAACACATTTCACTTTATGACAACTAAAGCGCTGTATCAATTCCGCTCAAACGTACATCGAATGGAAGACTTTACTGAGCTTGATACTAAAATCGAAATCGCACCAAAAAATGTTAAGGATTTAAAATTTTATGAAGGAAACAAAATGTTGCTAACCTTAAAAACCATCCTTGTATGAAATATTTGATTTTGAAAATTTAAAAGAATTATTTTGAATTCGGGTTAATAAGTAACCCAGAATCCCAACAAGTATTTTATAATCGGTGCAACTTAATAATGAGCAAGAGAAGACCGACGCAGGTCTATCCTCAACCAGTCAAGAGGTATTATGCCTAAAGAGCAGTGAGGGTGCAATCGAAACGGTCGGACAAGCAAAGGACATCTTCTGTCCTAATCTTGCCGAGCCTATGGATGTTGGTAAGGTGTCTGAGGACCACTCGGGTCCACCTATAGACGCAGATATTAACATCCCTACGGACGAGGAAGATGAACTTTTAAGCTCTCACCTAAAGGTGCCGCAAAGAGGTAAAAGAAGCTCCAGGCGATCAGTCAAAACCAGTGACTGAGAGAGCAAAGCTATGCGGCGCTGCTCGCAAACGCCTGAGGATGTACCTAGACGAAGGCATTGACCTAGAGGTAGCGCGGCGACTGTGTGTCTTACCAATGCGCGAAGCCCGAATGGAGGTCAAAGCTCTTATGGGTAAAAGGAAAGAGGGTACGATCTGATGGCTCAACGCCACCAGGATCGAAACAGCCTGCAAAACGGACCGCTGAAATAGCTGCGGATGGTACACCTCGCAAGGTTGAAGGTGGCTCATTGCCAAAGCCGACCTTGACGGCTCCAGCTAAGCAGCTAAAGCAAGCGGCACCGTCCTATAAGGAAGCAGTTGCCACAGTAAAGATTGGTGTTATTCCACCTGATTTTCCGGCGACAAGATGGACAGATGAACAGCTACATTCTATCCAAAGAGCTGTGTTGTACAAGATCGCGGAGCTGAGAAAAGGGACCATTAAGCCCAGCTTCTCAAGTTGCTCCTATAAGCCAGGTTGGCTCAGTTTCGTCTGCCGCGATAAGGACACAGCGCAGTGGCTGGAGACTCATGTCCCCACTCTAAAGCCATGGAGTGACGCTGTGTTGAAGGTAGTGGCGGAAGATGAAGTGCCGAAGGCCCAGGTGCTCGTGGGATACTTTCCCGAGAAAGAGGACACGTCCAATGAAATGATTCTTGGACTGGTGGAGGGCCAGAACTGCGAACTTTCGGTTGAGTACTGGAAAGTCTTGAACAGGATCATAAAGGGTGGTATCGTTGAGCTCACCCTATCCATTGATCCAATCTCAGCTGACATACTCAAGCGAAAGAATCACAGGGTGAACTTCGGGTATGGAACAGCGCTGGTAAGACCCACCCGCCAACAATATGGGGTCGAGCGTGTCATACCCGGTAAGGAAAAAACAAATACTTCGACAGCTGCGACTAAATCCGACAAAAGGGTCTCCACCGACCCAACAACGTCGGATGAAAAACCGGGCTGTTCGAAGCACTTTGTAACGCCTAGTTCTTCTGAGCCCAAAGCTAAAAAGACGGCCAAACAAAAGGCTCCCAACAGACCGAGAAAATGGGAGAGAAACTCGGCAGAAGAGGCGGTTCTGCTGAACTCCAATAGAGGCAGGAAGGTGGCAAAGCGTGCCGCAAAACACGCCTAAAATGATGGCTGCCCGGAAAGGTAAGACGCCAAGGCACCTAAGGTGCTTACAGGTGAACCTTCACCATGCCAAAGCGGCATCGGACATCGCTCACAGAAGGTTCACCACTGATGCCCTGGATGTTGTATTCATCCAGGAACCATGGGTGCACGACGGAGCCATCAAGGGGCTTAACGCCAATCAAGGTAGGCTGATTTACGATTATCAGCATAGTCGGCCCAGAGCGGCCATCCTTGTTAGAAACAATATAACATTTCTTCCAATTTCAGAATTCGTTTTGGGAGACTTGGTTGCTATTTGGGCAAAGGTGCCCTCTTTATCTGGGGAACATGAGGTAGTACTGGCCTCAGCGTATCTACCTGGCGACACCAACACGGTACCAACAGCTGAGGTCTCGGCCTTGGTGGAATATTGCCGAATGAGGAACCTAAGTTGGATCCTCTGTTGTGATGCCAACGCACATCACACGATATGGGGAAGTACCAATATAAATAAACGTGGTGAGTACCTACTTGAGTTTATATGTAGTAACAATATAAACATAGTGAATAGGGGTGACGAGCCGACTTTCAGGAATTCTATTAGGACAGAGGTCTTGGATCTCACTCTTACTAGTTCTGATATGTCATTTGCCATCTCAAACTGGCATGTGTCCAATGAACTGTCAATGTCGGACCATCAACATCTGGTATTTGATGTTGCTAGTGCATTGGACTCATGCCAGGTTTATCGTAATCCCAGACGCACGAACTGGGAGGATTTCCGATACAATTTGGAACGAGATGCAGATGTCTCTAAAGGGCTCATTCTGAGCACTAGAGAGATTGATCATGCGGCATCCGAAATGCAATCGAATCTAACTTCTGCTTTCTTTTTGAGCTGCCCCCAAAAGACCAGGAAGACGAAGAGGGACGTTCCATGGTGGAATGATGGTCTGGAGAAGCTTAAAAAGGAAGCCAGAAGACTGTTCAACAGGGCAAAGGAAACAGGTGACTGGGTCACCTATAGGGCCGCACTCACTGAGTACAATAGAGAACTACGCAGATCCAAAAGGACCACGTGGCGCAACTACTGTGAGAAGATCTCTGATCTTCCAGAGGCGGTGCGACTACAAAAGGCCCTGTCACAGGATCATACAAATGGTCTCTGCACTCTTAGGAGGCCGGATGGCTCATACACGGAATCTCCCACTGAAACTTGTAAACTCTTGCTCGATACTCACTTCCCAGGATGCGTTGACAACTGCGGGTCCGCTGTGATTCAGAGAATCCCGAACCTGACAGGTAGGTACGTACGCCTGGCGGGTGCAATCTTTCAGGAGAACCGGGTAAGTGGGCGATAGATGAATTTTCTTCATTTAAATCTCCGGGTCCAGATGGGATATATCCTTGTCTCTTACAGAGAGGGAAGGACTTAATTGTCCCACAACTGGTTAGGATATTTAGATCGAGTCTATTATTCGGACATGTACCGAGACCCTGGAGGGAGGTTAGAGTGGTCTTTATACCGAAGGCGGGGAAAAAGTCTGAGCAGCTACCCAAGTCCTTCAGACCAATTAGCCTGAGCTCGTTTCTCCTCAAGACAATGGAGAGAAAGTCTTGGATCAGTATATTAGGGACACTTACCTCAGACGAAAGCCGATACATGAGCTACAGTTCGCGTATCAACGGGGGTAAGTCTACCGAAACTGCTATCCATCATGTTGTCACAACAATAGAACGGGCACTGGAGGCAAAGAACATTGCCCTTTGTGCATTTATTGATATACAGGGCGCTTTTGACAACACGTCCTACGATGCGATTAGGGTATCCATGTCTAGGAAGAGCATTCCTCCAATCATAATTAATTGGACATTGGAGATGCTCCGCTCTAGGATAATCACGTTCGGAATAGGGACTACTTGTAGGACCGTGAATGCGACCAGAGGGTGTCCTCAGGGTGGCGTTTTGTCGCCTTTACTATGGACACTGGTCATTGATGAATTACTCGAGGGTCTGAACGACTTGGGTTTCAGGACCTATGGATACGCCGATGATCTTGTCATTTCCGTTGTGGGTTGGGATGACAGGACCATCTTCGAGCGTATGCAACAGGCTCTGAACTTCACTCTTTCGTGGTGCCGGGAAAAGGGGTTGTCTGTCAATCCGTCGAAGGAAATCCTGGTACCATTCACGAGAAGGAGAAAACTTAACCTGTCTATGACGGTCGTTGAGGGCGTAACGGTTGGCTTCTCTAGCAGTGTTAAGTATCTTGGAGTGACTCTTGATAGCTCCCTCACCTGGAACGAACATCTTGACCACGTCTCCAAGAAGGCCACCAGGGCATATTATGCCTGCCAGAGGCTTTTCGGGAGAACATGGGGCCTAAGGCCACAAATGGTCTACTGGTCGTTCAATACTATTGTTAAACCGATGATCACCTATGCTGCCCTGCATGGTGGCCAAAAGTTGAACAGAGTAAGGCAAGGGAGGCTCTTAAGAGAATCTACCGTCTTGCGTGTGTTGGCATTACAGGGGCCGGCGGAACTTGCCCGACGGATGCCTTGGGGGTTATGCTGGGGATCCCGCCATTGCATATTTCTGTAATGGAGGTTGCAGTATGGGTTCCTCTAGACTAAGTGAATTCGGTGGCATGAGGGGAGGCGACCTAAGGGGTCACATGAGGATCGCGCGAATCCTAATAGATGACCCAATTTCTAAGGTTGCGGACAAAGTGTCACCGGAGTGGATCTTTGATAGATATTTTGATGTGTTATTGTTTGACAGAGACATGTGGACCAATCAATCCTGGGAACCGGAAGATGGTTCTCAGGTGTGGTTCACTGATGGCTCTAAGCAGTCGAATGGGAACACGGGTGCGGGGCCGTCTTCGGACCAGGCTTCCAGCGTGCCTTACCTATGGGTAAATATCCGTCCATTTTTCAGGCGGAGATTTGGGCCATTTGTGTCTGTGCATTGGAATGCCTGCGAAGGGGAACTCGCAGATCTCGCATCTACATTCTTTCTGACAGTCAGGCTGCACTGAGGGCCTTAATGGCCTATAAGGTGTCGTCCGAATTGGTCATGGAATGCATTCAGACTCTCAATAGGCTCGGTAGAGGCAACTCTCTAACCTTGGGGTGGATTCCTGGTCATGAGGGGCATGAGGGCAACGAGAGGGCAGATTGTCTTGCCAACCGCGGGGCCCGAAAGCCCTTTATTGGTCCTGAACCATTCTGTGGAATACCTGCGGGGCATGTTAGGGAAAGGCTCAGGGCATGGAGAGAGTCTGAATTCTCTAGTTACTGGGAAAACTCTCCTGGTCAGCGCCAGGCTAAAAGATTGATCTCTTTTTCCAGTAGGGGGTCGAGGCGACTCTTGTCGCTTGAAAGGGGGGGTTTGAGGACCCTGGCGTCGTACTTAACTGGACACTGTAATCTCAGATACCATCTGCACAAGAAGGGTCAATCGGACACGGATTTGTGTAGGTTTTGCGAGATGGTGTCTGAGACCTCGGAGCATGTTCTCTGCGAATGTCCCAGGCTTTGTGATAGGAGACTTAGGTTCTAGGTGATCGCTTCATTTCGCCTTAATTATTTGTAATTTACAGTTTTTTATTTTAATTATTACTACATACATATGGGCTATTTCAAATTTTTTGAGCACCTGCTGAAACCGACATTTTTTATGAAAAAAACGTTGTACAGGGTTTGGATGACTATTGAAAAGTCTTCACCTTAAGAATTGGTGGTCATCTAAAATTCGAAAAATTAAAAAAACGACTTGAAACTTGCAAGAGTTTTTTCATTCATTCCGTTTTCTCTGTAATAGTTTTAGCTTTCAGATCCAAACCAATACAAAATATAGTCACTAGACTTGGAGGAGATATCCACAAAAAAAAAATTTTACATATCGCTGCTGGGTGAAAAGGTGCATGGGTGGTTTACAAGTGAAACCAAAATTTTCCGAATTTTTAACTTTTTGAAGTTTTTTAACTAGGGTTTAACAAAAATGAGTTTTAAGCGCAGAATTATAAAAACGGCGTAATTTTATAAAGTTAGAGGTATACCACCAATAACGTATCACGGACATCACAAATTTAAAAGAAATTAGCGTAAATTTTTTGAAAATGTATCTTTTTTGCGCCTGACAATCTGAATTGTCTTTTTAGTTGGCTAGTGTATTGCGTGATGTGAGTAACTTCGTAAAGTACACCTCCGAGGCGAAAACGCACTTTAAAATTTTTAAACGCAAAAATTTTATGAACTTTTTAAAATTTTTGCAAAAAAACAATTTTTTTTTAAGCTTTTTTTTATATCAAAACATGGCATATGAATATGTTTAGGTATCTAAATAGATTCTTCGCGACGGACTAAACTAATAAAGTGCAAAAAAAAATATTTGTTTCAATCCTGTCGCGTGCAGCGGCAGTTTTTTCCCAAACACATTTCACTTTATGACAACTAAAGCGCTGTATCAATTCCGCTCAAACGTACATCGAATGGAAGACTTTACTGAGCTTGATACTAAAATCGAAAATCGCCACCAAAAAATGTAAGGATTTAAAATTTTATGAAGGAAACAAAATGTTGCTAACCTTAAAAACCATCCTTGTATGAAATATTTGATTTTGAAAATTTAAAAGAATTATTTTTGAATTCGGGTTAATAAGTAACCCAGAATCCCAACAAGTATTTTATAATCGGTGTGCAACTTAATAATGAGCAAGAGAAGACCGACGCAGGTCTATCCTCAACCAGTCAAGAGGTATTATGCCTAAAGAGCAGTGAGGGTGCAATCGAAACGGTCGGACAAGCAAAGGACATCTTCTGTCCTAATCTTGCCGAGCCTATGGATGTTGGTAAGGTGTCTGAGGACCACTCGGGTCCACCTATAGACGCAGATATTAACATCCCTACGGACGAGGAAGATGAACTTTTAAGCTCTCAACCTAAAGGTGCCGCAAAAAGAGGTAAAGAAGCTCCAGGCGATCAGTCAAAACCAGTGACTGAGAGAGCAAAGCTATGCGGCGCTGCTCGCAAACGCCTGAGGATGTACCTAGACGAAGGCATTGACCTAGAGGTAGCGCGGCGACTGTGTGTCTTACCAATGCGCGAAGCCCGAATGGAGGTCAAAGCTCTTATGGGTAAAAGGAAGAGGGTACGATCTGATGGCTCAACGCCACCAGGATCGAAACAGCCTGCAAAACGGACCGCTGAAATAGCTGCGGATGGTACACCTCGCAAGGTTGAAGGTGGCTCATTGCCAAAGCCGACCTTGACGGCTCCAGCTAAGCAGCTAAAGCAAGCGGCACCGTCCTATAAGGAAGCAGTTGCCACAGTAAAGATTGGTGTTATTCCACCTGATTTTCCGGCGACAAGATGGACAGATGAACAGCTACATTCTATCCAAAGAGCTGTCTTGTACAAGATCGCGGAGCTGAGAAAAGGGACCATTAAGCCCAGCTTCTCAAGTTGCTCCTATAAGCCAGGTTGGCTCAGTTTCGTCTGCCGCGATAAGGACACAGCGCAGTGGCTGGAGACTCATGTCCCCACTCTAAAGCCATGGAGTGACGCTGTGTTGAAGGTAGTGACGGAAGATAAAGTGCCGAAGGCCCAGGTGCTCGTGGGATACTTTCCCGAGAAAGAGGACACGTCCAATGAAATGATTCTTGGACTGGTGGAGGGCCAGAACTGCGAACTTTCGGTTGAGTACTGGAAAGTCTTGAACAGGATCATAAAGGGTGGTATCGTTGAGCTCACCCTATCCATTGATCCAATCTCAGCTGACATACTCAAGCGAAAGAATCACAGGGTGAACTTCGGGTATGGAACAGCGCTGGTAAGACCCACCCGCCAACAATATGGGGTCGAGCGTGTCATACCCGGTAAGGAAAAAACAAATACTTCGACAGCTGCGACTAAATCCGACAAAAGGGTCTCCACCGACCCAACAACGTCGGATTGAAAAACCGGGCTGTTCGAAGCACTTTGTAACGCCTAGTTCTTCTGAGCCCAAAGCTAAAAAGACGGCCAAACAAAAGGCTCCCAACAGACCGAGAAAATGGGAGAGAAACTCGGCAGAAGAGGCGGTTTTGCTGAACTCCAATAGAGGCAGGAAGGTGGCAAAGCGTGCCGCAAAACACGCCTAAAATGATGGCTGCCCGGAAAGGTAAGACGCCAAGGCACCTAAGGTGCTTACAGGTGAACCTTCACCATGCCAAAGCGGCATCGGACATCGCTCACAGAAGGTTCACCACTGATGCCCTGGATGTTGTATTCATCCAGGAACCATGGGTGCACGACGGAGCCATCAAGGGCTTAACGCCAATCAAGGTAGGCTGATTTACGATTATCAGCATAGTCGGCCCAGAGCGGCCATCTTGTTTAGAAACAATATAACATTTCTTCCAATTTCAGAATTCGTTTTGGGAGACTTGGTTGCTATTTGGGCAAAGGTGCCCTCTTTATCTGGGGAACATGAGGTAGTACTGGCCTCAGCGTATACTACCTGGCGACACCAAAACGGTACCAACAGCTGAGGTCTCGGCCTTGGTGGAATATTGCCGAATGAGGAACCTTAAGTTGGATCCTCTGTTGTGATGCCAACGCACATCACACGATATGGGGAAGTACCAATATAAATAACGTGGTGAGTACCTACTTGAGTTTATATGTAGTAACATATAAACATAGTGAATAGGGGTGACGAGCCGACTTTCAGGAATTCTATTAGGACAGAGGTCTTGGATCTCACTCTTACTAGTTCTGATATGTCATTTGCCATCTCAAACTGGCATGTGTCCAATGAACTGTCAATGTCGGACCATCAACATCTGGTATTTGATGTTGCATTGGACTCATGCCAGGTTTATCGTAATCCCAGACGCACGAACTGGGAGGATTTCCGATACAATTTGGAACGAGATGCAGATGTCTCTAAAGGGCTCATTCTGAGCACTAGAGAGATTGATCATGCGGCATCCGAAATGCAATCGAATCTAACTTCTGCTTTCTTTTGAGCTGCCCCCAAAGACCAGGAAGACGAAGAGGGACGTTCCATGGTGGAATGATGGTCTGGAGAAGCTTAAAAAGGAAGCCAGAAGACTGTTCAACAGGGCAAAGGAAACAGGTGACTGGGTCACCTATAGGGCCCGCACTCACTGAGTACAATAGAGAACTACGCAGATCCAAAAGGACCACGTGGCGCAACTACTGTGAGAAGATCTCTGATCTTCCAGAGGCGGTGCGACTACAAAAGGCCCTGTCACAGGATCATACAAATGGTCTCTGCACTCTTAGGAGGCCGGATGGCTCATACACGGAATCTCCCACTGAAACTTGTAAACTCTTGCTCGATACTCACTTCCCAGGATGCGTTGACAACTGCGGGTCCGCTGTGATTCAGAGAATCCCGAACCTGACAGGTAGGTACGTACGCCTGGCGGGTGCAATCTTTCAGGAGAACCGGGTAAAGTGGGCGATAGATGAATTTTCTTCATTTAAATCTCCGGGTCCAGATGGGATATATCCTTGTCTCTTACAGAGAGGGATGGACTTAATTGTCCCACAACTGGTTAGGATATTTAGATCGAGTCTATTATTCGGACATGTACCGAGACCCTGGAGGGAGGTGTTAGAGTGGTCTTTATACCGAAGGCGGGGAAAA